>JANJEY010000003.1:10291043-10306782 GCA_024703695.1 Erythroxylum cataractarum
AAATATGAATCAAATCTAATCCTAACCAAAAGAGTAGCACTTGATATGCCAAGTCAGCATTAGGTGGTTGCCGAAGTTGACTCGGTCACTTGCTTAACACTCTTAACATTCTGCCCTTCCCTTGCATTTGCCCGAAAAAAAAGAAAACTATCATATGCAAAAAAGAGATGAGAGACACTAGGGCTTTTTGAACAAATTCTAGCTCCGTGTATATCCCCTCGCACCTCATTTTTCGAAGTAACGCTGATAATCCTTCAACACACAGAATGAAAAGATATGGGGATAGCAGATCTCCCTGTCTCAAACATCGCTTAGGGATAATAGGTCCAATTTCAGAACCATTAAAAGCCACTGAGTACTGAACTGTAGTAACGCACATCATGATGAGCTCCACCCACTTTTTATCGAATCCCAACTTTAATAAGATGAAACGTAAATAACCCCAATCAACTTTATCATATGCTTTGCTAATGTCGATCTTAAGAGCAGCTTCGTCAACTTTTCCTTTACCTTTGTTTCTCATGTAATGTATGATTTCAAAAGTCACCATAATGTTGTTGGTAATGAGTCGTCCTAGAACGAAAGCCGAGTGCATGGGAGAGATTATTCTAGGAAGGAGGATTTTGAGTCGGTTCGCAATTACCTTGGCTATGATTTTGTAAAGGACATTGCACAAAGCTATTGGCCGAAAATCTTTCATGCAGCTAGGATTGTCTTTTTTAGGAATCAAAACAATCATGACGTCGTTGAGAGTGTCCGGAAATTCCTATTTGGCCATCCAATTTTGACAGTTGTTGAACACATCCGTCCCCAAAATATGCCAACATTTCTGAAAAAATATTGAGTTCAGCCCATCCAGCCCAGGCACCTTTTCCGGATGCATATAAAAAATTACTCTCTTAACCTCACCCTGCTGTAACGGTGCTAGAAGATGATCATTGTACCACTGACTGAACACCATCAAAATGCTGGAAATCCTGACACATGACACAGAGAAGTTATATATCTATAATTTTTAATGTAATATATCTATCAGGTGACTAAAACAATGCAATAGTTTGAGATTTATTCCACTGTTAAACAAAAAATATAGACCAATTGCTACTCTTCAATTATATTAATAATATTATTAATCTATATAGAATCTGACCTCTAGTTGGTTCACATCCTAATATACTCCAACTACTTGACCTAATACTTCAAATTAATATCCTAATAAATGTGCATAAACAATCTCTTAATATCTTAATAATTTACCTAAATATAATAAACCATAATGTAGCTTATTACGGTCATACTCTTTAATATTGCATAGTTCCGTCCATATATCACAACAATTATAATTTGTCAAGTTAGGTAACATAAGTGATGCATAAATATAATAAAGGTCCTTATTAACGTCTCATAGACCATTTTTATTTCTTATTTAATAACAGATACATGTACATAATTATAATAAAAAATAAAATTGTCAGTCAAAAAATTTTGTTGACTTTAAGAATATTAAGTTGCCATAAAAAACAATCATTTATATAACCAAGACTCATTCTTTGAATATGTTGTTTAAATATTTTTGGTAGGAGGCCTTTAGTTATGTGACTTGCAATTATAAAATCTATCTTAATATATTCAATATACACTATTTGTTTACCAACTTCCTAACTTACAACAAAATATTTCAACTCCTTATACTTAGTATAAAGTACTTGTCATTATTAGAAAAAAAAAGTTGCTGCAAAATTATCATAATATTTTTACAGCAACTTTGTTACGGTATCGACAACCACAAGCCATAAAATAAAGTTTCATAACTATAGGGTGTGAGTTATGTCCTTAAAACAAGCTTCAAATTCTGCTTCTATAATGGATAAAAAAACATATTGTTTAGTATTTTTTATAAAATTGCTCCTTTTGTTTTTATAGCTAAATTTTGATTTTCTACTGACAATGCATTTAGTAAAATTTAAATTTGACTATCAAATCATTTCTAATGGATTTGATTTTCTATATATTAGCATATAATTTTTTATTCCTTAAATTTTTCACAGTTTTTAAATGGTCTATGCCGTGATTATTTTAATATTTACCTAGCATTCTAAAAGTGAAGTAGATATCAAGTTACGTGTATGTTTGCAAATATGTTAGACTACCAACTACAAAGTATATGAAATATATTCCATTTGTTTACATTTCGCATTATCATTTGGACATTTTATGAGATTAAATTTATTATCTTTTTATATCGAGACAATTCTTGTAGAATATTTTTTCATATTAAATACCTCAATAATTCTTTTGTTATAATCTTTTTAAGATAATCTTATCAGTCCTTATGATATATTTTGAAATATTAAATTTCCTATCACGTCGGATTTCTTTTCCATATTTTTCATTTCAAGGCTCTTAGAGAGGAAATCTTTAAAGGATCCTAACGGTTCTCTTTATGCACTTAACTCTTGTCACTTGTAGTTAGAGCCTAAGAGAGAATCACTTAATAATTTATTATTATTGTTATTATTATTATTATTATGTTTATGATTATCCTTGTTATTATAATTATCAGTATTATGTATATATATATATTTCTAGTTATTTTTTTTATTCTATTATATATCATTTTTATTTTTATTTTTATTTTATTTATTTATGTAATTTTAAAATTTTTTAATTTTAACCATTTTATTATATATATATATATATACATATGATGATATATATATTGCATTTATTTATTTTTATTATTGTTTTACTTAGTATTTTATTACTAATATTTATTTATTATTTATTATTTATTTTATATATGTATTTGATTTTTCCTCTTCTGCTTAATACAGGTTATTAGGAAACAATATCTCTACCAGTTAGGGGTAATACTACATACTACTTGATCTCTTTAGACCTTATATCTCAACAAAATTTATACTGGATGTTATTTTTGTTCTAATAAGTAGAAAATAACCAATTTATATATGTCTATAACTTCTAATCTAATACACGAATCAAGTAACTAAAATAAACGGATGATATTTATTTCTCTATTAAACATGAAATATAAACCAGATAAGACTTTTTAATTATATTAATATTATTTCTAATATATATATATAATACACGAATCAAGTAACTCAAATAAACGGATGATATTTATTTCTCTATTAAACATGAAATATGAACCAAATAAGACTTTTTAATTATATTAATATTATTTCTAATATATATATATATATATATATATATATATATAAACATATGGTCACTAATCGGCCTACATTCTATCCCATTAAATATTCAACGTGATTTTGGCAAAGGTGGCGACAACATGACTTGAAATTCGATGTGCCAATGCCTTTTATTCTTCTTTTTTTTTTTTTAGAATTGTCATTGGAACTTTGGTGCATTGTAAATTTGTTTGGGAGCAGACACTGCACTCTTGACCATAAGGAAGGTACTGCAGTTCAATGCCAATAGCTCACTAGTTGAAAGTTACTACAGTGTTTAAGTCTACCCTACAATGAAATTCAGTATGCACTGAAAAGTAAAAAGAATGAAAATTCTCAAGTTCTCCTTGGAAATCCGATCAGTGCATGGTTATAACTCTAGTTTGCGCAATAACTACTGATATTAGTCGATGCATTATTAAGTTATATATCATACTTTATCATTGTTGCCTTCAGTCTGAAGTCTTATAATAAAGCGGAGTTTGAAAAGGTCTAATAATATGCAATGTTATCACTACATAATAAATAAGCTATTTTTAATAAATTTATATATGTATATAACAATAAAAGAACGATACAAGTTAAAAAGTAAATAAGTAAAACCGATAGGTCAAATAATTATAAATCACCTGATTCATTTTGCCCGATTGAAAGACTCTTTCATTTTTTCATTTCGTAAGGAACCTGCAGATTTCCTGTGAAACAACTGCTGCAGCTTCAAACACTAGTTTTAATCTTAAAAATTTAAAATTGTGAAAGTCAAGACAAACAAAAGTCAGGAAACTGTTCATATGCGGTCTCGTTTAGTTTGAGCATACTGCATGAGTGGATGAAACTGAAAGACATGGTTCAAACCCACCTAATAACAGCCAATTATACCACAACTCGAAAGCTCCTGACCCTGGATTGATTAGATTTATCTTTCTCCTCTTTGCTCAGGGGTCAGGCCTGCTTTCCCACAACTTGGACAACTCTTCAACCCAAATCCCTGACAATCAAAACATCTGCAGCACACTAAAGAACTAGCATCAGGCCAGAAACTAATTTTGTTAGTTAAATTTCAGAATATATAACCAACATAACACTCACTTCCAACGCTCAAAGATATTCCCATTCTTCTTATTTTTCCCTGTTCCCTGCAAACATATTCAGTTAGCCTTCACCAGAAAAAAAAAAAGCTCTGAAGCCAAGAAAGAAAACTTTATGTTGGAGTGATACCTTACATCCTGGACACTCTATTGCACCTTTACCTCCACATTTCTGGCATCCTTTTAGCATCTGCAAACCATATATAAAATGAAGAACAAAAATTGTTGAACAGTTCAACAACGTCCTTTTTCTCCTATGCTAGCAAACGACGGTATATCACAAGCAAAGATTACATCAAGCGATGCACCACTAAGAGCTGAGTTCAGAAAACAAGAAGAGCACACACCGAGTTCATCGAAAATCCACCAGATTTGGCAGCAAAAACTGTAACAGTTCCTGCTTTTTGCTCCTGCCATCTTCTACGTGCAGAGAAACCAAATCGATGGTGCACTGGTGGTGGTGATGGTGAACAAATAATCTTACTTGTATTCACAGAAGGTAAAATCATTTTGGTTTGCGTATGCAGAGACCACCCTGGGATTATCTTAAATGCATCCAGTTTCCTCCATTCGCTTTTGTTTTTCAGAGTGGATAACTGGATTTTTATAATTTATTATTTTTGTTGACCACAAGTTCTTCTTGGTGGGCCAGTTGCCTTTCTGTCGTTTATATCCAAAAATGGAAGTGAAACAGTTTTGAACACATGTCAGACTTTGTGCCGGAAGTTAAGGATTGTTTATTTATGTTTTTTAAAATTTTTTTGTTTTCAGTAAAATATTATTTATTTAAGTTTTTACTTTCTTTTTTATATAATTTCTTTTTACTTATCTTCTTTATCATTGTCACATCCGGTCTAAAATTTTGCAGTGTAGCAGGATTTGGAGAGATCATATAGTACGCAACTTTACCACTATATAATAGAGAGATTGTTTCTGAAAAACTCACGTATAGATGTGACATACAAAATAATGATACAAGATACAAAAGAAATAAGTGTAAAAGTAAAACCAGCACGACGCATAATTAAGTACATGCCTGATGTAAAACTCGATCATTCAGTACCTTACATCTCGTAGAGACCGGCTCTTTTCGTTGCTAGGTGCACTAGGAGTCTTCACGGTGCAGTCTTGAAGATAATGACTATCTTACGGTTTAGGCGACCATCGCGAAAATTTTTCCTCATTTAGTAAGTAAAATTTTTAAAAATTAACTTAAATAATTATCAATAAATATAATTAATTTTAAAATACTTTTAAAATATATACATTTAAAATAAAATTTGATTTAATAATTAAAATATATTTAAAAATATAACTAACAACATTATTTTATTATTATTAAAAAATAATAATAAAAAAAAAACAAAACAAGTCACTCCCTCCCTTGCTTGATCTGGAAATCCCCTAACTTTCAATCATTGCATTTTTCTAGCAAAATCATCGGAAAATGTCAAAAACGGATAGTTCAAAGCCTAATCTCCCGCCATACGCTAAAGTCCACCCTGCCAACGACCCTGACTCCGATCCCAGTTCCTACTCTCTCCAGAAGTTTAGGCTCTACGAGACCAGACAGGTTCACTATTTCAAACTTTAGACGTTTTTGTTTTGTGCAGCATTGCGGATTGTGAGCTCAATTTTGTTTCTTGAATTCGTCTAAGCAGAGGTTTTACATAATTGGGAGTGATCGGAACAAGAAATTGTTTCGCGTGTTGAAAATCGACCGTTGTGAACCGTCTGATCTCAATGTCAGCGAAGACCCGGTGGTCTACTCGCCTCAAGAAATCAACAACTTGCTTCAGCGGATTTTGGAAGGCAATCGTGCCACAGGGGGGCTGAACTTTGTGGCAAAGTTTTATGGAATTGCAGGTTAGTGTTGGCAACTGATACATTTTGGTTTGTTCTTTTGTGTTCTGTAATTTCATAGAGGCGGTATTGTTTGTGATAACAGTGCATGTAATTTTTGTGTTCCAGGTTGCATTAAGTTTCTTGAATCGTATTATTTGATTTTAGTAACGAAGCGACGCCAAATAGGATGTATATGCGGTCATGCAATATACGGCATAGATGAGACGCAGTTGATTACAATTCCACATGTGACGATTCAAACTGACGTGGCTCATTCAAAAACCGAGCTAAGGTGCTTAATTCTCCTTTTGGTTGCTTCTTGTTGTTTGCTGTTTGTTGGTTTGTTTTTTAGTGCGTGTTGGTGCTTGGTTTTTGCATTTCATTCAAGGGATTGCTTTTTATATGATCTAAAGTATAACGTATTCTCTGCCGGTTTTTGCATTTCATTCAAGGGATTGCTTTTTATATGATCTAAAGTATAATGTATTCTCTTCAGGTTTCATGCTTGAGCATGCTATTTTAATGTTATTGCCATAATGGTTGCTTGATTTACATATTGGGTGTGCTCTTTCTTGATAGGAAACGGAGCAATGCTAATTGTCACTATTTTATGTTTGCCTTGTAGATCGATGGACTGAAGCAACATTATTGTTGTTTACGCACAAATATTCGTGTCATTTTCAACAGTAATTGCTTATGAAAGTTGAAATTTGTCATCTCCTTGCTAGCAATATGTTTGTTATTCTTATAACTAACTGTAGTGCTAGGTTAGTCTGAACTTTCTTCCTATCAAAAATTTAACTTTCTTTAACATGTTGTAACTTTAGCTACATTTACGACAAGTTGTTCAATCCAAAATCAGAAACTGTTGATTAAGCCTCAGAATTAAGGGCTGAAAATTATGGAAATAGTCCACCTTACCATGGCATGTGATTATAATTCAATTTCACTTTAAAATAAGGGTTACATAGTTTGAATTCAAGGCTTCTCAATTCTAAATGCTTTGATACCTGAGAAGGGGGCAGTTAATCAAAAGTTTAAGCTGGTGGTTGAGACTTATGGTTGGATTTAACTCTAGCACATAATACATTTTTTTGAAAACTCTGTTTATAATACATTTTTTGAAAAATCTGTTTTCATTTCAGGTGACGCATCTACTTACTGATTTTGGGATACGTAATATGTTCAAGATAATGTCAAAACATAGCAACATACTGATACTCAACAAGGGGCTTAGACTTTTTGAGATAGATGTACTTGCCTTCTCACCTTAACATAATTCTACCAGCTTGCAATATACACGAAATCCTGTTTTTCCTGATTGAACTTTTTTTTTTCTCTATTTTAAAAGTTATGACTATGTTTGCACCTAATAAAACATCATGTTTCTTCTATTCAAAGACCTAATTTTTTTTCCTTTATGAAAGAATTAACATTCGTCAACCCTTTAAACTTATTGATTTTTAGGAATGTGAAGAACTAGACTGATCTTCCTTTGAGATTTCAAAATGCCGAATGGGCAACCAGGAAATTTTCTGAGTTATGTTGCAGAGAATATAGATTGTGTGCACATCTTTATTTGTACTCGTGGATGTGGGTGCGTGTTTGTCTGTGCTTTGTTTTGCGTAAATTAGATATTTGGCCTCTTATAGTTATTTTTTCCTTGAAATGCAGGTATAAGAAATTATTGTGTAGTGTGGATTTGACAAAAGATTTCTTCTTTAGTTATACCTATCCTATAATGCAAAGCCTGCAAAAGAACATGTTAATGGGAGGCCAAAATATACCATACGAAAGTATATTTGTATGGAATTCATATCTAACACAAGCTATTCGATCAAGATGTGGTAATCCTATCTGGACAATAGCACTTATCCATGGGCATTTAAAGCAGGTAGGCATGTCTTTTGCTAATATTTTGATTGTCATAGTTAGTTAATGATGTTGAATTTTGTCCATCAATATGTTTTTATTTGTTATTATTAGTTTTTGATGTTGAATTGCACTCCTTATGTGGTGACCTTGTAATCTTCTGTATAATAGCTTCCTCCTATACTTGCTATTAATTGGTTTCACTATATTCCAAGATAACTTCTAAATTACAGTGGTTACTGATTTAACTACAGCTGCAGTTCTACTTGAACTTTTGGCTACTCATTAAAAGTTGGATATAAACTGGAGAAAGTTTTCTAAGATGTTTGCAATGTCAACTGAAAGCATACAACTGGTGGCAGAAATTTACTTTTATCGTCATAGTTAAACCTAGAATGCTATACCATATCTATCTTTTGGATTATAATGAAATGGAATAGGGCCTATTCTCTGATACCTTCATTTTGTCTGCCAAAGTGCATTTTTTAATCTCAACAAAATAATTTATCATGCATGATTGGTGTATGAAGTCTTGCCAACCATTATGAAGGGTATAATGAATGTTTTTCTCGCATTTCAACCATTCATTACATACTTGGTGATGACAGGCTAGACTTTCGATCTTTGGGAGGGACTTCAGTGTTACCTTGGTTTCTAGGCGTTCACGGCATTTTGCTGGGACTCGGTATGTCACACTTTCATATAATGTTTTTGTCGAGTCGAGCTTTTGTGTTTCCAATGTTCGAGCATTGGATGTGGTGGGACATTAATAGATTGTGGAGGTTTACGTTACCTTACTGTCATTGTTAGTATGCCATTCAGGTGGAAAGTAAAATTCTTAATGTAGGAATTCTTGACCCTTAATCAACTGCAGTTACTTGAAAAGGGGAGTGAATGATTGGGGAAGGGTAGCGAATGATGTTGAAACAGAACAAATTATTCTTGATGAGAAAGCTGGATCATGTAGTGGAAAAATGAGTTCTGTTGTGCAGATGCGTGGCTCCATTCCCCTCTTCTGGTCGCAAGAAGCCTCGAGATTTAGTCCAAAGCCTGATATCATATGTAAGGAAATTGATTCAATCTATCAAACCTGTGGTTTTTTAATTTGTGCTCTGCTATTCCTGCATGATGTCTTAGTCATCTAATGCCTACTTTGTGCTATAATTCAGTGCAACGGTATGATCCTACCTACCAGGCAACTAAACTGCATTTTGAAGATCTAGAAAAGAGATACGGGAACCCGATAATTGTACTTAATTTGATAAAGGTTCGTTCAAATTTGAGTTAATTAGTTATATAGCATTCAATTTTTAGGCAAGTTGTGGCATGTGTGTGTAATTTGTTCTAGCTAGATAATTTGTGCGTAACATTTTTTAATTGATGGTTACATATGTCTATCATTTTATATTTCACATTAAAGTACTCATTTGACCTATTTTTTAATATCTTAGTTTTTCTTGCTAATAATCTGATTACTAAATGCAGACTGTTGAAAAAAGACCTCGAGAAATGATGCTGAGACGTGAGTTTGCAAATGCTGTTGGGTATTTGAATACAATTCTCTCAGAAGACAAGCATCTAAAGTTTATCCATTGGGACTTTCACAAGTTTGCAAAGAGGTACATATATGCCCCATAGGGGCTTAGTCAAAGTATTTCATTAAATGTGCTTTTGGTTTAACTGCATATAGCTCCACTCTTGCAACCCAATTTAACATGCAAAAGTGTCACCAGGTTTTCTTCTTGAGTAGCTCTTTTAGGCACATGATATTTACTAACATATACACCAACCTTGAATATGGCCTCTCGTAAGCTGTTTACTACTTGCGAATGTAAGAAAACAAGTCATGATGCAAACCAAGTCTGTACCAGTTCTACACCAAATGCATTCCTCATTAATTAAATATCCAAAGTTCCTTTACCTTTTTAATGTGTCTCATTTTCTTCCATTGTTTATGCAAGCTGATCAATTCTGTCTTTTTTTTGGTTCGTCTAAAGCAAGTCTGCCAATGTTCTGGCTGTTTTGGGTGCTGTGGCAAGTGAAGCACTTGATTTGACTGGTTTTTACTGTAGTGGGGGACCCAGAATTCTTAAGAGGAGAACCAACCAACTTAGTCGAACAAGCACTGGCAGGTAGTAGAGTTTTCTCAGATATACATACATTTAGGCATTATGTAAGATTGCAAATCTTTTTTATAGTTTTCATTCTTGGTTTTTAAGGATTACATAGGTGAGACTTTATATGCAGCTGTATACCTATTGATTTCCAGTAAATATTGTTTAGGTTCTAGAAAATACAATAATTTATGTTAGCACCCAGCCTGCTAGTGCACAGCCCACCAAACCCATCCAAACCTACATCCGTAGGGGCAAGATGGGAAAGGGGGTACTGACACATAATTAGTTTGTTATGAGTCGGTTTTGGGGAGAGATTGTACATGGTGGGTATGGGAATATAGTTAATACTGTATAGCATGAGGGGGTATCATTCAGATTGATATACTGTTATTGCTTTGGCCTGGGAAGAGCACCTTTCCAGGAGACATTCCTTATTGTACCTACTGATATAGTAATAATACAATCTCTATATCGGTTTCCTATCAATTTATGTGGGTTATGTCCTATTTTTCATTTGACTTTTTGTCAGAGAGGCTTCTATTAGAGATCTGAGGACTGGTTCTGGGGAACTTACAAGGATCGGAAGTACCAATGAGAGTCTAAATTCTGTGATAAATCGAGACAGAGAGTCTGATACTAGTCAGCAGAACAGACAAGACAATTTTGGTGGTGACGCACCTTGTTTGCAAAGTGGAGTTCTTCGCACCAACTGCATTGATTGCTTGGATCGTACAAATGTTGCTCAATATGCTTATGGTCTAGCAGCACTGGGACGCCAGCTCCATGCAATGGGTCTAACAGGCATACCCAAAGTGGATCCTGATAGTACAATTGCTGCTGCTCTTATGGATATGTACCAAAGCATGGGGGATGCTCTTGCACAGCAGTATGGTGGTTCTGCCGCTCATAATACTGTATTCTTCTTCCACATACCTCCTGTTGCCTCTACTTAATTAGCATAACTGTTCAGTTTCAACTTGGCTCATGAGTTATCTACTTCAGGTGTTCCCAGAGAGGCAGGGAAAGTGGAAAGCTACTACGCAATCCAGAGAGTTCATCAAATCTATAAAGCGATACTACAGCAATACTTACACCGATGGTGACAAGCAAGATGCAATAAACCTGTAATGATCTTTTTGATATGCTTCCTTCTTAATTGCATAGCATACTGTTTCTCTCTTAGCTTGTGCATTATAGTGAATATTCTTGCAGCAATTATATTTAATGCTCTTTGAATTACTTTAATTTATTGTCATTAGCTGTTATTCCTAACTACGTTACCGAGTTACCATTTCCCAACTTCTTACCTGTTTATTAGATTTCTGGGTTATTTCCAACCACAAGAGGGAAAGCCTGCCCTTTGGGAATTGGATTCAGATTATTATCTCCATGTCTATGGGATAGGAGACGAAGACAATTGTGCAAATTATTGGTAAAAATTAAAATTTCACGATATGATATTTGGATAACTGTTAGTAGATAGGCAGCCATATTTTTCTCTCTATTTCAGTATTTCTGGTGGTGACATAATGATTATTGTGTTATTCTCCAGTAACCAGCATTTGGATGCTAGGCCTGTAGGTGGTGGGATGATTCTTGCCGCTATTCCAGCATGCAGGGAAGATTTTTCTAGGATGAAGTTGTCATCTTTTGATAAATTAATTGAGAGGACCTGCAGTACAATAAAAGATGTAAGACTTTGTAGCGAACCTGATCAAAGAGCCGGAGGTGGTACAGGAAACTCTGGTGTCGCACCCGATGCAGCGTAAGTGCCCCCTTAACTTGAGTTCTTGCCTTCTGATTCTTCTCTTTCTTTCTCTTTGGTGGTGCATGCCTTGTACACTGCTAGACACAAATACTCCTCTGCAGACACGCTTTGATTTATTTACATTACTCCTTTTGGCAAGATTTCACCATAGCTCATGCACGAATATAGTAGTGTTTATGATGCTGAATATTCTCCTACATCAGTTTGTGGTGGCTAGCATGAATAAATTGGACATCAAAAATTGTGCAAATATAGACTATTTTGTTTCAGTGATTTCCCACTTAATGTAGTGAGATACAGCTCAAGAGCCCAAATTGGCTTTTTGGTCAAAGGAAGTATGATGATAGGAGTGCCAAACCAAAGGCTTCTCAACGTGAAATTGAAACTGGAGGAAGTAAGAAGGATAGAATTGATTACTATGACTTAAATTGGCTTTCATCTCTAGATGAGATGAACGAAAAAGATATCTTCCAAAGGTATTTCTTTGTTTAGTTCGTATTTTCCGTTTCTTCTTTTTTAAGATTGGAAAGTTCAGCATTAAACTGATCTTGAACTGGGTCTGGGTGTCTAGAAGGTGAAAAACTTAACTTCTAATGCTTGGTTTAAGATTCGAGTTATGACCATTAGCACTCGCTTTTACTGCTTTCGCTAGATCAAAATTCATTGTTAAGGTTTTTTACTGGGATTTTACATTTTATTACTGTATTTGCGAGGCATTCATGCTTTTATACAGAAACTCTAATTTGTTAGCTTGCTGGGATACTCTGACGCTTTGAAAATTTTGGCTTTATTATTTGTGGAGGAACTATGTCTGATATTGGTGTACCCTAGATGAGATAGGTACTACTTACATTCAAAATTTCAGTTTCTAGGGTATCTCCCTTATATAAAATAAACCGTTCTTACAATTTTATAGAAAGGAAAATGTATGCTAATAAAAGGTCTTTACTTTTTTCTTTGTTATTGCTTTACTTTCTTTGATTTTATCTTAGATAATATAATTAGCAAAGAGATCTACTGGCATTTTCAACTCCATAAAATCATAATCTGTTCTATGATTCTTCAAGGTACCTTGCAATGACCTCAGTTGATGAAGTCAGTGGTTGGTATGGTGGTACACTACTTGGTGATCAAGATGAAAGCAGTGAGATTTATAAACATTATGCCGAGCTATGCCAGGTTAACTTACTCTGAACTATGTTAAGATTGGATTGATTATTATGAAAGATTGATCCGTTCTTGCTAGTTGCTAAATTGAATATGTTTTAATGAACAGGGTCCAGCTATGGAACCATTTGAGCATGACGCAGAGAGGGAAAAGCATTATGCCGATGCTCTACGGATGAACATAATAGATGTGGACTATAGCGCTGTTGAAGCAGAGATGGAAGCAGCTCTCAAAGAGTACGATCAGGTTGGTGCTGATCTTGGGATTTTACCAATCTCTAGCAAATCTCTTGCTAAAGATCCAAGTTGGTTGACAAGATGGATCATTGGAGAGGAGAAAGTTGGGAGAGCTTGAATATAATCCTTTCTTTGGCAAGCTAAGCACTTTTTGTATAGTTGAAACTTCCATTGTTTTCTTCTTAATTTGGTTTTTGAAATGATCACATGAAGAAGATGAAGCAACTGAACAACTGAGCCCCACACCTTTTTATCTGTGGCATCAAGTTTTTGTAAAGAACAAACCAAAATACATAAATGGGGAAAGGAAGTGCCACTTGGCTTCTGATGTAAAGAATTGTATACACTGTGTGGAAATAAGTTGATGCCTTTGGATTAATCTTGTTATGCTTTTGCACAACGTTTGAAGGGAATTCGTACCTGAGTGGGATCGATTCTGTTATAGAATTTATTTTAAAATAATTTATCATAACCAAAAATAATAATTTTAATAGTATTAATTAATGAGTTGAATTTTGTTTGCTTATAATATGAATGGAATTTAAGTTAAAAATTTAATAAATTACCAATTAAAGGTATTCGGAGATATAGAAATTAAGATGTAACAAATGACTTTAGGTTGGATGAATTGCATTTTTCATATAAAAAATTATAGTAATTCTTTCACCGTCTCCAAGCTCCAAGTCATTGGCTAAATGCCATATAAACCATGCCCATGTTTTATTATTCTCCACCTTAACTACGTTTTCTAAAAAGAAAGTACCAGGGATGCATGATAAAAGTCAATATTACCCAAGTTTATGATACAGTTGACTGGGGTTTCATTGAGAACATGACAATGAGTTTTAGATTTCCTCCACAATTCCTAGGTTGGGTTATAGAATGTGTGCAGACTGCCTCTTATTCAATTTCCATCAATCCCCTACCTTATTTTTGCCAGGGTTGGAATATTTCTCAAGGTTGCTAAGAATTCGAACGAGTACTCCTCAATTCCACTTCCATCAGAAGTGCAAGAAGCTGGATGTAACCCACTTTGCTTTTGTAAATGATATTATGCTTTTCTCTAGAGGGGATTATATCTCTATAAGCATATTAGGGGGAGTGTTATATGAGTTGGGAAAGGTTACGGCCTAAAAGTAAGTGTGCAAAAGTCTAGTATCTATCTAGCAGAGTGGATGGCTATGAGAAGGAACACTTATGATAGATGGTTGGCTCTCCTCTAGGAGATTTTCCTGTTCGTTATTTGAGAGTTCCACTAGCTCCAATGAAGGTCTCGGTGGCCCAATTCTCAGTCCTGATTGTGTCGATTGAGTCTTACCTCAACTCTTGGAAGGGACAATCACTGTCATTTGCAGGCAGAATTGAGTTCATCAATTCTGTTATCCAAGGAGTCATCTCTTTCTAGTTACAAGCATTTCCTATCCCCATTTTAATCTTGGATAGGCTAACCTCTCTCTGCAGATTGTTTTTATAGGGTAGAAGGCACTTCAGAGTGGCCTGGGATACTATATGTACTCCAAAAGGTGAAGGAGGGTTGGGATTGAAAAGCAACAATAAATGGAACAATGCACTGCTAGCCAAAGTTTTATAGAACATACATGCAAAGGAAGATTCACTATGTATAAGGTGGATACATGAAGAATACTTGAAGGGTACCCCAATTTGGGATTGGATTCTCCATATTCATGATTCACCTCTATTGAAAAAGCTGGCTTAGATTTGGGATGAAATGATAGACAAATTGGGAGGCCGAAGTACAGTTATCTATGGCATGCAGAAATTGTGTGTGAATGGAGCACCTTCCTCGTAGAAAATCTATGAATTAATTCGAAATAAACATACAAGGAGACCTTTGATGACCTTTATTTGGAAGCAATATATACCTCCTAAATTTTCATCCATTGCTTGACTTAGTCTCTATAATAGATTGCTAACTAAAGATAACTTACAATTCTTGGAGATAGAACAAACATGTGCCTTGTGTTGAATATGTGGCTTTGAAACAGTCAAAGATATTATTAGAGATATTATTGTGATAGTCATCAAATAAATTAGATTTTATTCTATACTGATTTAGATTAGATGTTATCTTAGTTTTGAATTTGAGTTAGAGAAAAACTGTATAAATTGACAAGTTTCCATTCAATAATCAGATGATGTTATATGGTGTTCTACGATAAATTCTTTGATTTCTCTTCTCTTTTTTCACTTATTATGCTTCGGCTTTATAAAAATAATATGGTATCAGAGTCTTTGTCTTGAGGGAACTGTGAGATGAGTGAAACAAAAACACAAACCTGATTTACAACCTAGAATTACAACAAGAATTACAACCATCTTCAAGCAATGAAGATTGAATTACAACTGTCTCAAGGCGCACCACCAATTTTTGATGGTGAAAACTATCAAGTTTGGGCTGTTCGAATG
>JANJEY010000003.1:10311847-10323032 GCA_024703695.1 Erythroxylum cataractarum
TATTAAAAATTTTAATCATTTAATGATATTAAGATTGATTTAAATATGATTTATTGACATAATTAATTAATAATATGCTAAATTAAACAATTAAAAAAAATAAGGTGAATGATATACAAATTTTATATAATTTAATTAACTTTATTTAAAATTCTTAAAAGTTATTAATTTTTAAAACTTACATCTCTGGTTAAACTTTTGAAATATATGGGATATGTGACACAATTTAAATTTGATACGAACTACAAATTAGATTTAAATTAATAAATTATATTTAATTATTATTTTAAGTTCAATCTAATTATTTTAAGTCAAAATTAGGAATTAAATTGGGTAAGATTTTATTGATTTATATATAATATTCATTTAATATTTTTCCATTATTTTAACATAATTTAAAGAAGTTTTTATGAAAAAATATAAAATTTTAAAATATCACTCATGTTCTTCAAACTCAACACTGGAGTCAAAATTCCTTCTGTTGGTCTTGGAACGTGGCAGGTCGCCCCCGACGTTATTGGTGAAGTTGTTACTGCCGCTGTGAAGGTTTGTTGTTTGATGTTATTCACGTTGTGATTTCCGTTTTCTGTATACTTTTGTCGTTATGATTACTATGTTTTAATTGATATGATATAAGCACAATTTTAGCAACTTTAAGAGTAAAAATAAATGAAACTAAAAATTTTACTTCTTGAGGAGTCTCTTTCAAAGTTGATGTATATAGTTTTGGGATATTGTTGATGGAAATGGCAAGGAGGAAGAAGAATTTGAATGCATTTGCAGACCGCTTAACTATTGGAGAAGCAAGCACAACATACAAAGTCCAAATTTGATGAACAGTAACAGAAGAAGGCCATGCATGGTACAACTGTACCATGATCGTTTATTTGCCAATAAGTTCATATATATGTGAGGTGCTTCAGGAGAAAGTTCAGGTTTTTTTTTTTTGATCTGAAGGATAAATACATTAGAGTTAAACTACAAGGTGGGGGGAAAACTACCCCAGTTATATCTTCTATTAAGATTGAAAGGCAACCTACACGTGGGTTTTGATATACTTTCTAAGTTTGTCCAACACTTGCTTCAGGTTTGGGCCAGATTCCGGAAGGAACAACTCTCCTACTTCCCTATCTATCATGTTCAAACTCAACAGTGATTATCCATGTATAGTTTTAGAAGATCTCTATTAAAACAACATATAACATATTTGAAAATCTAGTTGAAGTTAGTAATAAGTCAATGAAACAAACTTGTTCTATAACAAGGTCTACTGTTTACTGCAGGTAATTTAGGGTTCAACAGGGCAACGAGAGATCCAAATCCATGTTGCATGATTTACGATTTTGAGGTTACATAACTAGGACATCTTAAAACGTTAGGTTAACAGTACTCATGGCAAAGTACATGCACAATTATTAGACGAAAGTTGAAAATCTACTTTCTTCACGAGCTTCCGTAATCTTCAGATTCAGTTTCTTCGTTAGAGTCATATTGATAAGGTTCTTCACCATCACTTCCGTTCTCTCCTTCCAAACTTCGTCCTTCCACAACTTCTGTTGCTTCCTCTTCATTAGCTGATGGTTCTGAAATCGAAACACAACGAGGGAGAAAAGAAAACGACGAACCTCAACAAGTTTCTTGTCTGTGAGCAATGAGATGAACAAATAACTCTTTATGAAAAGTTACCATCATCTATTGCAGCAGGGTCGACATCAAGATTAAGAAGATTATCGTAAGATTCTTTCAGGAACTGTTCAACAACTTCCTTCCTTCGTGTACGGTAGGCAATCGGGGTAGTTTGATCGAAATCTTCATAGGCTGATGAGGAGTTCAGTGGCTACAAAGTTAACATATATGAGTCTTCTCTGACAGCTAACCCCAGTGAAGGAGTTCATAAAAATCTTCATGTTCATGCTTCAATAAAGCATAATGAAAATACATACCAATATTGCATGTTGCTGCTGAATTCTGAACTCCTGATGTGGAGGTATAACTCCATAGAGTTCATAGTTTTCAACCTCTATCAACGATCGGCACCTTATTTTCGTCAGCTTATGATAATAGAACTGCAGTATGCATTTTATGATATTAATTGAAGCCATGAATTCATATAAAACCGAAGAGATAGCATATTAAGAGAGAAGCATAACAAGGACATGCTAAATTTGGAATAATACCACAAATTAGGAATTAGGAATAATCAAAATAATACTTTAACAATTTCAGATGTTAAAATAAGCATATAGTACCCTACATCATTGGCTTGCCATGAAATTACATAGGAAGAAGATAAAAACCTTATCAAGCTTTCCAGTATGGCGTCGTCGAGGCTGCATTTGCCAGTTATTGAGCCACTCGCAGTCTCCTAGACGCATGCGCATCTTTTTGGGAACAGGAATAGTTTCAGGTGATTCCTCTATCTGACATCTTACTCGTTTCTACATCCAAACCATGAACATAAATAATCTTAATGAATATACAAATCCCATTATTTATTTTACTTCCATCATGATGTAATTCATACTTTTTTTTACTTGCCAATTCGTTATCAAAATTAACTTTTGAGAGCATTGAACTCACTTAAAACATCATCCATGTAAGTAGGACATCTAGCTTGTTTGCCTCAAGCATCCATTTGATCCATTCTTTACATTGATGATTAAGACTCAACAAGATTTCTAGCCAATAATAGAAAATAGTGTACGAGAGAGGAAAATGGGAGATATCAAACCTTAGCTTTTATTGGTCCATAAGCTTCTACTGACCGATAGGATATGGGAACAGCATCAATGGCATAGTCTGTTCCATCGTATTCATGCTTTGAATGTCTTGATTGCTGAAGACCCTGCTTCAGAATATATCAAATTGAGTAGAAATGCTATTATATCATTTTGCTCACCTAACATGATTATCGATATACTAATCTTTTGTTAAATACAATTCTTAGAAAGTATAATACTACAAGTAATTATTTATCTAATTTCTTTCAATCCTAACTTTAAAAAAATTACATGAGAGCATTAAGATTAATCAGTTTCATTTGTAGAAAATCATTGATCATTCAAATAATAATGCATAAATAATTTTAATGAATATACAAATTTCCATTATTCATTTTTACTCTCATCGTGACATAATTTGTACTTTCTTTTACTTGCCAATTCATTATCAAAATAAACTTAAAATATCATCCATGTTACAGGAAATAATAGAGCAATGAACTACCTTAAGACATCATCCATGTAATTAGGATTCAAACATCCATTTAATCGAATCTTTACATTGATAATTAAGATTCAACAAGATTTCTAGCAAATAATAGAAAATATTCTATGAGATACGAAAATGGTAGATATCAAACCTTAGCTTTTCTTGGTGCATAAGCATCATAAGCTTCTACCGGTCGATAGGATATGGGAACAGTGTCAATGCCATAGTATGCTCCACGATATGCTTGCTTTGATTGTCTTGATTGCTGAAGACCCTGCTTCAGAGTAAATCAAATTGAGTAGAAAAGCTAATAGATGGTTTTGCTCACTTAACATGATTATTGATATACTAATAATTAGAAAGTACTTTCGATTAATTATATTTAAAAAAAAAGAGAGAACAAAAGATTATTGATCATTTAGATAATAATCCATCTTCTTCTTTTACCTATAGAATAATATTAAGAGAAGTAAAATGTTATAATTGCTCCCAATCTTATTTTAAATACTAAAATCACACCAACTTTCAGTGATTTTCATGCATTTACATGCCAACCAGATGCAAGTTCCAATTATGAAAATGTAAGAAGTAGCGTTGTTAGTTACTTTTTTATTAATTACTTTTAAGATTAACAAGTTTTGAGCTTAATTTTTAAAAAAGAGGTCGAGAAGGTATCTACTGTTCTACTTTTACCATTCCAACTTATCTCATCCATATATTTATATAGATTCTATATAAATGTGAAGATAAGATGACTTGGAACAGAATTAGAATAGCAAAAATGACATAGGTGATCTGATCCCCATGTTATCAACCATAATCTATTATATATGGAAACAACTTTTACCAAGCAAATGTAACGAAAAACCTTGAAGCCATTAAATTAGTTCGTCGTCGTAACTTAAATTTCTTATGGAGTTTTCAACTTTTATTTGCAAACAAAAACAAGAGCATCATGTGCCCACTTGCATAAAGTTAACACTGTTTATGTTCCAAGGAAAAAGAACTTGAGGATAGTAAAAGGAATAGCACTTGTATTGGAATGTTTTGCATAAAAGTTATCAGTAACCTTATCACTATTTTTAAGCATGTTGAAAACTTAACACTTTCAGTGCCTACTCAAGTTCTCAATGGCTTATGTTTATCAATGTAAGAGAAAGAGAAAGAGGGTGGTACAGAAGTACCAGAGCTTGGATATTAGTACTGCCATTGGTCTTTGCTAAACATATTTGTAGCTCATACACACATGCATATGGCTCAAGATTCAGGCCAAAGTCTACCTGTTGGACAAGCTTATAAAATGATTGCATCTTCTGCAAAATTAGAGACTTTTTATCAATCATCAACGGGAGGAAAAATCTTTGCAACTAATTCACACCTCTTTTGCCTGTGAATGATACGATTAAAATTCTAAAAAATAAAGAGTACCAAAATTTAAATAAAAATTTTACTTTTTATTTAAATATATAATTATATGCATGATTTAGTCAATACATTCGACATAAATTAAAATAAATTTTTTTACGATAATATTTTTTTATTTTGTCCCTTTAAGAAAATTATTACACTTGCTATTTTTCTTACCACAGTTTCAATTTATTATTTTCCTTGTGTAGACTATTTTCCATGAATTACTATAACTCATATATGGCTTCTTATTAACTAAATTTATCTAAGAAAAAAATTAACCAACTTTCATTATATTAGTTAACACGTTTAAATGAATATTAATTATTATTTAAAATTTATACTTAAAAGAATAAACTTAAAAACATTTGAACGTTATTAACTAACATAACGAACATTTAAATTTGTATAAACATGAGTTTATATATAAAAAGCGCAGGTAATGACATTTTTTTAACTACGATATTAATCACAGCTTTTCAATAATTACTAGTAAATTTTAAATTAACAAGATAGATACGACAAATCTTTCTAACCTTCAAAAACATTGTGACTTGAATATCAAAATATCAATTCTACAAAATAAATTAAATATAGAAGTAATAAACTAAAATTTCAATTGCCTAATCACAATCATAATCATGATACTTAGCTTTTGTTGAATCCACTAGCTAGAACTTAAATTATACAGGACGCGAACTCAGTTTACTCTCAGAGTTAGGTTGCTTGGGAGAATTAACAATCAGGACGATAATCAATCAAAGCATAAGATAGCGAAGCAAACCACAAAAGTTTTAGCTTTACCCCTTCTACTTGTGCAATATATGTAAGAGACAACAGTTGCTTGCGACTGATGACGTAAAACCCATCTTGTTCTTGGTTTGGTGAAAGTACAATGATCTCCATGTCCAAATTCTCTAAATTTGTAGTACCACGTAGGGTCTATAGTGAAGGGAGTCTGAAGGGGGAGATAGGAGGGAAAATTTCAGAAATGTGACTGGAAAACAAGATGAATTGGGGAAGACAATTTATTAGGGCAATTACTAATTAAACTTTTACAATTGGTTCACTCCCACGTGTATATCATGAAGGTTGAATAAAAAACATCATTCTATAGCGATTAATGACATCGAAATAACTAAATATTTCTTTAATTATCGACTTTTAGTATTTGGTGAAGTAATAAATTAATTATATCCTTAAATGTCACTGCTACATAGATTTGTGTTGCTAGACTCTAAATGTATAATATATGAGACCCAAATCGAATTTTGGCTGTAAACTGATTGCACAATTGGATTAAGTGTCATCGAAATGCAAATTTACAACATTTTGCAGAAGAGGAAAGTATTATAAAGACTCTACTTCAATAAAACCAGCTTAATTAAGTTTGTTTCCTAATGATAACAAAGTCAAGGATAATGATTTTCATAAAATTAATTAATGAACTCTAAAAATTAAAAGGCGAAAATCATAGAGATGTGGTATGAACACCTTAAAGATTGATTTGTTTGGATTACTTGCTCAAAAACACATCATTAGTCATATATAATATGTTTCATTAAATAGCTTTCAACTATGTGCACCATTTTGTCCATAGTTACAAAGTAGCAATCTTGCTTGAATGATAATTTAAATATTTTAAGGATTGTTTGATTATAGTTTTTTTTTAAGGTTTTTGATTTTCAATTCTTAATGGAAATAATAAAAATTGGAGAATTATTTTAAGAATCTTACGGACTTAGAATATATTTATTAAATAATCATCAAATTTAAAACGAACCTCCATGTTTTTTAGTACGAGACTTTTTATTTTTATTTTTAATTAATTATTTTTACATATTTTATTAACATTTAATTATTAAATACTATTTATTTAGTTAATAATATTATTAGATTATGATAAAAAATAAAATTGAAAACTAAAACTATATGTAATTAATTTTATAAATTATAAAAATAAATACATATAAAAAGCTAATTTAGCTTTTTATAGATATAAAAGGCCAAAATTAAGCAGCATCATCTCAAATTCAACAAAAATAAATAGATATAAAAAGCTAATTTATTTACCAAAATAATAATTTAATTGCAAAATTGGTATATTAATAATTAAAATTTCAATTACTTATTCACAACTACAATCATTAGCTAAAACTTATTTTCACTTAAACACACATGACGATGATTCAATTTAGATCTACATATATATGCATGTTTGTGTAAAGTGCTTTAGTTTTTCTAATTGGAGATGATAATCAAACATATTACAGGAATCATATGGTGAATAAGCCACGGAAAAAATTGTTTTTTAGCCCCCCTACTTTTGCAATATATGTGAGAAATAACAATTGCTTTCAATTGATGATGTAAAATCCATCTTGTGCTTGATTTGGTGCAACCACGACGAGCTCCATGTCCAGATTCTCTACGACCTTGTTAGCTCCAGACTCCATAGTGAAGAAGTGAAAGAGATAGATGCATGTATTGAGCATTGAGAGTTGAGAAAGAGATACTTTATTAGGGCAATTAGTTATAAAGGTGTGAAGATATTTTTGGACAATTGTCCAACCCCATAAATGTTTATGACATTGAGATTTAGAGAAAGTACTAAATATTTTTGAAAATGTTTACCTTTTCTTCTCTTGGTAAAACAATTAAGTTTATTTTCGTATCATGTTTGACAACTATTATACAGTGAATTAATGAATTTCTATCTATAAATTTTCATGGAGGATTTCTATTACCTAGATTGTAAATGACACAATATATCAGATCAAACTCACAATTAATTCTTGATTTTTTTTGGAGCAATTGGTAAGATTATTTTTTGTGGTTAAAATATTACGAGTTCGAGTTACGAAAACAACCTTTTTAATTTTGTATATTAAAAAAAACAAAGATAATTAAATCTTAGAATAGAAAATTTTAATAATGCTAATTTTTTAATTTATTGTTTATTATCATTTAGTTCTTTCTTAAATTTAGATGTATAGTAAATTAAGATGATTTTATTTGTTTGATCAATTGTTTTCTACTCAAAGGCCCAAGAGAACGGTGGCAATCAAAATAAGATGATGTTGGAGAGTTCAAGATCTTCTGTCTAATATTATAATATTTTATTGTGTCTAATAAATTTGGTATAAGTCTCACATAAATCCTATAAAATAAATAGTTAAAATTAAGACATCTTTCTCGGCGGTAATCAGCGTATCTCTGTCAATGTCCATTTTCTGAGTCCTGAGGATTCGAAGGGGCCACAAAAAGGAAGAAGAGATGCTGAGCCTGAGTGGCTACGTCAGAGCTTGTCAGGCTGGTACAACTACGGATATTTTGTTGGTACAACACAACTGGCCCTGGAGGGCCTGGACTGGAACTAATGTTGTATGCATATATATATATACAACTACGGAAACATACATACATAATTATAACAAATACCTAATTATAAAATTAAAATTTGGTTGGGTCGGCAATATCGGGCCTGAGTCCAATGATACGGGCCGATCGATCGACCACACACCCATGACTTAATTTGGGTCTAATCCGCATATCCACAGCCCATCAGCATGAGAAAACCTCCCATGCACGTACGTGAGAAACGTAAAGACCTAATCCCGAGCAGGAAATCATATATAAGATATAATTCTCTCATTATCAAGGTACGTAAGTCATAACCTAGTTTTCATTCTGATTCGATCAATCCCACCTTCACCAAAAAACCTTACTTGAGCGTCGGAGGGGCTAATCGGGACATCACCCCCGACGCGCCTTCCATTGTTTTGCAGGTACATTCGCGTAGCTGAACTCACAGAAAGTTGTTAATCGATGGAGCAAAACGACAACGCACTGTTCGGCCAGGATACGGCTGAACCATTATTTATAATAAATTAGAATCTAATATAAAACCCTTTTCATTATTTATAATAAAATAGAACCTAATATAAAACCTTCTTTTTTGTCATGGTCTCGATCTCGTTCTATTTTATTACTGAACTTTCTTTAAAAAAAATACTAATTAGTGTTAAATAGTATATATACTAGCTAATTAATATCCACCGAAACACGTAATCAAAAACGACTGACGGGTTTCTTTAAAAAAAATAAAAGACTGACGGAAGTAAATTTACGAACAAGCAAATTCCTAAATTTAAAACGACACACCTTTTCCATTTTCCCCTCCAATAAAGCCTTCAGCTACCATCGGCATTCTGTATTACGACATAACAACCACAATGGTCCAATTCCACGACCACATCATTACAGACCTACTCGACGGCGACCCCTCCGGCGGACTCGTAATACTCTCCTCGGGTCTATCTCTACCGAAACTCATATCCTCACTTCTCCTCCTCCACCACCCTTCTCAAGGTACTCTACTCATTCTTTCTCCTTCTCTTTCTCTCAAATCCCACATTCTCCACCACCTCCCCTACCCTTCTATCGTCGAAATCACTGCCGACCTTCCCTCTCACCTCCGCCTCTCCCTCTATTCCTCTGGTCAGATATGTTTCGTCACCCCTCGTATCCTTATCGTCGACCTCCTCGGTAACAAAGTCCCCGTGTCTACCCTCGCAGGCTTGCTCTTGCTCAACGCTCACTCACTCTCCGAGACGTCCACGGAAGCTTTTATCGTTCGGATTGTCAAAACCCTTTGCAAGTCTGCTTACATCCGCGCGTTTACCGACAAGCCGCATGCAATGGTCGCTGGATTTTGCAAGACGGAGCGGATAATGAAGTCTTTGTACATTAGAAAGCTGCACCTTTGGCCGAGGTTTCATGTGTATGTGTCGGAAGAACTGGAGAGACACGCGCCGGAGGTGGTTGATGTAAGAGTCCCTATGACGAAGCATATGATGGGGATACAGAAGGCAATCATGGAGGTTATGGACGCTTGCTTGAAGGAGATGAGGAAGACCAATAAGGTTGATGTGGAGGATCTGACGGTGGAGAATGGGTTGTTCAAATCGTTTGATGAGATTGTGAGGAAGCAGTTGGACCCCATCTGGCATACCTTAGGGAAGAAGACCAAACAACTAGTTTCTGATTTGAAGACTTTGAGGAAGTTGCTGGATTATCTTGTGAGGTATTATGTCTAGAATCTTTATTATTTTAGTTTTTTTATTTATAGGAGTTTTTAAGAGATAGTTGGTAGACAATTTGTTTGGAAAAGAACAATTTTTGTTTATAGTATTGGGTGATTAAGGTTTGTCAATTGGTCTTGGATGTGACACTGTGAAGATATAAGCTTTTCGTTAATTGCTGCCCTCTCGGTTGTTTTTGGATAACTTTTTTTGTGTTTTGAATGAAATGCTGGATCACTATTTCTGGTGCTACTCCAACTAATGTTTGTTTTGACTAGGGATTTGTGATTTTCATTTTGTTGCGCTGTCTGAGCAGGTATGATGCAGTCAGCTATTTGAAGTACTTGGATACACTTAGGGTGTCGGAGAGTTTTCGATCTGTTTGGATATTTGCAGAATCCAGTTACAAGATATTTGATTTTGCAAAGAGACGTGTATATAGGTTGGCTAGGTCAAATGATGTGAGATTAAATGGGCAGGAGAAGAGCCCATCAGGCAGAAAAAGAAAAGTACATAGCAATGATGGTAATGAGGAAGCAGGTGATAGCAATTTTATCTTTATTTTCTGTCCCTCTCTGTATTTGGGTACTTAAGCAATCACCTTTGTTTACAAAACTTTAAAATCTTCTTCTTTACCTGCTTATCTAGCAGCTGATGGTGCTTCAACCTCAAGTGCAAATAGTAGGGTAATACTCGAGGAAGTAATGGAGGAAGCACCAAAATGGAAAGTGTTACGAGTGAGTGAGTGAGTTCCAATGCTTTCTGATGGTGTTATTGTGAGGCCAAATTTTTTGTTGGGTTAAAGTTATTTGATTGTCAACTTGAAGCCTTAGCAATCGTTTTCTCTTGCAAATAAAATATTATCAGCATTTTAGTTCTATATTGTTTCTTGTTATAGCATTATATTCTGAGGTTATGTAAGTGTATTTCATTGTTGACTCTCATGATAAAATGATGAATTTCAATTGTAGTTATGTTTCGATTGTTCCTTTCAAATGGATGTCTGTTAAAATTTATTATAGGAGATTCTTAAAGAGATAGAGGAAGGAAGTAAAAAGGATGCCTCATTGATCGAAGATGTGGCTAAACGTGACAAAGTTGATAATGGAATTGTTCTAGTAGTCTGCAAAGATGAGCGCTCATGTATGCAGCTTGAAGATTGCATCACGCAAGGCTCGCAACAGGTTCTCTCTCTTTCTCTCTCTCTGTCTTGCATGCGCACATACACACGCACTTGTATTATATTTCTTCCATATTTTCACCCTACCATTTTATGGCATTGCTAGCTGCATATGTAAAAGTTCGTTCGTTCATCTGCAAGAATTTCTCAATATAAACATTATAATTTGTCAATCTAATGGTTTCCTTTTTCTCCTTAGGAATAATGCATTTTCAGTGATTGTTGGGTAGGACTATTCCACTCTGATTGATCCAGGAAGTGAAAAGCCTCAATACCCCGACCTTTTTTAATATAACAGGGAATG
>JANJEY010000003.1:10365069-10384111 GCA_024703695.1 Erythroxylum cataractarum
GATAATAAATGATAAGATCGTGCAAGAGGCTCAAAGAAAAGGTACTGTTCAGATAAACATATGTGGTTTAGTTTGTATTGAAAATTTACTTTATGTAACTGATTTAGGTTTAAATATGTTGAGTGCAGGGCATTTAAGTTTTAAAATGTTGCAAATGTTGTATGAACAAAATTTGGTGATTGGTTTACCATTAATAAATAATGTTGATGATATTTGTGAAAGTTGCTTAGCTGGAAAATAGTAAAGGGATTCTTTTCCTAAAGGGAATTCAACCAAGTTAAGAACAATAGCCGAATTGATACATCCAGATATCTGCAAACCAATGCGTACTCCTTCTTTAAATGACAAAAATTACTTCTTTGTTTTCGTTGATGATTGTCCATCTTCAGAAAAGTCAAGTCATTTGTTGAAAAGCAAAGTGGACAGCCTATGAAAGTAATGCAGACAGATTAAGAAGGTGAATTTGTTTCAGAGGAATTTGATAAATTCTATGTTGAATAAATTTAAAGACAATTGACAACTAACTACACTTCATAATAAAATTAAGTTGTGGGGCAAGAGTCTAGTAAAGATGGGCAAGATTAGGTTCAAAGCCAAGGATTTACCAAAGAATTTCTGGACAGAAGCAATACACACAGTAGCTTATATTCTCAATAGGAGTGCCATAATGTCACTACCTTATGAAACTCCTTTTGAAGCTTAGAATGGGTGGAAGCCCAAAGCAATTCATTTCAAGGTTTTTGGTTATATTACTTGCATGCACATTCCTTCTAAAAAAAGAGAACAAAGGTTGATGAAAATAGTTTAAAATTCTTTTTTGTAGGATATAGAAGTGAAACTAATGGCTATCGACTTTATAATCCTCTCACCTTGAAGTTACTAATCAGTTGTGAAGTTGTGCTTGATGAGAAAAATATTTGGAAATGGGATGAAAAACAACATTTTACAGGTTCATTTTTCAAAGATGATGATCATCGAGAAAGTAAATTGGTGAATGGTAATGCCAACAATGATTATTCTCATTCCTTCCTCACAATCCAACTCAATCATCCCTCATAATACATCAAATCCAGCAATTTATAATTCTCCTTCCTCTTTAGAAACTCTGTCATGAAAATAGAGAAGTTTGGCTGCAATTTATACAACTAAAGAGAGATTTCAAATTGTATAAGTGCAAGAGCCAATTTACTTTGATGAAGCTGTGAAATTTAACAAGTGGCATGTTGCAATGGATATGAGTGGCAAATTACAGTGGATAAAGAGATGAAGGCCCTGAAAAAAAAAACAAAACATGGAAGTTGTGCACTCTTTTAAATGACGCAAAAATGGTCATCTTAAAGTGGATTTACAAAGTAATTAGTTCAGAAATACAAAGATAGACTCGTTGTTCGAGGCTATATATAATAAGAGGGTGCAAATCTTGATGATACAACGTACCAATTACAAGGTTCGATATTATACACACTCTCTTATCCTTAACAATTAACAAAAAAATGAAGTATCAATTTTATGTTAAAACTCAATTTCCCTAATGCTATTTTGAATGGATGTTTGTAAAGCAACCAAAATGTTGTGAAGTGGCAGGTCAAGAAAATAAAGACTCACTTAAAAAAAGCATTATATGACCTGAAGCAAGCTTTATAAGCCTAGTGTGAGAGGATCAAAAGCCATTCCATTTTATTTGGATTTCAGCATAGTGCTAGTGAGCCAACCTTGTATGCCAAGACTAAAGGGGGTGATGAATTATTATTAATTGTGTGTCTTTATGTGGATGACTTGATCCATACTAATAATAAAGCTGTCTTGATGAATGAATTTAATAAATTTATAATTTCTGAGTTTGAAATGACACATAAGAATGATGAATTACTTTCCTAGGATGGAAGTGACTAAATATGAAGGAATTTTCTTTTCAAACAAAAAATATTTTAATGATCTTCTTGTAAGGTTCACAATACAGGGGTGCAAGCTAATGAAGACTCCTATTATTACTAGTTAAATATTTAACTTGAACAATGAAGAAGAAAGGGTAGATGCTCATGTCTATCGCACATCAATTGGAAGCCTGCTCTATTTGGCAAATAACATACTAGATATTGCTCATACTACCAGTGTTTTTTCATGATTCATACAAAACCTAGAAAATTACATCATGGTGCTGCTAAAAGAATATTGAAGTACAAGCAAGGAACTAGCTCATTCAAAATTTGGCATGGTAGAACTAATAATTTCAACTTATATATGTACTGTAATAGTGACTGGATATGTTCAGTTGATGATTGGTGAAGTATAATAGGCTATGTTTTTACTCTTAGAAGTGATGCTATCTCTTGGAGCTTAAAGAAGCAATCTTCTTCTGCATTGTCTTCTTCTAAAGTTGAATATATGGATTTCATAGCAGTAACATGCCAAGCTTTTTGGTTGAGAAGAATTACACAAGATATGTAGTAAAATCAAGCCAAAGCAACACCAATTCATTGTGACAGCTAGTCAACCCATGTTATGACAAGAAATCATGTTTTTCATAATTGTACAAGACGTATAGAGACATGTCACCATTTTGTTAGAGAGCTGGTGCAAAAAGGGAGCATTCAGAGGACTTATTGCAATATTGATAAACAAGTAGCTGGTGTGTTCATCAAGCCACTTGCTTTGCAGAAATGTATTTCTTTTAGAGAAAAAATAGGAGTAAATAATTTCTCCATTAAAGGAGAATATGTCAGATATTAACAATAAAATTTGTAAATTGTTTTCCTAGTGTCCTAGTCAGAATAAACTTTTGCTAAAAAATTCAAATTCAATTTAGGTTCCTATTAAGTATTTTATTTTTTTATTTGTTAATGTCTATCCTTGAGGAAATAGTTTTGATTTATTTGCCTACATAAGAAAAGTATTCGATGAATAAATATAAGTTGGTTTAGTGTTCAATTTCCTTACCTACCACATGTTTGTTGAAATGTATCTCTAAATTTTTATTTATCCTTTGATTGCTGGTTTAGTATACAAGTCATGACCTTCCAAGTGTGCCTTAATACTTGCTACCTATTAGACCATTTTAAGGACTATAATTAGAAGTGGAAATCTCAATTTCATTCTCCGATCACTATGTTTATAAATTATATTATTCTTTGTTGGATTGAATTGTAGACTGATCTGGTCAATGTATTTTAAAACTTGCAAAACAAGGTGAAAAAATGTTCTTAACATAAACATTTTTGTAGAACAAGATCAGAAGTTATTCTTGATGTAAATATTTCCACGATAAAGTTAGTGTAAATTTAGTGTTTTTGACATAGGCATTTAGATAATAAAGTTTAGTGTAAGTATTTTTATGTTAGTTTTTATTGAATTTAAATTATTTAATTGTGACATTATATAGACTAAATATACGATGCAAATATTAAGAATTAATTGCAACCTATTCTTATTAGAGTTTAAGATGTTATTAATACTATACTAAAATATAACATGATATTATACATAATAAAAAATTACTTAAACACTTTAAGAAAAGGTAAGATGCAATTTACACCTTTTAACTTAAATTCGATTTCCCTAGAAAATAAACGGGTTCCTTTATGTTTTCTAAAAGAAGTGAGTTGAAGTATATGTTGAGATGAAACATGGAGTATCATACGATTTAAAGGAAATTTTACACATTTAAAAAAAGAAATAAATTTATTACAATGAGACGAATAAATGAATAATAGAAGCATTTTTAAAGCGAAATTAATTTTGCATGTTTAGACTCTTTCTACAATTTACCCTTTAGCTACCGCAAGCATCTCATGATCTATCGTGTACTTATTTATTTTGTTTGCCAATATCTCATTCTCGTAACAAGTCTGTGCAACGTGTAAAGCTTCTTGCAGAGAAGCCAAAACATATTGTTAAGCACCAAGGGTTACCAATCACGACACAAACAGTAACACCGCAAAGTGTCAAGAGTTCGCTTTAACATGACTCTTCGTGTCTATTTGGTTCAAGGAGGATAAGTAAACGCTTTTTTTTATAGCAAAAGTTATTTTTTAAAAAATTGAATATTTGATTATAAAATTTAAAAATATTTTTTTTTTATAAAAATAACTTTTTTTAGACACTTTTTTTCATAAAAATAACTTTTTTATAAACTAAAATACAACTTTTTGAGAAGTTTAAATTTGAAACTTAAAAAAAAAATACTTTTTCAAATTACTTTTTTACATCAATTAATTAGTATATTTTTAGTCTCATTTACTTTTATGCTTTACTCATAATTTTTACAATACCCACAAACATATTTTTATGTTTATTTTGAGATTTATATAATATTATTTGACTTTTTATATATATTTTATATTAATTTTACTTATATTAAAATTCATATTAAAGATTTGGTTAGATATATTTTTATTTTTATTTTATATAATTTAAAATTATATAATAATTAATATATTGTATTTTGTATATTATTTAATATATTTTAAATAATTTTTATAAAATAAATAATTTTTATTACAAAATAATATATAGTTAAAATTAAAATTACTTTTTATTTTATGTTGCGAAATAATTTATTGTATGGGACATTTTTAAAAAAATTATTTTTTAAATAACAGCCAAACAGTCAACTGATTTCTTTAAAAAAATTTATTAATAAAAATTTTACTGACAAAACTCTATTAGCATAAGACAAACTCGTCCCAATAAACACTTAATTCTATTGAAAGTCGCTTGGAAATAATCGAATCTTTTATTGACCGGAAAGCCTGTGAATACGTCGGAGGTAGCGTTAAAATGTTAGGCACCTAAATTATTCGTCCAAATGAAGTTGTTGATTCGTAATTGTCCTCGACTTCTTGAACCAACCCCGACAAATGCATTGAAAAAGGTACAAGTGAAGTAATAAACAATTGTAAGCACCCTTAATTTCTTTGGTCGTACCATTATAGTAAACTCAGGAGTCTCCTTGGTATCTTTGAAGAATGATTTATAAGCTATAAGATATTAAAACACCTTCCACTTTTCAATTTTTTAGAAAAATTTATTCTAGCCACCGGACTTGAATTAGTTTAGACCATTCATTATAACAGCGGACCTCATTCTCTAGTGAGTTCTAAGCTCTCTTTATTCCCGAAAGAGAGCTTAGAACCACCAATGCAGTGAGTGACTTGTTAGACTAAAAAGTCTAAAACGTTATCCGTAACTACAGCTCCAAATCTAACCTTTGATTAGAAGTAAGACTATTATTGGTGTGTGGGTTCGGCGACATTTCCTTTCCATCAAACTCTCTCCGTCGTCAGCTATTTATTGTAACAACCAAATCTAGTTACAGAGTCCAAGCTCTTCTCCACCTTCACTTGCCGGAGTTCTGATTTCGCCAAGAAAATATGCAGGAGACTATCGTGCTCTACCCAGCTCTAGGCATGGGCCATGTAATCTGCACGGTAGAGCTTGGCAAACTCATCTTTAACCACTATAAAAACCAATTCTCGATTACCATACTTCTCATTACCTCTGAAGTTCTGCACGACCCAAGCATCGATCTTTATGTTGAAAACATCTCAAAGTCTTATCCTTTTATCACATTCCGTCGTTTTCCATACCTTCCTGTTGACACAACCCCAACTCGGAGCAAGGCCGCCATTGCTTTTGAGTGTATCCGAAACAACACCCCAAACGCTCTTCACTCTCTGAAGGAGATCTCAGCTGTGAGTAAAGTTAAAGCTTTTGTTATTGACTTGTTCTGTGGTCCTGCACTTTCTATTGCCAGAGAACTAAACATTCCCACCTATTTTTTCTTCACCTCTGGTGCTGCTTGTCTCTCTTCTTTCTTGTACTTACCCACAATCCATGAACAACATCATGAGAGCTTCAAAGATCTGTTTGGGGTTATTCTTGATTTCCCTGGAATCCCACCTCTGAAAGCTATTCACCTGCCTGAACCCATCCTCGATAGAAAAGATCCGGCTTACAACGATTTCATATATTTCTGTACACAACTCCCAAAAGCTGATGGAATAATGGTGAACAGCTTTGACAATCTTGAACCAAAAGCCCTCGAGGTCCTTTCTAACAATTTATGTGTTCCTAATGGCAAAACCCCACCAATTTACTGCATCGGTCCTTTGATTGCTGGTCAAACCGGAGCTCAACACCATTGCCTTTCATGGCTTGACAAGCAACCGAGTAAGAGTGTGGTGTTTCTTTGCTTTGGCAGCCGTGGAACGTTCACTAGGGAACAGCTCAAAGAAATAGCTGATGGATTAGAGAGAACTGGGGAGAGGTTTTTGTGGGTGGTCAAAAATGTGCCACTCCATGCGAAGAGTAAGCAGACGGATCACACCACTGACTTCGAGTTGGATTCAATTTTGCCAGAGGGTTTCGTTGAGAGAGTCAAAGACAGAGCCTTGGTGGTCAAAGCATGGGCCCCACAGGTGGCGGTGCTTAACCATGATGCGGTAGCGGCGTTTGTGACTCACTGTGGGTGGAACTCAACTTTGGAGGCGGTAGTCGCCGGAGTCCCAATGGTGGCGTGGCCTCTACACGCAGAGCAGCACATAAACAGGAACCTGTTGGTGGAGGAGATGAAGTTGGCGGTTGGGGTGGAGCAGAGAGATGAGGATGGATACGTGAACGCGGCGGAGGTGGAGAGGAGAGTCAAAGAGATGATGGCTTCCGACAAGGGTAGGGAGCTGAGACAAAGAAGTCTGATGATGCGAGAGAAAGCTTCGCAAGCTTTGGGAGAATCTGGGTCGTCCATTAAAGCCCTTGACAAGCTGATCCAGAGGTTAAAGCACGGCTGAGAGATTCTGTGTCATGTTTACTATTTTGTCACCTTCAGATTCTGTTTTCTCTAGTTCATTGCTTTTGTTTTATAAGACCAAGATACTCTTCTTCCAAAATCAACAATTTCAGCACGTGTAGTTCCGGTACTGTTGGTGAATATATTAACGGAGCCATTACTTTTTAGAATCATATAATAATATTGATTTAGTGCCTTAAATAAATAGTTTCATTTTACATTATATTGTTGTATACAATAATTAAAAATATTTAATTAATATAATTTTACTAAAAAAAAGTGCCCCTTTACAAAGGCTTTCACATATACTTACAAAATAATTATATATATATGAAATTTAATAATAAATATCTTTATTTTTTTTATTTTTGATGGCCATGAACATTTTAAAACTTCAGTTCTTTTAAAGCCCAAATTAGAAGTCATTCTTCGGCCCATGAACTTTTCTGGTCATAGTTTGAGTGTACTTTCTATGGAAATAGCTTTTTTGTTGATTGCAAAATTTTAAAAATTAAAAGTAAAATATTTAATAATATTAGATTTTTAAATAAAAATATTATTAAATAATTTTTACTATTAATTTAAAAATTGAACTATTAATTAATAAATTGATTTATTTTTAACAATAATAATTATTAAAATAAATTAAAATGAAAAGTTAAAAATAAATTATAATTAATAATTTTTATAATTAAACTGATCGAATAGTGAAATTTTTTAATCATTAATTTATTGCACGAAGATGCTATACTTTAGATTATAGTAAATCAAAACTTTATAATAATCTTAACATTAGAATAAAACAATACACATAAAATATCATCTCACTTAATTTGTACTTACAAGTTGGGGGCCTAATAAACCAAAATATCAATCAATAAATAAACAAACCTAAACACACCATCACATGAGCATCATGTATAAAGCGACCCCATTTCACGTGCCACCACCACCAACTCTCCTCTCTCTGACCTCAAAGGCACCACCACTTGCCACCACAGCCATGTGCTCCACCACAATACGCCACTCGCAATCCACGCGCCACCGCGCCGGATCATGCTAACCGCGGCCTCAGACGCCGCCTCCTGGGTCTGCATGCGACGGGAACGTTGCCTCTTCCTCCTTCTCTGCTCCCCCATCCTCCTGCCCTTCCTCTGCGCCACCTTCCCCATTCTCTGCGTCGCGGAGCTCTGCCTACGGCTGTTGGGCCGCCACCGGAAGAAGGACGCTCTGCTCGACGGAGAGCGTGAAGAGGAGGAGGGGGTGCGGCGGTGCGAGGAGGGCTTGTGCGGATGTGATCAGACGGCGGGGGAAGAGGGGAGTAAAGTGGGGCTCTTGCAGAGATACTTGGAAGATCAGTTGAGGTTGGTCGGATCTATTTACGAGTGTGGTGAGGACGACGACGACGAAGGTCATAAATTTGACGGTGATGATGATCAGGGTACTGATACTCAAATTGCTCTTCTTCTTGATTGATTACAATTTTGTGTAAATGTGTTATTTTTGTGTTTTTGATATTGTTTGCGAATGAATTAACTGTGAATTAATCATGGGTTAGTATTTGATTAAGGATTCATATACTCTTTAGATTGATTGATGTGATTCTGAAATGGATCTGAGAAATGGGACCCATTTTGTATGATCATTGACTTTTATGATACATACTTTGACTTTGATTACATAAACCACATGAATTTAACTTAGAAATGAAATCGAAATCAATTTAGAACTTACCATGTGTAAGGATTTTGTGATAATTCTCCTCTTCTTCTTCTGAAGAACTGAAGGAGCAAACTTAGTCTAAGTGGGTCTTGGGAGGCGGTCTAAGTGGTGTACAGATTCTTTTGAGTCTACACCTAATGCTAAAGATGAGGAATTGAGATTTGAATATGTGTTTTTGGAGTCACGATTTGTGTTTATTGAGATCAGGAATTTGCAAGTTAACGTTGTTTTTTGAAATTCGTTAAGTTTATATTTAAAGAATAATAATTACGTTTTTATAGCCCCTAAGTTGGTTGAGTTGATAAAGTAAGGGGTATGGGCCAAAAGGTTTTGTATTCGAATTATCCTAATTACACTTTCGCTTTCTTTTTTGATCGATTCTGTCGTACAAAGCTTACCTAATAGAGAGTATCCGGTAAACGTTTATCCAAAAGATAGCTGTTGCAGATTCTTCCATAAAAAAAAGTTATTGTTACTTAGGAAAACTTAATCCAAAGTTTCATAATTTTGTAGAATATAATATTTACTAAGTTATTAATATTTTCAAATATTTATTCACAGTATGAACAAGACAATAGTTATAAGTTTTTTAATAATAAAAAATTAATTTAACTTGCATGTTTTTTATTTATAAATATATAAGAAACTTAGTCCAAAATATGAAACTTTATATTTAAAAGGCTTTTTAATTAAAAAAATCACACTCTAATGGATGAATTCAATTGATTGATTCGAGGACTTAAATTTATAAATTAAAAGTTAAAAAATTTAAGATTGAGTATATGAATTAGATTTTAAAAATTTGAAAAGTCATGTTTAATTAGATAAAAATGAAAAAGATTCAATATTTGCAATTAATTTAATTTAAAATTATTGTCTAATATTTATATAATTTAATTTTATCAAAATTAATGTTTATCAAATTAATTTTTTATAAATTGTGATTAATACTTTATGTAAGAGATGACATTTTATTTAAAAACAGTTATTTCAATAAATAATTACTAAATTATATAAAATTTTAAAATATAAACTTATACGGTTAAGTTAAATTTAAAATAATATGTCTAAGTTTATATTTATAAATGATTTGGATAAGAACTTAAAACTTCTAAAAATTTATGGATCTAATTTTAAATAAACTCGATTAAGCTTAATCCAGTTAAGACAAAAATAATGGATTTGATATTCATAAATTAACAAAGTAAGTCCAACTTAGTTTTTTTTACTTTTGAAAATATACAAGTTATTAATATTTTAAAATTTTATTCAGTGTAAATTTCAATATTCTTTTGTTAATAAAAAATTAAATCTAATTCAACTTGCATATTTTTAATTTAAAAATATAAAAGAAACTAATATTATTTAGTCTAAAATATGAACTTTATAATAAAAATTAAATTTAAATTAATAGGATAAAATAAAATACAAATGGGTACATACGATGACAATCTTACATAATAATAAAGACATTTTGTTACCGTAAAGGCAGAAACAAAATCGACATCTGGGAATAAGAAGTTACACATGTTTTGAATAGAAGCCAACTCAATTTGTCGGAAGCAAAATGACCATCTCTATCGGTTCCAATGAACCCTGCTCGGCGTTCCACTGTATACAAAACTATGAAATCAAAAGTGTGTCAAAATCCACGCAATTTGCTAAAAGCAACTCGCAACAGGCATAAAGGGTAAACTGGTAATTGTAGAATTAAGAAAAAGAAAATTTATGCTTGAGCAAATCCGACCCGACCTTTTTAAGTGCTCTATCCCCGATAGAATATAAGTAGTTGTCAGCTTCAGAAAGCTATCTCTGTTTGACAATCAGCTGATTGTATTAACCGTAGATAATTTTATCAGCTATTAACTAATAGCTAATTTGAATAGCATATCGCATTAGTTATTTGTCATTTAATGTTTGATAAAATTAACTATTTAGTATTAGCTGTTTATGTATAAAATAACTTATGAGAACATGACTTTAAAAATTTATAAAGATATAAATATTATATATGTTAGTATTTTATTGAATATTCTTATAATAATTTAGATTTTAAATATTTAATTTTACAAAAATTAAGTTTATAACTTTAATAAAAATATATAATATATAATAATAATAATAACAATAACTCAAATCAATTATTAGAATAATACTCTAAATTTGTCTCTCATAATTCATCCATTCCAAGAACTTAGAAAAAGATGTTGATTCCTAGCAAAATCAACTTTGAGATTTGGAAAAGTACAACATATTTTTCTATAAATTAATGAAATCATGACATCCACATAAAACATGCATTATAAGTTGCTATGATATTACATTTACATTGATATTCTAACAACACACATGGCCTGTTAGAAGAAAGAAACACCAATGGCTCTCCTTCAGTTGCTGAAGCAAAGTTCGAAACTTTTCTACCTTTCCTCATCCTTTTTGTTACTAGCAATAATATCTCTGAAGTATGTCTTCAGGAAGCGAAAGCTGAATTATCCACCGAGCCCTCCAAAGCTACCCTTCATCGGAAACCTCCACCAGCTTGGTGCCATGCCTCACGTGTCTCTCCAGCGCTTAGCAGAGAAGTATGGTCCTATCTTTTCCTTAAAACTTGGAGAAATCCCAACAGTTGTGGTATCTTCACCTAGATTGGCAAAGGAAGCGTTAAAAACGCACGATCTTGCATTCGCAAGTCGTCCTCAACTTCTATCTGCCAAAGGCCTGTTTTACGGTTGCACTGATATGGCTTTTGCACCTTATGGTGCTTACTGGAGAGGCATAAGAAAAATCTGCATACTTGAGGTTCTTAGTGCCAGAAAAGTTCAATCGATCAGATTTGTCAGAGAAGAAGAAGTAGCTCGATTGGTGAATCGGGTTGCAGAGTCCTTTCCGGGAACTACCAACCTAAGCAAGTTGCTTGGGCTGTATGCAAATGATATCCTCTGCAGAGTTGTACTAGGCAAGACTTACTCAGACGGTGGAGAATATGATCGACACGGTTTCAAAAAGATGCTTGATGATTACCAGGAATTGCTTGGAGGGTTCAGTCTTGGAGACTACTTTCCTTCCTTAGAGTTCGTTCACAACTTTACCAGCATGAAATCAAAACTCGACAGCACTTTCAAGCGATTTGACCAGTTTTTTGATGAGGTCATCAGTGAACACCTAAGTCCTGGCAGGAAAACGACAGAGAACAAGGATCTAGTGGACGTTTTGCTCGATATACAGAGGAGTGAATCTGCTGAAACTCCTCTTACAATGGACAACGTTAAAGCCAACATGTTGGTCCGTGTGATTGTCTGCTTTTTATTTGAAAATTGAGTTTCATCAACTTTGTTCTAGATGGTAACTTTTTTAGTCTCTATCTCCGTTTTGCAGGTCATGTTCGCTGCTGGAACTGATACAACTTTCATAACACTTGATTGGGCTATGACTGAGCTGATGATGAATACCAAAATCATGGAAAAAGCAAAAGCTGAAGTTAGGAATATTGTTGGGGAAAAAAGGTTTGTGCAAGAGAGTGATCTTCATCATATGCACTATATGAAAGCTATTATCAAAGAGGTCCTTCGATTACATCCTCCTGCTCCAGTTTCAGTTCCCAGAGAATCCCTGGAAGATGTTACAATGGAAGGGTACAAAATTCCAGCTAAGACAAGGATTTACGTCAACGTCTATGCCATAGCGAGAGACCCAAAAGTCTGGGAAAATCCTGATAAATTTGATCCAGAAAGATTTATGGGCAGTAGCATCGACTATAAAGGCCAGGACTTTGAGCTGCTGCCTTTTGGAGCTGGTAGAAGAATCTGTCCAGGACTAATGTTTGCAGCGGCAGCTGTAGAGCTTGCTTTTGCTCAACTACTCCATAGCTTTGACTGGGAGCTCCCTCCGGGTGTCAAACCTGAGGACATTGACAATACAGAAGCTTTCGGGATCACTATGCACAGGATGGTACCACTGCGTGTGATTTCCAGACCCCGATTTGGGTGAAGATAGGATTTTTATGGCCTTGATTTACTTTGTATCCTAAATATGTCCCTTTTAGATGGAAGGTCGCTTGCAATGTCCTATTGACAAATTCTAATCCTCATTTCGACGAGTGATCTGACAGGGACACGTCAATTCAATAAAAGCAGAACCTGAAAATGAAGTTATGTGGTTTACAATATTATAAATAGAAGAAATATGAATGTTATAAACTACAATTTTTATTTAATAAAAATAACCGATAAACTTTACCAAATAAAATTTATGTAATTAATTTTTTATAGGTTGTAAAGAATATATTTCTTGAAAATTCGTCATTTAATTAAACTGAATGTAAAAAATTGTTACTTTCTTAACTTTATTTTAGTACGGTATATATCTTTTATAATTTAAATGTGGGCTCATTTTTAGATATCCAAGTCACCTTTTTACCATAACAATATCTTAATTAAGTAAGTTGAGACTTGAATCCTTATTATTGTGGTTATCATTATCATCACATTTAATCCAAAGTTTTACAATAAAGTAAAGTTTGAGAAGGTTTGATAGTACATAGACTTACTCTTATATAATAAAGAGATTATTTTCGATAAATCCACGTACAAATATAACAATAGAAAAGTAATGCAAGTTAAAATCCTTGTAACAAAGTTAAAATCCCTACTTAAAATTAACATAAAGATTCTTATAAAAACGTTGTAATCATTAACTATAGCTGAGCATTAATAGCCACCGTTAAGTGGTTACTAAATAAAATTTATTCATTTTTTATCAAATAAAGAGTCAAGTATATTGAATTTCTTTATATTTATTTTTCACTTTAATTCATAATTTAAAATTTACTATTTATTTCTATAAGATATTTTATTTATCAACATCAATCTTTATTAGTGAATGATTAAAAATATAATATTTTTGTTATTTTTTAATAATTTTACGTTTATCTTCAATTAACATAGATTAACATAAAAATAGAAAATAATTAAACTAACCAAAAGAAAATAAATAATAATTATATATATATTAAATAAATTATATTAAACTTTAAAATGTTTGAAGTAATTAAGTCCTAATTAAATTTCTAATCAATTTATACAGTTAAGCATGGTATGGACAACTCAATATCATCTATAAATTAGTAAAAGGGTGAATTATAAAAAGATCTTAAACTTAATATTGTCAGCTATAAAACATACAACCTAATTACCTTCCTTCTCCATTAACCCATTTGCTTCTATCTCCGGTATATCTTCTCTCGTAACCCATTTTCCATTTGCTTCGATGTTTTTGAGAGACTAAATGAATCTCACCGTAAAGAGCCTAACAAAAGCACTTCAATCTGTAAATTTTTATTCCTCAAAGGCCCCTGAATAATCTCAAGTTAGTTCTTTCCCCATCGCTCAAACAAACTACTATTCCAAATAGTTATTGACCTTGGATTGTAACATGGAACCCAGAAACTCCAAAAACACGGAAACAATGAACTGACAATTGTGTCATGAATGGGTCATCATAAAATAGTGCCCAACCATTAGGCCTAAATATTAAGCTCAATTATAAAGTTTAATGGGCTTAGTTGAAAGAAAAATCGATTAATTTATTTTTTCGTAGTATAACTCATGTATATAAACATATGCCCCCACCCACACATTACAACACACACCATACCATAAATACAACAACTTTGAATTATTGTAATTTAGTTCTTATTTGACTTATTTGTAATTTGGTCCTCTTAGTTTGGTTTATTTGTACACACACATATATATATAGAGTAAATTTGAAAATTTCTAAAATGTGATCCATGGGATAGTTTGATGTTAAAAATAATGTGAATTAATTTAAGAGTTCTCTTGTAATCACAAAAGTAAATAATTTATATTGTATTTCTGATCTTTTAGTAAATAAATGAGGAACACCTCTATAAACATCATAATCTATTTTGTAACAGTCACGATGAAATTAAAAAAAAAATATTCTCCATTCTCCATTCTCCATTCTCCATTCTCTCTCTCTCCTCTCAACAAAGTGGCATTAAAGTTATGTTTCTTAAAGTTTAGAGTCGAGTCTTACGAGGAAAGTAAGAAATGACAAGTAATATACTCACTTCTTTTTATTTCCTTGTCGCGTAAAGAAAAATGATGAGACATGGTATTTACATATGCAAGTTTTCCTTGACTTTTAAGATGTGTGGAAGGTTGTAGAAAAGGCTATGAGAAGACTTAAAATAAAGAAAGCTTATATGAAAATGGTGAAGAAGCTTTGTCCAAGATTGAAAAAAAGGATCAACAAGTGTTCACTCTCATCCGAGTACATTTAAATGATTCAATACTTGAGAAGGTACCTTATGCTTCTAGTTTGGAGGAAGCATAAAATATTTTAAAAAATTCATTTCAAGATGTTAATAAAGTAAAGAAAATAAGACTTCAAACACTAACAAAATTATTTTGAAGTTTTGAATAGGAAGGAATTCCAAGTCATTTTTGGATTATTTTACAAGAGTGAAGTTTTGAAGGAGTAATTTTGAAGATTTGAAGATATTCTTAAGCTTGATAGACTATTTTTTTAAGTTTTTATAATGATGGTAAATGGCATATCTACCATCTCCCATTTTTTCTATAATTCTTAAAAAGAAATTGATCAACACAACAAATACAATATTTATTTAAGCAAAAAAAAATTAATTTCTTTAATGTTATTATGATTTAATTATGAAACTTCCATGATACTACGTGTTAAATATAACATGAACTTTTTTAATTAACTATATATATATATATATATATGTATTTTTTTCCCGTTTATGCAAATTTATAGTTAATTAAAAAAGTTCATGTTATATAGTATATAGTATATAGTATATATACATATATATATATCCAATTCTATTTAAGCTGGCTGTTAAAAACTTGGAGTTTGTCATTCTTTAAACAAGTTGTTGAAACTCTTGCTTGGTCTTAACCAAAAGTTACTAGAAATTAAGTATGCAAGATCTTTCTACACCTATTTAATGCAAAGATCCCCTAACGAATTAGAGAAAATTGTATATCCGTAAAACTTACTTGAAAGAGACCTAACATATATTTATATGGTCTTCCCATTTTAGGCCCAACGAAGATCCGACTCACACTAATAAAGTGTCATGTTTTTCATTAAACTTTGATTCACTTAACTAGATCATTTATTATATCCAATAGAAATAAAATTCCAACAATTCATCCTTTATTTAACTTTAGACAGTAGGTTAAACTTATAATGTGACAATTGTACTTTCTTTTTATTTAAAAATAAAATAATATCGCGTCAGTATTAGCATGACATTTAACTGACAGGAAGTTAATCCCAATAAAATTTCCTTCCATTTAAAGTTTGTTTTAAATGTTTTGAAAACGTTGAGATTTAATTTAAACGCTTCAAAATGTTAGAATTTATTCTGTATTCTGTTGTAAATGTAAAGGTTCAATTACACTTGTAGTCGTGAGTTATATTGTAACTAAAGTTCCTACTATGTTTGATGATATGGGGGAAAATCTCCCATCCCTATGGTTTATATTGTTACTAAAGTTCCTATTATCACTTATTAAATACAATTAGGTGATTTTTGAGAGTATAATTCACTATAAGAAATAGTGACAAATAAAGATGTAACAATTCTTCATCATATTGTGACAAAAGTTTCGAAACTAAAACATATGGAATGTGTGACAACACTATATAGTCACAGCAATTTCATATATTTATGACAAGTTTATTTGCACAAAGAATATAAAGCAGTAACGAATAAAGCCGTAACACTATTTTATTTTATTGTTACAACATTAGCGTCACTAAAATAATTATAAATATTGACAAAGTATTTATCACTAATAATTTTTTATCAGCGTCCATTGCTTCTTGGCCACTAATATTTTAATAAAATGGTGTCAACATCATTTCGTCACAACAATGAAAATTGGTTCTTACAAAAAGTATTGTCACTAACTATGTTTATTATTATCACAAATGAAACTATCAATTCATCAACGAAATTACATTAGTTGTAAAAGAAATTTGCATCGGTGTCTATATTGTGTAAAAGTTTTCGTCACAAGTATGAAAGTTATATATTACAATAATGTTGTCACTAAATACATAATATATGTTACAATAACTTTATCACCAATGTGTTCATATTTGTCACAAATAATATTATTAAATTTAATTATTTAATGATTTAATCGATACAAATTTTTGCATTGGTGGCCAAAAAATAGAAGTTGTCACAAATGATACGGATTTTTAGTGCCAAGATATTATCAGACAAGCAAAAAAAAATAGTATATATAAAATATATAAAATCACCAAAATGTATAAAATTTCAATTTCCAATATATTAAATTGGACATTTTAATATCCAAGAAAATTATTTATTACAATGATCTCAAACTACTACGTACATTAAGCTAAAACTCTCTAAGGTAAAATTTCTTAGCTATTTTTCATGATAAAGTTCATTGTTGATTTGTTTCCTACAAAAAAAAATTATTTGATCAGTTTATAAAATATTAAGCTATAAATTTAGTACTAACATATATAATAATATAATGATAATGATAAGAAATGATACTAACTATTATAGATTTTATAAATTTATAAACTTACATGAGTAGTTGGGGTATTTGATGTTGTGGCATTTGATGTGTAGCGCCCCCTTACCGTAGAGTATACACCGGAACACCCGTAGGTCATACCGATACATACCCTACGATGAGGGTGCACTGCGATACGATCAATTCTGTAACTCTCATAGCATCACAATCATAAAGTAGTTCTATCAGATCACATTCACTAAATTTTAAAACCAAAGAGTACTTCTCATTTCTTTGTCTTAAAATCATAAGTACATCATCAGTCATATATACAACTGTACAAGTTCAAAAGAACTAACACAACTCCTAGATAAGTCATCCACAAAATATCCCAAAAGATCCCCAGCTGACCGACCTTTGGGCCATGCTCCTCTCGCCGGCACTCACACAACAGGAAAAGTCTCAAAATCTGGAGCTAGGAGTCACACTATCGCTGTCCTGAAAATAGTTGCAATTTTGGGCGAGTTTGCGAACTCAATGAGTAACCATCATCGATGGTTCACTCAATTCATGCATTACGCAAAATTGCGTACAAAACAACACAGTATCATATTCAGAATGACAGCCATAATTTACTCAACAATTATCACACATTTGCTTTTAACTAATTGCACACTCACTACACAATCACACACTGAATGCATAATGATTCCATTTCATTTTTTTTGTGTTGTGACTGGACGTCAGAATTATCCCATTGTTGGCACATTACACATCACATAGAAATCACGTTTTCGGGGGTAGGAGAGCCCTCTGGGTATGCACTATTCCCTTTTCACAATAGATGAGCTTATAGCTCCGATCAGATCAGAATGTGCTCCAATCACAACTGTCAGTTACTGATTTCTATTCATGACTAGTATGCGGTCACAATTCACAATGACATATCACATGCGAATCACACAATTATAATCACAGATAGTTCACACACAAAGCATTTAACACATCAGAGATTGAGAAACCAACTAGGTTACTCACCTCTCAACTTCTGAACTACTGCCGGGAAGTCTCTGCTGCGTCAGAGGATCGACGCTCCACTTGAGCCTCTACAATGATTAGAATACCCAAATATCACTACTTGTATCAATTTCAATAATCAAAAATGCTTATGCCTCAAATGAATGCTGTACTATGCATGTTATGCCATTTCCGACCCTAAAACCGATTATCTCCATTCCGCACTTTCAGACTAATCCATAGCAATTTCTAATACCATATGTCAATTGGCTAAGTACTATATCCTCTACAGTCATATTTTACTACATAGGAATTATCCTTAAATCAGAATCAAATTTACTATTCACTTACCATCCGATTTCGAGAACCATCGAAATAAATTTTCGAAATTCCATTCTCCTAAATTAAAATTCGTACTCCCGAATTCATAATCTTTAAATTGAACTCAATTCATATCTCATTGAATCCATAAATTCCTAATTCCCTAATTCAAAAACCTTAAGAGGAACAAAATCAAATTTCAGAAATTGAACTCCCCTTGCCGCGACGTCTGGTCCTTCGCCGCGGCGTGAAACCTTCTGCTCGTTGCGACGTGCGCTGCTGCTCGTCGTGACGTGCAGGCGAAATCCGCTCGCCGCGACGCACCCATCCACTCGTCGCGGCGTGCGCCACAAATAAGCTCGTCGTGACTAATATCTATTTATTCGTCGCGACGTGCAGGAAAAGGGGGCTCGCCGCGGCGTGTTCATCACACGTCGTGACGTGCGAACCTAGAAACAACTTCCGAAACCCAGGAATTTCTTAGATCTTCTGATACAAATCCATCCAAACCCCTTTTAAACACTCCAAAACAATATTCTACTCTTAACACTACTCATTCCAAATCTTAAAAATAACCATTATACATTAAATACCCAAATCAAAATCCACTTTTGCCCTAAAACCTATATCATCCGAAAATTTCTAA
>JANJEY010000003.1:10648325-10664334 GCA_024703695.1 Erythroxylum cataractarum
TTATGGCGCACTCAGAATAATTTTTCAAACCCATTAACCACGTTAATCCCAATAAAATTGTCTTAGGCACGCAAACCAGGAATATCATGTATGCATGCACAATAATTTCATGTGCACAAATGTGACTGTGGACCAATCCTATTATGCATGAGCAGTCCCATGAAATCCCAATCTAGCACATCATATGCCAATTTACTATTCTACCCTTCTAGTAGGGGGTGGGATGTTACACAAGAAATAGGAGATTTACCCAACAACACTACATAACCTGTTAAAGAACGGCGAGTCAAAGGACAGCTTGCCCAATCTGAATCACAAAAGGCCAGCAATCTCAAATCACTATCCGATGATAAAAAAATGCCTTGTCCAGGACTTCCCTTCAAATACATCACAACACGTAATGCTGCTTCCCAATGATCCATTCTTGGATTCTGCATAAACTGAGCTAGAACATGAACAAAATAACAAAGTTCAGGTCTAGTGATGGTTAAGTATATTAGTCATCCCACCAATCGTCGGTATCATTCTGGATCAGCCATAAGTGTCCCATCTGCAAGAAACAAACGATGATTCTGCTCGATTGGAACTAAACCTGGCTTGGCTCCTAATAGTCCAGTTTCTGTCAGAATATCAAGTGCATACTTCCTCTGACATAGAAAAATTCCTTCAGGTCCACGAGCCACTTCAATGCCAAGAAAATATTTAAACAATCCAAGATCTTTAATATGAAAACATGAGCTAAGATATTGTTTAAGTTTATCTATAGCATCAACGTCATTTCCAGCAATTATCAAATCATCTACATACACCAACACATTCAGACGAGTGGAATTCTTACAATAAGTGAATAAAGAATAATTTGAATAAGATTGAAGAAATCCATATCTTTTCAACGCTGTCACTAACTTAGAGAACCAACACCTAGGAGCCTGTTTCAATCCATATAAAGATTTCTTCAATTTGCAAACCTTTGTTTGATCAGATGAGGATAAACCTAGAGGCAACTTTATATAAACTTCTTCATTCAAATCCCCATGCAAGAAAGCATTGTTCACATCCATTTGATGAAGCTCCCATTTCTTTACCGCCGCCATAGCCAATACTACTCTTATTGTGGCCATCTTCGCTATTGGAGCAAAAGTTTCATTGTAGTCGATTCCTTCAATTCGTCTATTCCCCAATATCACTAACCATGCCTTATATCTCTCAATTGTGCCATTTGGCTTGTGCTTTATCTTGTATACCCATTTACATCCTATGACTTTTTTGTCTGCAGACAATTTTTCAAGAGTCCACATTTCATTGTCTTCTAGTGCCTGAATTTCTTTTCTTATAGCATCCCTCCATTTCTCGTCTTTTACTGCTTTTGCATATCCCTTAGGCTCTAAAGCGGTATTAACTGCAGTTACAAAATATCGATGGTTTTGCGAAAAATTGGCACATGTCACTTAATTGGATATAGGATAAGGAGCATACCTGAGGAACACTACTTAGAGTTGGGTTTAGCACGAGCGGGGTCTTTCAAACACCAAGCACTATAGGTGACAAAATCCATCAATAAAATTGATGGTTTGGGTTGTTGATGTCCTCGTCCAAAATTCTCTTCTTCATTTCTCTCTATACCATCTACCCTGTCATCATCCCGTCTTAAATCCTCAATTCTGTCAGTACTTCCCCTTGCTTCTTCAATGTCAACTCTCTCCCTCAAGTTTGTATCTTGATTACTTGATGCAATTTTTGTGGTTGTGTTTACATCCATCTCATCATCAATCACCATAACTGTTGGTGGTTCGTAATTAATTTCAATAACTTTTTCTTTATCCTCAGCATATGGAAATACCTGCTCATGGAATATCACATCACGCGACACAAAGTATTCTCCATTTTCCACATCATACAGACGCCGTCCTTTCTTGCCCCAAGGATATCCTACAAAAACACATTTTCTACTTCGCTCATCAAACTTATCTTTTCCCCTTGTGACCCGTATGGCATAACAAAGACATCCAAATACCTTGAGACACTCATATTGAGGTACCTTTCCAAACAAAACCTCATACGGAGTCTTCCCATCAAGCAACGATGAAGGGGTTCGATTTATCAGGTGTCCTACAGTTAACACACACTCACCCTAAAATTGAATAGGCAACCAAGCTTGAAACCTTAATGCTCTAGCCATGTTTAGTATCTGTCTATATTTCCTTTCTATGAGTCCATTATGTTGTGGCGTTTCAACACAAGACATTTGATGCAAGATTCCTTGAGTTTCAAAATATGGTCTCAAACAAGTAAATTTAGTCCCATTATTACTCCAAACAGCTTTGACTTGTTTCTTAAATTGACTTTCAATCATTGTGCAAAAATTCCTAATTGTCTGTTCTACTTGTTTCTTTTCAAGCAACAGATAAATCCAAACAGCACGTGAATGATCATCCACAATTATCAAAAAATAAACTGCACCATAAGCAACAAGTTCTTTGTAAGGACCCCATAAATCATAATGTAAGCAAAATATTCATCAACTTTATTATTGCTTCTAGGGAAAACTCCACGGCTTTGTTTAGCTCAATAAGAAATGTCACAGAATTCATGATCACTACTTCTCTATTTCTAATCTCAAAAACATTAGACAAAACTTTCTCACATGGATGTCCTAACGGTTGATGCCACAATTCGTTCTCATTTCTACCACTGACTTTATTCACTTGTACTAATTCTATTGATCGAAAAAGGAAGACCCCATCTCGCTGCTCACCCGCTCCAATCAAAGTCCTCGAAGCTCGATAATGTGACAATGCCTTTTAGTTCTTGCAATAATTTAGCTATAGAAATTATAATACAATTCATCTGTGGAGCAAACAAAACATAATTCACATATATATTATTTTCTAAGCACAATTTTCCGTCTTTCATAGCAACTGTATGCTTTCAATTAGGCAGTCCCACAAGACATGGTGAAATATCTCTAACGTCGGATAATAGGCTCACATCACCAGTCATATGATGTGAGGCTTTTGAATCCACAATTCAATCATTTAATAATAAATTTGTATTACCAGAAAATCATTCCACTTTGCTTGTTTTGGTTACACTTGACATATCCAGCAACTTTGCCCATTGCTCATCACTTAGTCCCAGGATTTCATTGCCATCAACATCTGTAGCATTCCTGGTTTCATCTACTGCAGCTAGAGTGGCATTCGCTGTCGCACGTCTTCGACCGCGACCTGTAGAGATCGAACCAGCTCCTCCATGTCCTCGATTACCACCTTTTCTAGACCCTCTAGGTCTGTTTTCTGACCATTCTGGGTACCCAATAATCCGAAAACATTCTTTAGCTTCGTACCCATTCTTGTTGTCCTTTACGCGCACAATAGCTACTTTAACACCTGACATTGCTTGTGTTGCATATCCTACAACTTCTCCATGTCCCTCCTTACTTCGAGCTATATTTCTATGTCTCTCTTCTTGGATCACCATAAAGTAGACTTTATTCAAACTAGGCAATGTATAAAACCCCATTCCCAATTGACATATGCATGTGTGTCCATCAGATACACGTGTACATGCCTGCTAGAAATGATATGTTAACTATCTCACCTTCACTGTATATAACATGGCATCGTACAATAAACCATCAATCACACATTTTCTAAACTCAACATGTTATCACATTAATCAAAATCCATAATTTACATTGTTTCATACAACACAATACTATCCAAGTTTTACAACATTTTCCTACGAGCTTAAACATCTCAGCACACACCAAATACAACAAACGTGAAAGGAATAACTAAGTCCTCAATCTTAGCTATCCGACCACTGAGCCAAATCTGACCATAACAGTTGCAGAAAATATGTTTCTATGGAGTCTTAGAAGCTAGGTCGTCTCATTCTTGAACCTAAAAAGCAACGGTGCAATTTTGATGAATTTTGTGAATTCAGTAGAGTAATCATCCTCGATGGTTCACTCATGTCATAAAACGAGATCAATTATAGCATGTAATCATACAGCTCAACTCCATTTAACAAGTATCAAATACTATCATAGATAAATCATTTCTCAGTTACACAGTTCAATTATATAATAACATTCACACAGCTTTGCAAATCATTCAATGACTTCAAATTATATGCGGATGAGACATGTATGAGACTCACATTTATTTTTATTTTGTTGTGACTGTGTGTTTTTACAGTATCCTGAATTACCAGGCTTAGTCAGTTAGTCCGTGACTCATTGATCACAGTGAGCCATAGGCTCGAACCATAAATGCGGGAGCTTAAAGCTTTAATCAGTAACAGTATCAGTAGCAACATCAGTCACAACTCTTTTATATTAAATGCATTGGAATGAAGTGCATGCCACAATTTAGTAATCAATTCAATTACTTTCATTTGCATGTAATATAACAGTATATCGATCACAGTATCAATCACAGTAACAGCCACAATAGCGGTATTCATCGGACTACGTCTGGCATTTAACCTTTTAGTTAAGAATCAGAAAATCATTTAGGCAGATGTATTCACATTCAATCAGCACTTCCAATATCATTCTCATGCATCAAAATGCCTCGGACAAATATTGTTTGGAATCCAGTACACAATCAACACAATTCAATACAGTTCAATAAGATCACAATACAGTTCAATAATGTACAAAACAATAAGGTGAGACTATCTTAGGTTACTCGCAGTATACTCAAAATAGCTATTGCCTTAAAGTCCCGGTAATGTCTGGATACTGTCGTTCAATACGTTCCTCTATACAGGCAATACATTCACATATCACACTATTGCACAATTATGTATTCATTAATGCACATTCATGTATACTGAATATGTACAATGTATGTTCATGATAATTCTAGGTTCTTATCATTAATCTTGTCACGATAATCATTCGGATATCCACATTCAATTGATTAAGTCATATTTGCTTAAATGTACACTTGCGGTCCATTTTCCACAATTAATTTCATCAGGAAAGTGAAGGAATTTGGTAACACTTACTCTAAAAAATTATTCTCCTATGTCTTAAGTATCTATTGATACCAAGATCATTTAATTTGGTTCATTATTCTATGAGTTATGCTCAAAATACCACAGATTGTGCACATTTAAAATTTTAGCTAATGCATGATCATGCATTCAGGTTGTACACCTCATATCTCTCAATTTCAGTATCCAAAAATTACAAAATTTATACCAACTTAAAGCTAAGATAATAAGCTACAATTTGGTGAAGGAACCTTAATCTAATTCAGCCTACATGAATACAATTTATTCAATAATCATAGGATATGATTTATGTTCCTGGTAGTGCTTCAGCTTAGGCTAAAACTCAATTACATGCCAATTTTGAAAATATTAGAAATAGAATTAAAAGTTTACTTCTTCAAGAAAGTTATAGATATATGTATCTAGTTTAATCTGAATTAAGAATCAAATCATACAGAAATCTACAGCTCAAGTTATAATTAGAATACCGAAGCATGTTCATGAAAATTTTCCAGTTCATAACATTCCAGCAGACTTCCACACTTTCATCCTATCAAACACTTCCAAGTCAATTCAGATAACTTTAAATTTCTATGTAGAGAAAGAAAAATGTCTTAGGAATCCATTGATCTACGTTTCAAGTCATTTGGAGTTCGGATGAAAATTTTATAGCCAAAAGACTTAAGGATGTTCAATGAAATACTCTAGTTTACAACCCATACAAATAAACCACCACCTTTCCTCTATCTAGAACGTAGACTTCGTCTTCTCCACCGAAAACTCATTTTTTTTTCATTTTTCCACTTTTACAATTCATATCTACCACATCCATTACATAACCCAACTTTCCTACTCTCATTTTAACTCAATAACTCACAACAAATAAAAAAAAAATCTAAGGTTCATACTTAATCATCAAAATCCGAAATCTCACCTTCACTTTCTCCCTCTACTGTATTTTTATAATTTCTGCACCCAAATATTTACACATATATATATAATAAAAACAAAGTATGTTCATGAACTTTTCTGCACTTTTCTAGCTTTCAGTAGATGCATTACTTTTCACTAATAACTACACCTTCACTTCATATAACAACTTTCTATATTAGAATCTCACCTGCCCCTCATTCCTTATCATCTTTGCAACTCTTATGAGAATTACGCACACACACAATGAAGCCTAAGCCATATATGTATTTCACCAACATAATAGAGTATATGTTTTTATCCACTTACATTCCATCTAAAACTTATCATCTTATCGACTTCATACCATGACTTCAATAAATCTTCCATTCATATCATTAAACTCATTTTAGTCATTTCCATTACACCTCTACATAATCAAAAGTGAGCAGTGCAAGAACCTTATAACCCGAACATAGTATTTGTATATTCATCGATTTTCATAGACTTCTATATCATTTTTATTTTACTCTAATTTTCTGCACTTTTGCATCGTCCATTTCAATATATCAACATAAACTATTTCATAATTTTTTGGACAATTCCTATTTCACAAATCCATCATACTGGTTATTCAACACCGAAATCACACTTCTTAAACTCATGCATGCAAGTAAATATTTACACTGAAAAAAGACCATCAGAACTACTTACTTGGTTCCACAAAGTCTCTAGCAGGTGAGAGTGAATCAATAGCACAAAAAAGATCCAACACTTGATGTTTCGGTGGATGAACTAGAGAAGAGTTTTAGTAAAAGAGTTGTTTCGGTGAAGAACAAAAACATAAAAACATAACTTGGCAAGTTCTCTCCAACAACACACTTAACCACGTGTGTTCCTTGCATGTGGGCCATGTGTCAACATGCAAGGCTGCCACATGTCACTCTGCCATTTATCACCTATTTTTATGTATTTTTGTCCAAAATGCCTCAAATTTTTCAAAAATTATCTAAAATTTACCAAAAATTTCGAAATAATAATGACACTCTCTAAATAAATTTTTAACACAAATAATCCACAATTTACATTTTTACTCACATTTATAAATCAATTATACCCGGAAAATGTCAATGAATGCATGTACAATTTCTTTTAATTTATCAAAATAAATATTCACATATATGTGAATATACAATGATGCATGAGCATGAATTATGCTTCCTACTTTCTCATTAATCTATAATAATCATCATTTTAATATTAATTCAAGTGATAGGATGTTACACAATGGTTCCAAACTCAACACATTAGAATGAAAAGTTCCATATATCACATCATCAAGACCCATCAAGAACTAATGAATCCTTTCTTCTTCCCTTTTCTTTCAATTTCGACAGAAATATTGCAGATGCAATATCCACATAGACAGGCAGGTATTAGTTCATAATTCGCCAGCTCATCCCACATTACCTTCATGCGCCTATAATATGTCATCACCACGTGCCCTTGTTGTTTAAAGGCAGCAATATCAGTTTTCAATTGATGGACACAAGGCCCATTCCCAATGGAGAATCGTTGCTAAAGATCCTCCCACAGATTCTTTACATTCTCCACATATGTTATGGTAGAGTGCACAACAAGTTCAATTGTATTAAAGATCCAAGCCACTAGCATCGAATTCACCATCCACTATTCTTCAATTTCATGAGAGTCTTTATTCAGTTTCTCTACACTCCCATTAATAAATCCAAGTTTCTTCTTTGCCTAAAGTGCATTGCACATGGATCTTGCCCATTCTTCATACTTTTCTCCTTTCAGTTGAACATGAGATATGATGGTCCCAGGATTATCTGAAGGATGCAAATAATACAATGAGGTATTCGTTTGCCCCATTCCTGACCCTTCTTCACTTTTTTGCTCTTTTCCATTAGCCATGGATCTAATACCATGAAAAAAGGAATCGATCTCTCCTTTATTTCACAAAGATTTGGTATATATACAATAAAAGACTTCAAAGACTCCTAAAGAATCAAGACTCCTAAAGATACGTAACAACGCCTTCCATATATAGAGTTCTACCTAAACTACAACACCTTCTATATATACAATTCTACTCCAACTACAACACCTTTCATATATACAATTCTACTCCAACTACAACACCTTTCATATATACAATATTCAATACTCAACAATTTGGTATCAGAGCAAAATGATTTTGGGATAGACAATGGCAGAAGGGACTAGGAGAGCGAAGTTCTGAAGGTTGGAAGATACCTTTTGAGGACTCATAGAAGCACAAGGTAGGAGTTGTTGGAAAAATCAAGTAATTTTTCTTTTAAAGTAAACAACTAGTGAAGTGAACCAATTCGGTAATACCCTAGAAAGATCACAATGACCTCCTCGACAGTATTACCATTTCACATAAAATCCCAAGAAAGGGCAAAGGGGTCATAAATGGTCCCATTTAAAACCCGACCTCTTTGACAAAAATTACGTGCACGGTATATTTATCAAAACCTAACCCGTGTACATACATGAATAGTAAATACACCAAAATAAATTGAACACAACACTATAAATATACCCGAAAAATAATATTGAATACTATACTACAACTTGAAAAGAAAAAAAATAATAAATGCAAAATAAATCTTTTTGTTGGTTATTCTTTTGTTATTTCAAGTTTATATTTTCAAACCAAACAATAGAATAGAAATTCTTTATCTATTCCATTCCTTGAATTAAACAAAGTAATACCCATTCTATTTTATTTCTCATCTTTTCTATTCATAAGAATAAATATTCTATTCCTTATCTATTTCATTCCTTGAACCAAACAAGCCATTAATGTTTTAAGATGACTTGACTAGGTATAAAGCGCTTTAGATCTTCCAATGATGCATTCCTAATAAAGCATGGATAGGATTTAATTACAAAACCTATTGCCTTATGGGTCCAGATCCTGCGAGCCAAATACCGTTTAGATGCATATCATCTCCCTCAGATGATAGCTAGAAATGGGACTTCGGCAATTTGGAGGTGGATGCCAGCGACATGGCATTTTATGCGTCAAGAAGCTAAATGGAAGCTGGGCAACAGACGACGCATTCTATTCTAGCTTGATAACTGGATCAAGGATATGGGACCACTTTATTTAGTGGCCATCACCCACATTCAAGATTGCGATCTCAATGCGACAATTTATTACTTAACAAATGAATTTGGTAATTGGCATTGGAATCTTTTCCAACGATATCTTCCCTCCACAGTTTGTATGATGATTGCGTCATTTCGACCTAACATCAATGACCAAGTGGAACATCAATTGTTCTGGGGTCACACAAACCACAGGAAATTCACAATGGCATCTGCTTACGATCTCATTGAACAAAACAACACGAACGAGTACAGTAAGTCTTGGGAGGTCATTTGGAAATGGGAAGGGCAACAGCGGATTAGGTCTTTCCTTTGGCTCTTGGCTAAGAGGAAATTGCTAACCAATCAGCAACGGATAATGCAACATTTAACACTGGACCACGCTTGTCACTACTGTGGCCAGGAAGAATCAATTACCCACACTCTACAGGATTGCCCTAGAGTGACATCCTATTGGCGAAAACTCCCTTCTGAAATAATAGATAGGGAATTTTTCCAACATGATGAGGAGACGTGGGGTTTTAGCAATCTTAGACACCACGTTCAGTTTAAGCAGGTAGCATGGACTCTTATTTTTGGAGTTGCTTGTTGGTTCTTATGGAAATGACGTAACGACATCATTTTTTAGGCCGGCTTTGTTTGGCCGGTGGAAGGAACTGGAATGTCATGAATTATGTTGATTAAATCATCCAAACCAGAGCGGTGGAAAGTCATGTTTTTCAGACGCAGGGTATGCTGTTGGGTACTCTAGTGGGATGGACCAAACCTATGGAAGGATGGGTCAAACTAAATACGGATGACACAGTGAAAATAGGATCCAACATTGTTACTGCCGGAGGACTACTGCGGACATACCAAGGCCACTAGTGTGGCGGTTTTATCCAGAATCTAGGAGTGAGCACGCCTCTGGTGGAAGAATTATGGGAGGTTCATTCAAGACTCACACTGGCGTGAGATCGTGGCTATCAGCGTGTGATAGTCGAAGTGGACTCGCTGGAGGTTATTAACATTCTTTCCTCTTCTAATAACGTTAAGTCTGACATTCATCATTTGGTGACTGGCATTCGAGAGTTGATTCATCGCATATGGGAGGTTCAAATACAACATATTCATTGGGAAGGAAACCAATGAGCCGATAGCCTAGCCTTATTAGCCTAATTATCAAGTCCACGATTGCAGTATCTTTAAGAGCCTCCGATGATTATTAGGGATTTACTCCTCCACGATAAGAACAGAGCTTTGTATCATCAAACTCGGCGATAGGAGGTGATCTGGGTTGCGCAGTTCTTTTTAAATAGTTTTTAGATGTTTTCTCCTCTGTAAGAAAAAAAGAAATTTCGTATATGTTTTTACTTCATCTGTGTGCAGACAAGGGTGAGAGAAACGATGGAGATGGCTTTCTGGGATGGTGTTCTCGAATCTATGAAAAATGATGAGTCGGACTTTAGTTGGGTTCTGAAACTTGTGAAGGAAGTTAAGGATGAGTTGTTTGAGATGTCTCCTCAGCCTTGGAGAAAAGAGATTAGTGAAACCATTGATGTTGATATTCTTGAACAAGTGAGCACCTCAAAACTCCTATTGATCGCTCTTTTTTATTTCAAAGTTTACTGAATAGCTAATCTCATGGTCATGATTTCAAAACTGTCTTCTTGAAGATGTTGAAATAAGGTGCAATAGATTTGGCTTGTCTGAGGAGCATCCTGGAGTTCGCATTGATTACTTTACGAATACTTTCTACTCCAACGAATTATGAGGCGATTACAGTGTTACATAATAAGATACTGAGAGAACTAGGAGAGGTGCCTCTACCAGGGGATGAATCAAAAGTTCCATATGTCCTCTCTATTATCAAAGGACCGCGCTTCACTTTGCAGGAGATTCAGTTTGGTTTCTTATTTAAATGTTATGTTTGGCGCTAGGATGCCTAGATGAAATTTATTGGGTTAAGGACTTGTTCCAATGTTCTTAATTCCTTACTAGTGGTTTTTGATAGCTCTTAGTACCTAGTATAATGGTATGAATAATACTGCTAGCGTCGGTTGAACTTGTTCACTGCTGACTAATGCTAATTTATAAGTCAGTTGCCAAATATGTGAAATAAATCTTTACAATAATTTTCTTTCTGAATTCGTAACATGTTTTTTCTGTTTATATATTTCAGTACTGAAAATGACTGATCTTGAGTAAATGGTTCTTGTCTACTGAGATTTCTGAATTCGTGTCAAGATACATACAAAATTTTTGTTCATAAGGGCTCTGATTCCTAAATTAGGGGTTCTTATTTTGAGATATTTATTATCATCCCTTCTCTTCCTTATATAGTAATCATTGGTCCCTTGCTTTCAAACTCTGAAGAGAGAGAATAGTCGACCACGTATTAAACTCTTGGAGCCAGTCATTAAAGAGCCTGCTGGTATGGAGTATCTTAAAATGGCTTTTGCCAATCGTCATGGACCCCAGGTGCTCCTCCATCATCTCTATCGTTGACTAAGCAATGGCTTTCATCTGTTTCTCCAGGTACATGAGCACATGGATTATTTATGTGATTTCACCAAAGACAAAGATTCTTCTGAAAATTTATTTCCATCTACTCTTCGGACAGGGGTTACAACCTATTCAGCCAGAAATTAGATCCTTGGCTTCTAAAGTAGGTTGTTTATTTATGTGGATAATTGTTTCTATTTAAATTTATTGACAAAGTTGTGGACTGTATTACTGACGATAATTGTGAACCTTGGAAGTACATGATCAACCAGAGTGTCCCAAGGAACCAATGGGTTTGTTGGTTAAACTAGGCTTGTTAAAGCTTGTTAATAGGGTTGAAGGCTTGACCCTGGAAGATATGCCAGAAACCCTAAAACTCAATTTGTTCAGGTTGAGAACTGTTCAATTGCAAATTCAGAAAATTATTATTATCTCTATCAGGTAGGTTCAGATTCATCACCAAAACCACTTCAAATCTTTCCTTTATCCTTCTATTTATGGTATGGCATGCACATTCCTTATCCTTGCGACTCCTATGCTTTCTCCATCTTTGTTCTTATATTTCATCTTAACTATAATCATGATATGTTACTGTCAGCATGTTGGTCTTCCGTCAAAGTCTAATGGTTAGGAACTTGGTCACCAATTCTGCTGATGGGAAGTACCTAGTATCACAGTGTTTCGAGCAGCTCTACAAGCTTCTCGACGGTGTGGAAGTCATCGGATTATTTATCATTATTGATAAAATCAATGGGACACTAAAAGATTGCAATCAACTCCTAGATATTGAAAAAGTCCAAGACAGCAGGACAATAATGGCAAACATGTTAGCCAAAAGCTTGCAAGTTGGGGATGTTGTATACACAAGTTTCCCATTCTATTTATCTTGCTTTAAGGGGAGGTGTATTTGGAGGAACTGGGTTAAACGGAAGGAGATTGGTTGAGACAGCTCTTCAGAGAGTTGGAGCAACTGTTCTAGCAGATAGGGTGATCAAGGCTGCTGAAGTTCTGATTATGATTGCAAACGTCTCATTCAGTGTTCATCAAGAATGTTACAAGGTGATGCAGGAAAACTTGTAATTCTAATGCCTTTTACTATTTATGAATGATGGATGGGATTGCGTAACCTACTGTAAATAGTGTAGATATCATGGTATCGATGCCAATTGAACACCAATATTTGATTTGATTTGCTGTGTGAATAAGAAAATTGTAAAGCATATAATACTGTCTTCGTCATTGTTTATAAAACTAAGAAAAACCACTTTCTCATTGGCAGAAGCTTGTTTTTCCTTGGGGATTGATGAAAAAAATTGTAAAAACAATACCATTTGAGGATCTTGCTCATCATATGGAACTAACGACAACTATTCAAACTATGAAGCCTTTTGTTGGCCGCCTGGAATGTCGTTTTATGATTTCACAGGCTATTATTGGTAGTATGTGCAATAGAGCCAATATTGATCACCTTTTACAACATGTTGCTTTCCCAACTCACAGGGACATTTCAAGCAAAGTTTCTAGGAGAGGAGTAAAATCTATTAAGCCGGGTAATAGGGAAGCCCAAAAGCCTATTAAACTATCAAGGTATCCAGTCAGAGATTTGCTCTGTGCTTATATGATAATAGGACACCGGACATAGTTTTTCAGTGGGCAAAGTGAACATTAAACTACCCTGGCTAAGTCAGCAGCTAACTTCATTCGAGAATTTGAGTTATTGATCAAGATTATAATTAATGGTCTAATTAGATGTACGAAAGCAGACGAAAGTTTTGTTGGCTCAGATTGTAGGACTTTCAGGTCACAATTGCAAGCTTTTGATAGAGCTTGGTGCTCTTATCTGCATCACCTTGTTGATTGTAAATCTGAGGATGCAAAGTTGTTAGAGAGGGACTTGGTAAGAGCTGCTTGCCAGCTTGAGCTCTCCACAACAGGAAGTGGCAATGCTTCGAAAGACAAGGTAAAAGTCCTCTTCCTTGCTTTTGTCATGAGCTGTTTGTTCTTTTTTTCTCTTAAGATCTGTCTCAAAAAATTATTTGTCTTTGACCAATTTATTTACTGTTTTGGTTGTAATCTTAAGGCTTTGGAAGAGCAAACACTTTTGAGAGAAAGTGTCAAACGTTTGTTGCTGAAGTTGGATGTATGCATGCTCTCTCTAACATGCACTCTAAAGCATCTGAAAAGACCATATGCACACAAAAGCATCTGATAGACAGAATAGTGAGAATTTACAAAAATCTTCAACTCATTTATCAGAAAGGTCTTCAGTTTCTATATCTTGCAATTCTAGTTCCCTAACTGAAAGCTATCAAAGGTCAGGTAACAAAGGAGGCCCACCCTTTGACATAGATGGTTCCTTCTTAGTCAAACGAGTTGACTTTCTGCCCTCCAGAAATGGTACAGGTGTAACAGATATAGGTCTGAGCCTTAATTTAATGTTCAGTGAGAATGAGTTACTTGTAAATGAAATCATCCATGAGCATCGGTCTAGATTTGCAGATGGTCTTGATGTTGCCCATGAAGAACGTAACAGCCTTAAGGTTGGTCCCCTATTTTCTATTCTTCAAGATGATGTTTAGTTAAACAATTTATTGTTTTAAGATGAATTTCCATTTGTTGTTGTTAAAGCTTCAAGGATAGAAATTCCTTACGTGTTGTTTTTACTTCATCCGTGTGCAGGCAAGGGTGAGAGAAGTGATGGAGAAGGCTTTCTGGGATGTTGTTCTAGAATCTGTGAAAAATGATGAGCCAGACTTTAGTTGGGTTCTGAAACTCATGAAGGAAGTTATGGATGAGTTGTATGAGATGTCTCCTTAGCCTTGGAGAAAAGAGATTAGTGAAACCATTGATGTTGATATTCTTGAACATGTGAGCACCTCAAAACTCCTATTGCTCTCTCTTTTTTATTTCAAAGTGTATTGAATTGCTAATCTCATGTTCATGATTTCAAAACTGTCTACTTGAAGATGCTGAAATCAGGTGCAATAGATATGGCTTATCTTAGGAGCATCCTGGAGTTCGCATTGATTACTTTACAAAAAGTTTCTGCTCCAGCAAATGATGAGGCAATGACAGTGTTACATAATAAGATACTGAGAGAACTAGGAGCGGTACCTCTACCTGGGGATGAATCAAAAGTTCCATATGTCCTCTCAATTATCAAAGGATTGTGCTTCACTTTGCAGGAGATTCAGGTTGGTTTCTTATTTCAATGTTATGTTTGACGCTAGGATGCCTAGATGAAATTTCTTGGGTGAAGGGCTGGTTCCAATGTTCTTAGTTCCTTATCGGTGGTTTTTTATAGCTCTTAGTATATAATGGTACAAATAATACTATTAGCACCGAGTGAACGTGTTCACCGCTGACTGATACTAGTTTATTAGCCAGTTTCCAAGTATGTGAAATAAATCTTTACAAGATTTTTCTTCCTGAATTTGTAGCTTGTTTTTTCTGTTTATATATTTCAGTGCTGAGAAAGGATGATGAGAAAGGATGATCTTGAGTAAATGGTTCTTGTTTACTAAGATTTCTAGAGTCCGTCAATATACATACAAAGTTTTTGTTCATAAGGACTCTGATTCTTAAATTAGGGGTTCTTATTTTGAGATCTTTATTATCCTTCCTTCTCTTCCTTCTATATTAATCATTGGTCCCTTGCTTTCAGACTTTGAAGAGAGAGATTAGTCGATCAGCTTCTAATGCAGGTTGCTTATTTCTGTGGAAAATTGCTTCTCTTTAAATTAATTGACAAAAGTTGCGGACTGTATTACTGAAGATAATTGTGAACCTTGACAGTACATGATCTGTGAAGAGAAACGAAGTAAAACCTAGATGATTAAGCACAATTGGTAAGGTTATTTTTGATCGTTGGACTGAGGTTTCTGGGCCTAACAGTATGGACTAATAGTCCAGTCCAAATGCCTAAGTCCAGCTGTATTATTTAGACCCATTTCTTTTTTCTTCTAAAATGATATCTTTCTGTTATGTACCCACGTGACTTGTAACAGACCAACCTATATAAGGATTGGTCCTTGAAATAAAATATTGAGTCAGTAGACTATTCTGCTATTACCTCTTCTTTTGTCATGGTATTAGAGCAATAAAAGGGCTTGACATTCTTCTCTGCTGGCTCCATTTTTCTTCCTTTATTACTTGTTTCTTTCATCACCCTCATGGCAGGTGTCGGTCCTTCATATGCCAGTATAGCTAACCCACAACATCATCAAACACAACCACATAATGTCATTCGGGCATAAGACCACCCAGCCAGTCCTTTCTACCTTCATCCCAATGAAAATCCGTCTCTAGTCCTTGTCTCCTCCCCTTTAACAGGCACCAATTATCATTCATGGGCCAGATCTTTTCGAATGGCTCTCCTGTCAAAAAACAAACATCGATTCATTGATGGAACCATCACAACCCCTCAAAGAGAAGATCCTTTATTCATGTA
>JANJEY010000003.1:10691786-10703415 GCA_024703695.1 Erythroxylum cataractarum
ATTAAGCAGATATTGAAAGAAGTGAAGGTACGTACATATTATCTATATATGCTTAATGGTTTTCTATTTGAAAGAAAAACTGTAATATGGATGTACAATTATCTCCTACTACTTGTGCAGGATGGAGGCAAGCTAAAAATGGTTGCACAATCCCTAATCAAGTCTCCTTTCATATCTCGTGTCACAGATATTGTTTTTGGTAAGTTGCCTTCTGGCATTGACAATAAGGTTCCCTCATCTTCTTGCCATTTCTTGAGCAAGATTACACGCATAGGCATGGAAGGTTGCCAAAATCTGAGGAGTTTTCCAAATAATGTTGATTTGCAATGTCTTGACATCCTTAATCTCAAGGGATGTTCAAATCTGAAGATATTTCCAGAAATTTCAACAAACTTAAAAAAATTATATGTGGGAGGTACAGCAATAAAAGAAGTACATTCATCTTCAATTGAAGGCCTCAGCAGACTGCAAGAGTTGAATATGGAGTTATGTGTAAAGCTTGAAAGTCTTCCAAGTAACATTTGCAAGTTACAAGCTCTTCAGAAACTTAATCTAGAATCTTGCTCAAGCTTAAAGAAATTTCCCGAGATCTTGGAGCCCATGTACAATCTAAAGACAGTTAATTTATCATTTTCAGCCATAGAAGCGATACCCTCCTCCATAGACAATATGAAAGGGTTGGAATCCTTGGGTTTGGAAAATTGTCTCAATCTTGCCTGTTTTCCTAAAAGTTTTGGTAATCTCATGAGAAGAATTGCTGACTTTGGGTATAGCACTGTGTGTAAACAAAGAAAAAAGCTACACAACGTTTTGGATTTTGAGGATTTAGAATGTCTCTTTTTCAGGTTCTACCATGGAAAATACTTTGATGCAAAAGTAACTATAGGTAGGGGGTACTTTATGGAGGTGGAGATGACATCACATGCTTCCGAATGCGCATTTCATTTGATTGACTTACCATCTCATCCATGCTTAAGATTCTTTGCTCCATATTATATTTTGGATCTATCAAACTGTAGTATAAGGGAATTACCAAAGCACCTTGGTTCTTTATACTATTTGAGGGAGCTTGACTTGAGCTTAAATAATTTTGAGGAGATTCCTGCCAGTACTAAACAACTTTCTCTATTGGAATGTCTCCGATTAGATCTTTGTCCAAAGCTTCGATCCCTACCACAACTTCCAGCCAATCTATGTCGATTAACTGCTGTTCATTGCGAATCTCTTAAGACATTGTTGGCCTTCAAACAACCAATCTTTAATGGCTGCCAGATGGACTTCATTGACTGCTTGAAATTGGAAGAAAAGGAGTGTGAGGCTATGGCCTATAAGCTGTTGAGAAATGGGCCGAAGGTATGCAAAATTTCTCTTTGAATAGTTAAACATTTTTTCTTCTAAATAATAAGTTGTGGTTCAAACGCATGATGTTTATTTATGTTATTCGGGAAGTAGAATTACAGAGTGGTTCAGACATCAAACTATAGAAGATATCATTAGAGTAAAGCTTTCTTCAAATTGGTTCTTTAATCGTAGATTCTTCGGATTTACATTTTGCGTTGTTTTAAACTATCGTCATACTCCTTTGGATATGGAGTTTGTTAATTTTGAATGCTACTTTGAAGATAACTACAATCCTACCATTCGGTTTACATATCAAACCAATTTTAATCTGAGTGGTCTACCATGCTATCCTCTAATGCAACAACACGTATTAGTTTGGTGCTTGCATGACTTTAATGTTTGGATATCTGAAAGACGACAATTATTCCGTCTTCATTGCATCAATATGGCCTCATTCAAGTTCTTTATTCTGGGGAATGGTAAAATAAAAAGATGTGGAGTAAAAAAATGTGGAATAACTCCACTGTATGTGCAAGTTGATGAGGGTTACAGTGGTATAGCTCCACTGTATATGCAAGTTGATAAGGGTTATGTGCAAGGTGATGATGATGATAAAGATGATGCTGATGAAAATGCCTATTGGATGCTAGAATCATTGTTGCCGAGGAAAATGTCAACCAAGATGAAAATGAAACTAAAAAAAAAAAAGACAAAGATCACGATGAAGATATGAACTCAGAAGATACTGACGATAACTTGATTTCAGAAGATGATGAGGATGAATTCTTTGAAATTGAGGATGAACTATCTGAAGTCAATGATAAATTCTCTGAAACTGCTTCGAGCAGCGACTGATGTCCTGTTTGGGGGAGAGAAGTCATATCATTAAAAGGTTGGACTTGCTCAAGCATACTTATCCTTTTTCTTAAGTCTCAGACTACCATTTTCTGTTGACTCTTTTGACTACTGCCAGTTCTTTATTAGCAAATTACGTGGCATTTAACACTCTTTTGATTTTTTAGTTTTGTACAGTAGAACAGGGAGCAGGGTTGCCTCTGCAATCAGCGAAACTATGAACAGTCTCCTCCACGAGTTGAGTAGAAATGATAGTAGACATTTCGCTGGAATCGGTAGAGATGGAAATGGTGTTCCACCTATTAATAACCCATGATTTCATACTCCTACTAAATGAAAAAGAAATCACCCAAGTTTCATCTTTGGTCATGAATAGATCATCCAGGTTCAGGTTCATAAGTAGTGACAATTGCCCTACAAAGACTCACTTTCGCTATGGCTCCAATAGATTCTCTTATCCAAGCCACTACCTATGAGTTGTTGGCTCATTTTTTAACAAGCATGCAGTCAAGGCCCCGGGCTCCTCCCATTACTTGGGAGCTTACAATTTTATGTACTATTTCACTCTTTGATGGGAGTTCTTTTCTCCCTTCCCTCAAGGTACTACTTCGCTATCGGCTACCTAGGAGTATTTAGCCTTACAAGGTGGTCCTTGCTGATTCATATGGGATTTCACATGCTCCATGTCATTCGGTCAGAGCGTAAGTTAATGTTGCTTTCGGCTACTAGACTTTCATCATCTAGGATGCAGAGGATGTCAATGGTTTTTAACAAGAAAGAGACGTGAAAATTGATATGATAATCATGGGGCCTAGACTCTCTTTTGTGAAAGGTTCCAATGCAAAATCGTGTTTGTTGTTTTTAATGATATGTGAGTAATCGATCTTAAAGCACTAAGTAATACTGAATCTTCTCAATTTGTGGTTCGGAATGCCTTTAAACAAAATGACCCTTCATAAGATATAATTGAATATTCTATCCCCTGATCGTGTGTGGGAAGTACCAAAGAACCTTTGTTCTTTATACTATATGAGAGAGCTTGACTTGTGATTTATGATCAAATAATTTTGTGGAGATCCCTGCCAGTATTAAACAAATTTCTCTGATGGGATCTTTTTGATTAGATTAGTGTAGAAGGCTTTGATCCCTACCACAACTTCCCACTAGTGTATGTCGATTAAGGGCTACTAATTGAATATCTTTGAAGACATTATTTGCCTTTAAACAAACAATCTTTAATGGTCGTAAGATACTGTTCAACGTTAAGGATTGCTTGAACTTGAAAGAAAAGGAACGCAAGGCTATGGCATATAAGGTGCTGAGAAATGGGCCAAAGGTATACTGTGCATCATATATAGTTAGCGTGCAGGAAGTTAAATTAAATTATCTCGGATATAGAATTCTAGAGTGTTTCTGGCATCAATCTATGGGAGATACAATTAGAATAAAACTTCCTTTTGATTAGCTCGTTAATAATAGATTTTGGGATTCGCATTTGACACCATTTGTAATTCTAGTCGTAAGTGTGACGAAGATGTTGGGCTTAAGTGCTACTTTCAAGATAACTACAGTCCTTTCACTCTGTTTCAATACCCATTATTATCGGGGGCTTCAATTCTAACATACCACTCATGATGGCAACGACATTTTACAGTTTGCAAATTTCATAATTTCAATGTTTGGATGTCTAAAAATTGGCATTATTTCCATCATTATTACATTGATATAGCCTCATTCAAGTTTTACTCCCTCCAATTTATAATAAGAGTCGTTTTAGATACATTTTAATTATTCAAAATAAGTGTCATTTTTTACTTTGTATATATGTTTATAACTTTTCTTCCAAAATTAACCTTTTATTTCTCTCTTATCTTAATTATACAGATCACAATTTCAAGACAATTTCTCTCACAATTTTATTTAAGATGCTAATTACCGAGGTAATTTTATGGGGGTATTAATAATAGTATATCTATAATTTTATTAACTTTCTTAATAAGCGTGTATTTTTCTAAAACGACTTTTATTATGAATCGGAGGGAGGATATTTCATGGTGCCAAGCGTGGTGTCATAAAAAATCGTGTAGTAACTGTTAAGACTGATTTAAAATCAAAAATCAATTTATATTTTTTATTTATTTATATTTTTAAGATTATGTAGTTGCTAATTTTTAACTCAAGTTTGTTCCTAATATCTCTCAAATATGGTTGAGGGAAAATAATGAATCTGTTTTCTGGTGTTACTGTAAATGCGTTTTTAAAACTAGTTGATTTAGTAAGGAATTGCACTGGTAGAATTCATTACTTGCAGTTTTAGTTCATTAATTGTTTCCGACGCTACATATTTACCTTTTGCTTTAGCATCGTGGTATCAGAGCAGGTCAAATGGCCACCAATGACAACACAATAAGTGTCACTCAGTTGCCGATTCCTATTTCTAAGGAAAAAATTATTTGTTATGAAGCATCAAGAAGAAGGCCCTGTTCAAACTGCAAGATCTTTGGGAGTTAGTTGAAAGTGGATACCTAGAAATTGATGATGAGGATAAGCTGCGAGAGATCAGAAAGGACTCCAAAGCTCTATTTGTTATACAATAAGCAGTAGATCAGAGTATTTTCTCTCGAATTGCAATAACGAATACTACAAAAATAGCTTGGCATGTATTGAAAACATAATATCAAGGTGATTCAAAGGTACTAGCCATTAAACTTCAAACTCTTAGGCATGAATTTGAGAATTTGCAAATGAAACATGAGGAATTTGTGTAAAATTTTCCATCTAGAGTCTCAAATATTGTTTATCAAATGAGAACTTTTGGTGAGCAATGTCCTGACAGTATAATTGTGGCTAGAGTATTAAAGAGTTTAACTCCAAAGTTTGATCATGTAGTGGCTGCAATAGAGGAATCTAAGGATTTATCTGTTTTTTCATTTAATGAACTAATGGATTCTTTGCAAGCACATGCGGCAGGAATGAACAGAACAATAGAGCAGGGTTCAAGTGAAGGGAGAGGCCTTTTCTCAAGCAGAAACATTACCAACATCTGGGTATAGAGGTCGTGGTAGAGGCTGAGGTAGTTGTGGACGAGGACAAAGGCAATCCATCCAACGTTATAATTACAACACTTCGGTCATGTGGCAGCAAACTGTTGGAAAAATGATAAGCAGGCAAACTATGCTAAACAAGGACTAGAAGAGGAGGAGTTGATGATGTTTATTGCAAAGACTAATGATGTGTAGATCTTTAACAACATTCGGTCCTGTGATGGGGGTTGTTTTAATCATATGACAGGAAAACGTTAAAAGAACTTGATGAGTCATTCAAAGTTATAGTAAGACTTGGAGATAATAAGAAAGTGCAAGTTAATGCTTGAGCAAGTCATTTTGTTTCCTTACCTTTTCAATGAATAAGAATAATGCTTGAGCAATGCCAATGACTTACTTGTAATGCCAATGAATAATGCAGAAGAATCCAGTAAGCTTAACAACACTCACAGCATAAGCATACGGCATATTTTATAAACTGCAAAAGGACACAGTTGCTTCATAAATAAAACTACATCTTGCGTCCTCAACAGCAAAATTTACAAAGAATTAAAGAAAAAGGCCCTAACTTTAGGTTGTTTCCACTTCCAGTAGCACCAAATGCTCTAAACGGTAAACACGTTGGTTCCACCTTCCACTTCCAGTAGCACAAAGTTTGTAAGAGATATGAGAAAGTCAAAATGAGAGACGTAAGAATAGAGCAATCCAAAAACTAGAGTTTTGGAATCGGAGGAAGTAGGCATAGTATTTTGTTTATTTATCAATAAACGACGTCGTTTGATTGAAGGGGTAAAAATGTCAGATGAAATTCAGGTTTTGGTTTCGAAACGAATCGTTTAGTTTGAATTCAAATTTAATTTTAAATTTAAAAAAATTAAAAATAATTTAATTTGGTAGGCTGTGGAGAATCAAACGTGTGCTCAAATACCAAGCCTACCTAAAACAACTGTCATTTATGAGTTAAGTTCAGGCCAGGTTCGAATCTTCACTCATTGGTAAGCTCACGAAGTTGAAAGAACGTGCTTACTCGGTATAGAATGTTCTAGACAAAACCAATTGTCAAAGAAAGATCCATCACACTGACTTTGCTGTTTTCGATTTCAGGATCTATATACACATTCATACTCTTCCACGGTCCATAGATCATTGTCTGTTTATCGAATCAAATAATTAAATACACATGGCCTACGTTGCGAATTTGTCGAAACCAAAGAAGATTAACGGAGGAGGAGTGACGCTGAGCTTCCCGGTGTACGATGATGTGTCCGGATCGTCGTCTCCGAAGGAATTTCCACAGGGGCTCAGACACCGTCTGCTAGTGCCACCTAAGACTTCTCTTTCTGCGGAGGATATCGACAATAAACTAAAAGAGGCAGATCTCCAATGACAGGTCGCTCTCTCACGCTCTTGAGTTGTGTATTTTTCTTTTCGTGAAGATTTTCTAAAATGGAAAATGTTCTCTTATTCAGCGGTTTTATGAGGCAAGACCTAAGGTGAGGAGACCGTTGGATATTGGCTTGGAACGGGAGAATCTTGCTCAGCGATTGCAAGCCAAGCTGAGTGCTGCTGAGGAGAAAAGGTGAGAAGAAAATTTGATGTTGTGTTGATGAAATTTGAGTGATACTTGCTTAATTGTCTGTTTTTAAATTTGTTAAGGATAGATTGATCTTTGCATTTTTCAGAGTTTTCATTGGAGAATAATCTGTTTCTTACCTGCATGAGCCTAACATTATTCTTTTTAGTACCAAATTTGTAGACTTGAATTGAAACCATTATTTTAGTCTCTAATCATCTTCATGCACATGAGTGGTTGAGTTAGAAGTTAGTTTTTTCTGTTAGACCTCTGTGTACGTAGATAGAAGTCTTAATTTGAAAGAAACAACGGTTGGTGTTACTATATTGTATTGCTGCTCAATAGGTCACTTAATCTCTAATCAATTAGAATACAAACATGATAAATGTTCTTGGGTAGGCTCAAATGCGCCTTGCAAATTAGGATGAAATGCGACAAACAGCTAAACATGGAGTTGAGTTGCAATTTAAGAAGCAATGTGAGCAGCTTGGGACGAAGGTGAAATCTCGGGTTCAGCAAACAGAGGCTAACAGAATACTTCTCCTGAAAGCTTCTACACAAAGGAGAGCAGCTAAGATAGAGCGAGCAGCTGAGTCATTGAGGCAAAAGCTGGCTCGGGAGAGAAAGTTCAAAGCTTGTGTATACGAAGCAATAAACCGAAAGCTTACAGCTGCTGGAAGAAGAAGAAAAGGATTTCTGGAAGCTGAGAAGAAAAGGGACCATGATAGGTTATTGAAGGTGGGCCAAGTAGCTTGGTTTGTTTGCAATAAACGTGAGATTGAAAGAAAAAGGATGAAGGACATGTTAGAAGATAAGCTAAAAAAGGTAAGATATTGGTTGAAGTTGTTTCTTTATCTTGAGTTATTATCTGTTGGTTCTTCTGAAAAAACGAAAATTGATTATGGGTAGGCAAAGAAACAAAAAACTGAATATTTGAGGCAGAGAAGAAACTTGAACACTCATCAAAGTTCTAAGTAAAAAACGATGAATGAGTAGGGGGAGTACCTTTCAAGGAAGTTGGCATGGTATATGTTCCTTTTCCTTTTCAAGTTGTGCACTTTCTCTTTCTGCATGCTATGTCATTTTCTTTTTTTCCTAACGTTTATGTGTTTTAAATATCCTTTAGATCCTCTGGCCAGGTGCTCAAGCCCTACCCTGTGCTTAAATGGATGGCTGAGATCCTCTGGCACAGAGTAGGGCCAGAGCACCTAGGCCAGAGGATTAGGTCTCGTTTTCAATATGTGCATTAGTACGTGTCATTTCTGTCTTGTTTTGGTTGCTTTTATGACATAAATTACAATCATTACTTATCAAGGGTTGGGTAGGATCTAGCAGTGTGGAAGCAATATTTGCTTCCCTATTGTATGTTAGGTATTCTTGAACTCAACAAAGTTATGTTGGTTACTATTTGCTATCTTCATCTGATGTTTTTCGAAGAAATATATCCTGATAAGGCATTTAGTCCTCAATATTTCTTGTTTTTTCTCAGTTTGGCTTTTTATTTTTTCTGAAATTGCATCGAATGTAATTATAGGTGCTGGAAGCGGTTTGTAAAACTAAGAAAAACCACTTTATCATTGGCAAAAGCTTGTCTTTCCTTGGGGATTGATGAAAAATTGTAAAAACAATACCATTTAAGGATCTTGCTCATCATATGGAACTAACAACAACCATTCAAAGTTTCAAACTGTGAAAGCTTTTGTTAGACGCTTAGAATGTCGTTTGATGATTTCACAGGCTGTTATTGGTAGTATGTGCAATAGAGCCAATATTGATCACCTTTTACGGCATGTTGCTTTCCGAACTCACAGGGACAATTTAAGCAAAGCCTCCGGGAGAGGAGCAAAATCTATTAAACTGGGTAACAGGGAAGCCCAAAACCTGTTAAACTATCAAGGTATCCAATCATAGTTTTGCTATGTGTTGACGAATAATTATGTTTGGGTTTAAAAACGAAATAGTTGGAGTCAAATTAAGCATCTGACGGGTTAAAAATGTGTTATAGCAAAAAAAATTCATAATTTTGGAAAAAAGAATTAGTAATATTACCTTTCTATATATATCTATTTATATAAACAAATATAAAGTTAATTATAATAAAATTCAAATTTGTATTATTAATTTGAATTAAGAATTAATTTTTTAATTTATAAAATAATTTATGGTTAAATTTTTTATCAGTGATATGTATGCTATGTTTTGATAATACCGCCAGTGATATTAGTTGAAGTAATTAATAACATGCAGATTTTTTATAAATTATTTTTATAAAAAATTAAAATATTTTAAAATTTCATGCAGCTTACTTAAATAATTTCATGGATATACAGTTTTTTTTCATATCCGTGCATTAGAAAGACACAAAAGACGTTAATAATATAACGATGTACAATTTTTATAAAGATTGATAAAAAAAAGTTTGAAGACTTTTATCAAATATTGAAGAGCTTGTTAAGCCAATTCAGCATGACGCAATGAATAGCAAAGTATTCTTTTTATATTTTCTCCTTAGCACAAGTTTATTTATATTTTCTCCCAAAATACAAGTTTGTATTTCAACATGGTCCATATCTAACATTTCCGGCATCCATCCTCTTCTTTATTTACTTGAAATCTTTTTCTGCTAATGACAAGGCAACAGATATGAAAACAGCCAAAAATGTTGCCGGCGTAACTTCTGGGTGCTGTCTAGTGAGCTGCACCCAGAACCCCCCAAATGACTTATTCTACGGCACCATCTGGTGTTTGCACAAGGCAACACGTATGGGAAAAAACAAAAACAAAAAAGAAGTCTATCAACTGACGCGCCAAAAATGTCGCAAGCGTAACTTCCAGCTATTTTCTAGTCAGCTGCCCCCAAATGACAAATTCTGACGTGTGCAATATTTCTTAAGCCATAAATGTGATTAAAGTCGCCAGCGTAACTTCTAGGTATTTTTTGCTGGCCTGCACCGAAAATCCCCAAATGACATGTTGAAGCACACCAAACCGATCTAGTTTCTCCCTCTTCTGTTGTTTGCAACTTACTATCTTTCACCTTCACCTATTTCCTCTTCAATTGATTCTTTGACTTCCATGGCCACCCAGCAATGGAAACACCATGTATTTATCAGCTTCAGAGGTGAAGACACTCGTTATAACTTCGTCTGTCATCTTGACAAGGCTCTTTCTTGCAAAGGCCTCAAGACTTTTGTAGACTATCAACTTCGAATAGGTGAGGAAATCAACCCTGCGCTTCTTCAAGCTATACAAGACTCGAAAGTTGCTATCATTATTTTCTCTGAAAACTATGCTTCTTCCACCTGGTGTTTGGATGAACTTCTGAAGATCATTGAATGCCACGAGACCCATAATCAGATTGTTATGCCTGTGTTCTATCGTGCTAATCCATCCGATGTTCGGAAACAAAATGGGAGTTTTGAAGAATCATTTGCGAAACACAGTGAAAATCCCAGGTACTCCAACAAGATCCAAAAGTGGAAGGATGCCTTAACCAAAGCAGCCAACATATCTGGGAGGGGTTCCAACGCCATCAGGTAACGTTTGTGTTTTTGACCTTGCATGAAACAACGATGACGATTTTCCAATTCTCTAAAAATCAATTTTCAATTTTTCAGGGAAGATAATAAACTGATTGATCAAATTGTCAAAGACATTTTAGAGAAATTGAAACATCTCTCTCCCCGCAGTTTAGAGGGCTTCGTGGGTTTGAAATCAAAGATTAGTCAAGTGAAAACATTATTAGCTACTGGATCATCAGATGTTCGCATGTTAGGAATCTGGGGTATGGGTGGTATAGGCAAAACAACTCTTGCTGAAGCGATATTTGCTGAGGTTTCGAGTCAATTTGAAGGCCATTGTATTGTTGAAAAAGTGAGAGAAGCATGGGAGAAGGGTGGCGAAAAGAGGTTGTTAAAGCAGCTTTTTTCGGAACTATTGGAGCAAAGCGATGTGAAAATTGATACGACAATCATCAGTCCTGAACCCTTTTTAGTTGAAAGGCTGAAAAGCAAAAGGGTGTTTGTTGTTTTTGATGATGTCAGTGATCGATCACAGTTGGAGTATTTAATTGGAAATCAATGCTGGTTTGGTGCAAGAAGTAATATCATCATAACGAGTAGAGATAAGCAAGTATTCGAAGGAATCAACGGCATTAATATATACAAAGTTGAAGCATTATCTGGCACCCAATCTCATCAACTTTTTGTGAGTAATGCCTTTAAGGAAAAGCAACCTTCGCAAGATCATATCCCGTTGATAGATAAGTTTCTTAATTATGCCAGAGGTAACCCTTTAGCTCTCAAAGTTTTGGGCTCCTTTGTTTGTGGAAAAGGGGTGAAGATATGGAGAGACGCATTGAAGAAATTATCAAAATGCCCTTACCCGAAGATCCAAAATGTGCTGAAACTTAGTTATGATGGATTAGATGAAGAAGAGAAGGCTATCTTTCTTCATATTGCGTGTTTCTTTAAAGGTGAGAATTTAGGCGAGGCAAAAAAAGTATTTGGCAGTTGCGGACTCTCAGCAGATGTCGGAGTAAGTGTTCTTGTTGACAAATCTCTGGTGACTATTTCTAAATATGGTGATATGTTAGACATGCATGATCTGTTACAAGAAATGGGCAGAGAAATTGTTCATCAAGAATCGAAAGATGATCCTAGAGGCCGCAGCAGATTATGGGATGCTGAAGAAATACGAGATGTGCTTGAAGAAAATGAAGTAAGATTTAAAGCATAAAATTATATAGATAAAATATTATGAATTAATCCTTATATATATATTTAGCTCTTTTTAATTATATTTCTTTTTGATCCTT
>JANJEY010000003.1:10786016-10798934 GCA_024703695.1 Erythroxylum cataractarum
AATCCTTTATCGACGTCTTCATGCACGTCGTAAAATGCTAGTTTCAATCTGTGACGTCTACTCCAGACGTCGCAAACGGTGTAAACTTTTTCGGACGTCTTTGTAAACGTCGAAGAATATCTGCCCCTTCAACGACGTGTGACAACAGACGTCGTAGATCACCAATGCTTACCCTACCTTCCACGAAGTTGTTTGCGACGTCTGAATAGACGTCGAAGATTATGTTCTACGACGGGAAATTTCCTTTACTGACGTTTAAAAAACGACGTAAAAGGCCTCCTTTTCTTGTAGTGTAGATTGCTACCGAAAAATCTGTACTCAAAACTTATATTATTGATTATCGGGAGATTTTTGTATATGAATATTGTTCACATCATATTGTCAGTTGCAATTAATCAATACAACAATTTGATGCGAACAAAAGGAAGTAATTATGGATAGGCCTCTTGGGTTTACATTAAAAGAAAAAAAAAGATATGCAAATTGAAAAAGGTCAAATACGAATTAAAACAATCACAGGGACATGGCTTTAAAAATTGAGTCATGCAATAAAAGAGTACGCATTCAAGCAAATTGCAACATATCATACCTTATTCTATAAAAATAATCATAATGAAATTATTTTGCTTCTTGTTTATGTTGATATGATTGTAATCAAATAATATCGAGAGATTTCAAAATTATGTGGTCAAAAATTTTGAGATAAAAAGATTTAAGACTTTTTAAATACTTCTTAAATATTGGTGTCTTTTTATTTAAGCAGTGACTTTTCTCTTCAAAAGAAGTATAATTTGGATTTCTTAATTGAGATTAGCAATTCTACCAATAAGCCTATTGAAAGAACAAAGTGATATTGTATATTGTGTATTATTTACCGAGGAACATTCCTTAATATACAACCTGATGATAACTATATAAGGATAAATAAAATAGATGATAAGACCAAATAAAGGATACAACAGAATTGATATATAAATGTGAAAATAATTAAAAAAGCATAATATAGGATGGTTAAGATTTTGAAATGTTATCAAACCCCTTCGAGCTCACAAAAAGAGGAAATCTTGAGCTTATCTAGAAGTCGTTGAGATGCTTAAGAGGAAAAAGCTTTAGTTATAATATAAACGATTTAAGCTGAGAACAAAAAGTGTTGAATGAGTAAAGCTTTGTTAGCAACTAGGTCAAGAATAAAATGAATGTCAATTTCAATGTGTTTGGTATGAGCAAGAGAAAATACATTCGAGGCTAAAAATGTAGCACTAAGATTATCACACCAGAAGATAGTTGAAAGATTAGCAAAATCCATTTCACTAAGAAGAGTAGTAATCCAACATAATTTTACAAATGCAAGAGCAATGTTACAATACTCAAGTTCAGTACTAGATCGAGCAATATTGGGTTACTTCTTGGCACTCCATGAAATAAGATTAGGCTCAAAAAAATGCAATAACCAGATATAGAACGGTGATCAATAAGATAACCAGCTCAATCAACATCATAATAGGCTTGCAGAAAAAGGTTTGGAGATTTGATGAAATGAATGCCATGAGAGGGTGTGGAATAGAGATATTGTAGAATTCGTTTTACCGCAAACTAGTGAATATTAGTAGGACACTGTAAAAATTAGGATACCTTATTGACAACAAATTGAATGTCAGGACAAGAGAGACAAAGTTATTGAAGAGTGTCAATAGTGCTACAATATTCAGTAGGACCAAAGAGGGAACACCATGATCTTTAGATAAGGGAAGAGATGAATTGATGGGTATAGGAACTAGTTTATATTTATCAAAGTTAGTTTGACGAAGAAGATCTTTGATATATTATGTTTGGGTAAGAAAAAGACCCAATGAAGTGGTGTGAGCTTCAATAATAAGAAAGTGATGAAGTGAACATAAGTTTTTTATAAAAAGGTAGAGACGAGATCATGGACAACTGTTATGATGAAGGAAAACAATTATTAAGATATCATCCACATAAACCAAGAGAAAGGTTGTTTGAGAGTTAGTTTTATAAAGGAAGAGAGATGTATTAGACTTTGAGGGCTTAAAATGGAGATCAAGGAGTTTTTGATTTAGGCAATGGAACCAAACTCTAAAGGCTTGTTTAAGACCATATAAAGCTTTATGGAGTCTACAACCATAGTGAGGATGGTGTGGTTCTGTGAAGTCAGGAGGTTGAGGCATGTAAAAAGATTCCTATAAGTAACCATGAGGAAAAACATTATTAACAACAAGTTGGCAAATAGACCAATTATTGAACTTGGTCAGGGCAATGATGTGATGAATAGTTGTGGGTTTGACAACATGATTGAAAGTGGTAGTATAATCAACTCCTGGGATTTGATGATAACCTTTGGATATAGGGCGAGCTTTGTAACGCTCAGGAGAATCATTGAGATTTTGTTTAGTGTGAAAAATCCATTTACAATCGACAACGTTTGTGTTTGGTATGGAAGGAACGAGAGACCATGTGTCATTGCGATTGAGAGCGTTGAACTCTTCAAACATAGCTACACTAGTGAGGAAATTTATTTGCTTTAATAAAGTATGTGGGATCAGAAAGAGTACTTAGGGTGGTGACAATATAAGTGATGTAATAGAAAAAAGTGATGAGGGGTACATTTGTGATCTCGGGTATGTCTAATCTTGGGATGAGGAGGATGAGGTGATGCGATTGTGGTAGGTGGGACGAAGAAGTAGAAGGTAAAGAGGAAAGAGGTAAAGGTAAAGAAATAGGAGAGGAGAAAGGTAAGGTTAAACCTGACATAGGTAAATTTTTGCAAGGAAAGAGATGTTCAAGGAAGTGGAAATGATAGGAAAATTTGAAGATTAGAGGTGGTTGGGCTCGAGCCTAGCTTGATTCTTTTTTTTAAAAAAATTAAAACGACATTGTTTTGTCATTGCCCATTCCCAATTGTCAAGCCTAGATGGGATCAAAGCACCGATAACCTTTATATTTTGTGGCATAACTAAAAAAAACACATTGTACAAACTTTCTTATAAGTTTGTCTATGCTGTTGGAGCCCAAATATGAAAAATAGACACAATTGAAGATTCAAAGATGAGTAAGCTCGGGATAAGTGCAGTAGAGAACTTCATGAGAAGATTTGTGATGAAGAACATGAGTGGGTAAGAAATTAATAAGATAAACGACAGTAGTGAATGATTTGTACTAAATAAAATTGGGGAGATAAGCATGAAGAAGAAGGGTGAGACTAGTACTAGTTATGTGACGATTTTTTCATTCAGCAAGACTATCTTGTTGGGGTGTATAGAGAACAAAGATGCAAATAGTGATTTCATTTGAAAGAAGATAGTGAGAAAAGACACCTTTTGTAAGTTTAGGTGCTTCATCGCATTGGAAATATTTGAATAGTAGTGGAGAATAGTTTTTCAACGGTGTTTTTTAAGGATTGAAAACAAAACAAGACATGATTTTTGCGGGTTAGAGGAAAAATCTAAATAAAACGACTAAAATCATTCACAAAGATAATGAAATATTGATATCCATAGTGGGAAAGAGACGAGGAGGGACCCTAAATATCACAATAAATTAGTTATAATGGTTTGACAGAAATGCAAGAAGACAGAGGAAAGAAAATACGAATATTTTTTACTTGAAGACAAGAAGTATATAGATTGAGAACATTTTTAAATTTCAAAACATAACCTAATATAGATAATATGGAGTGACATGGATACCCAAGGCATTGATGTCATACGTTTATTAAAGTGGAGGCAAACGTAAGAACAACTGGATTTATGAAGTACATTGGAATCTTCATTAGGTAGAGAGTGTTATGAATTTGGGCCTCGAGAAGCAATATCTTGGACTTGAGGTCGTTCACAACATAACCAGATAGATTAAATTCAATGACTCATGAATTATCAGCAACAAATTTGGCTACAGATAAAAGATTAATAGTAATGAGAGGAACAATCAATTTATCACAAAGATGAAGATTACGAGAAAAAGTGGGAAAGGGTTAAGGTACTAGTGGATAGAATAGGAAGAGTGTGTCTATTACTGACAGTCACTTTATTGGATCCTTCATATAGTATGATAGATTCTACGATATGAGAATGTAGAGTCGTATGAAGAGTGGCGTCAATATTGGGTAACCATTCAGTAATAATATTAGTATTGAAGAGAGATGGATGATGATTTGGTTGGATATTTATGGCAAAGAAGGTTGTGGTAATATTGTTTGTAGTATGGTGAAATCGAATGGAGTTGTTATGAGATTCGGAGCACTGAAAACGATAGTAAACAATAATATGTCCTCATTTTCAGCAAATTTGACATTAATTATGTGATTTATTATTATGAAAATTGGGCTTAGGATAAGAGGGGTTATGTTAGGTTTGAGTTCGAAATTGGGCTGGAGTGTGCATTGAGGGGTCACGTGGGGTTTCACTAAACTGTACGGCCCCAAAAGATGGTGCATTGAAGGGCCTGTTAAACATAGCACTAAATTGGTTAGCCCGTAGGTAGGAAAGTCCATAACCATTAAGGTTAGAAATAAATTCAGACACGTTAGGGTGAGGCTCTGGCTGTCTCCCACGTCGTGCCCAGCCGTCACCTCCGCCATGTGAGCCATAGGTAGAGTTGTTGGTGCTGGAGAAGGCAGCGAATGTGGAATCCAATAGAGGTGGCGCATTGAAGGAGACCAACTACTGTTCTTGGAATAAAAGTTTAGCTTTCAGTTTTGTAAAGGTGATGCTGTGGTGCAATTTTCTATTGTCATGATGAAGGACTCAAAGTCTACAGGTAGTCCGTTTAAGGCGAAGAGAACAAACAAGATCATCATCAGAGATAAAGAGTCTCCAATTGCAGCTAGTTCGACCAGTGGTGGACATGATGTTGAGGTATTTCAATGATGGTGCTAGAACCCTTTTTGAGAGAGAGAAGTTTCCAGCGGAGGAGAGAATGTTGTGACACGGATTGTAGCAAGAAGTGACCTTCAAGTCCTACCCAAAGGTTGCGAGCTGTGTTGTGACTGAGTGCAATTTCGACAGTTGAGCTGGAGAGTAATCCGGTGAGAAAGCAGTAAACTAGCTGATCAATCTTCTTCCATTTGATGTAATCAGCGGATTGAGGATCCACGTATTCTCCTGGAGGTGAAATGGTCTCGTCAACATATCCAAGGTCTCAGGTAACGAGTATAGCTTGGAGTTGGTTCCTCCATACCAAGTAGTTCGCCCTTTACAGGCTGAATGAGAGTAGCAGCAAACAAGACAATTACATTGAACACTGATGGTAAAATCAGCAACCACCACCAAAGTTACACAGGCAACAAGCTCCAAAATTGTCCAAATATCAACCCAAGGAATTTGCTATCAGATCCATCATGAAGAAATGCATAATTATTGATCATGAGCATGACAGAGATGACAAAAATGAAGAACAAAGTGACAGTTCTTTCACTTCACAGTTCACACATAAATACTGTACCATGTATCATGAGAATCATAAAGTTTACAAAAGAAGTGTGATAGAACACACCCTTTACTTATTAATACTGAATTCTAGTCCATGCAAATGACAACTATGCCGACTTCATTATCACACCATCACCTTTGGATTTAATTTTGCGATCCCTAATCAGTAGTGAAGCATGTGTCTCATGTTGCACGTATGAAAAGGTATCCAGGCGACAAATTAAGAATTTAAGTAGGAAATGATAACTTCGAAGCTAAATACAGCTAGAACAAGGTCATATCCTGTTAACCTAAGAAATTGTCGACTGTATCTGTAGCATCCATCCTATCACAAAACTTGCTTTTTTGGTTCCAAGTTAGAATTTGGACGGTCTCTTTTGGCACAGAAGGAATCGACAAGCAAAAGAAAAGAGCTTTGTCCATAAAATTGATATTATTCTTGGTTACGGGTGCTTGTTCAATAGAATTGGTGCCTTTCATTTTCTTTCTGAAGCATCAAAATAGGAAGACAGAGTATCGTTTCAACCAAATAAGGTGACGCTAACCATTAGTAAATAAGGTTACTTTATCTCCCTTAAGTCTGCATTTTCACTTACAGAGAAGGGGACATGATCATGGAAAACAGGGAAGAACAAGAAAAAGAGGCACAAAGAGCCAAAGAGGAAGTAAACAAAGACTTGGAAGTAATTGAACCAAAAGAGTGAAAGTGTATTGTTCTAGCCAGTAATCATAGTTCCAATTCCTTCCTCGGTCATAATCTCATGAAGCAAAGAATGCTGAACCCTCCCATCAGTGATACTAGCTGTCCTCACACCTTGAGCAAGTGATCTCACACAACAATTAACTTTTGGTATCATCCCCCCAGCAACCTTCTTTTCCCCTATCATTCTCTTTATTCCCTTTATATCTATTTCCTTCACCAAACTCTTTGGATCATTCCTATCCTCCAAAATCCCCGCCACGTCTGTCAGCAATATCAACTTCTCCGCCCCCAACGCCGCCGCTATTTCTCCCGCCACTGTGTCGGCATTTATGTTATAAGACTGACCCGTCTCATCTGCAGCCACCGATGCAATAACTGGAATGTGCCCATTGTCCACAAGTGGCTGGAGAATGGTGGAATTGACTCTAGAAACCTCCCCAACGAACCCCAATTTTGCGGAATTCGGGGAGGGTCGTGCTACCAGAAGCTGCCCGTCCATGCCGGAGAGGCCGACGGCGGTGGCGCCTGCTTTGTTGATGCGTGAAACCAAGTCCTTATTGACCTTTCCCACCAATACCATGGACACAATCTCCATTGTCTTAGCATCAGTAACACGGAGCCCATCTTCGAACGCAGGCTCGATCTGCAGGAGCTTGAGCCAGTGGTTAATCTCTGGCCCACCGCCGTGGACAAGAACAGGGCGGAGACCGACGCAGGAGAGGAGCACGAGGTCGCTCACCACCGATGCTCTGAGCTCCGGCTGCTTCATAGCGGCGCCGCCGTACTTGACAACAATAGTCTTTCCTCTGAATTTCTGGATGTAAGGAAGCGATTCTGATAAAACATCGACTCGGACCTGAGGAATCGACTGCTGGGGAACAACAGAATCGGGGGTAGAGACGGACGATGGCTGGGAAGTCACCGAATGGTGGGTGTTGGTTGATGAAGAAGCTTTGATGGTTAAAGATCGAATCTTTGGTGGAAAACGATGGAAAGGATAGGAAAGAGTTGATGTTTTGAGATTGGGAATGAGAGTTTGAGCTTTCTTTGAAGAAGTTGGACACGTCGGAGAACATAAATTCAGGCCCTTCGCCGCCGCCATCCGCTTAAGCTTGAGTTCACTTCGCTTTACTTGAGCTCCTGGCTTTCTCTGAGAGTCGCTGACAGCCTGACAGAAACGCAGCACATAACGACACTTGCATATAGAAAAGGCAACTCTGTAAGTGGAGAGAGCTTTGGTTCGGGACATTTATGACCGTTGGATTAAAATCCAGAGATTCTGACCATCCAATCCTACTTGCACGTGGGATTGCGGCCATTTTAGACGATAACATGACCTAAATTTCTCCTTTTTCTTTCGTATCTAAAGTATAAATTCACAATAAATTTAACTATTTTGAATAAAAACGAATGAAAATAATAAAAAATAAAATAAAATGAACATATATTACAAAGATCAATTAAGTATAGATGCATAAATTTGCAATTTGGTGCCTATAAATTCTATATTTAAACTTTTATTGAATGATTGATGTTGATGTTATTTTAATCCGTAATTTTAATTTTAAATAAACTTTTTAAGTTCGAAATTTTTAAGAAAAATATGAATATTCATTTCAAAACTAAAATGCATATATAAAACATGTTAACATTTTGATAATTTTAAAATTTAAACGTTATGCACAAGTTTAATATGTGCTCCAATTTTGGAAATTATGATTTGATCCTTAATAATTATTAAGATGAATTATAAAATAAATTTCAACTTTCATTTTCTAAGATCAAAATATTTTTTTAAAATAATTTTTATGATTTTTAAATTTTAAATATTTATAAACAATTCGTTTGTCAAATTTTTGATAAATATTTAACCATTTAATAATAAGAGCTCTGTATTTATTTGTTACTCAAAACTTAAAATTTACAATTCAATTCTAAGAGTGACAAGTAGTTGGATTAGAACTTATCAGTTGAATTGTACATTGTATTCCTGAAATTTGTTTGCGATTAAGGTCCGAAGGTCCTGTCTATTAGGAGTTTTGGTCCTCATACTCCTCATATTCCAAACTTGAGCTTATTGGAATAAAGTTAGGAATTGAAGCATGCATGGATATTTACAGAGTATCCACATCCCTGTAAAACAAAACTACAGTTTTGACTCGAAGTACAGTTTTCCAGTTCCAATCATTGTCCAACCAACTTGTACTATGTTGCAAAGCAATTATTTAACAACCTCTAGTCATTAGTCACAATAGTATTTCAACAGACAGAGCAAATACCACATGTTCTAGCTTATGGTACTAAGAGAGCACATACCTCAGTCAGAAATAGCTTGAGCTGCTTCCCAGGAGACAAGGCTATTGACATGAGGTAGATACGAACCAATTCTTGGGAAGCACTTGTGATCCATCTCAATCTTTCTCATGATTTCAACTTTAAAGTCGTAAGCATAGAATGAGCCATCTTCTTCCCTCCTGAAAATTACATCTCCACTGATTCTTAAACTTAAAAGGGGAACCAAGTCAATTATGCTACCTCTTGTGATACTGTATTGCTTTGTCCAGACAGCTCCACTTAGATTCCAAATGTCAATGCTCAAGCCTTCATGAGTGACAAAGCACAAAGAACCACCCATCTCAATAATCCTGTCATGAGTTCGACAGCTCTTTGGAAGCTGTGTAGTTTGAAATTTTTCAGTGTCCACACCAATGGAGACTATATAATCACTGCGATCAATATGAGGAATCCAGTGTAAACCCCCAAGTGCAGAAACAGGCGAGTATCCCAACCAGCCAAAGAGCCCAAAAGAAGGTCCATTTACCTCTCTCCAATTTCTTGTTCCAAGACAAAGTATCTCACAATTGACATATCCTAACTCATCACGGAACAAGTGAACTACTTTGTATTGTTTAGAAGTATCACTTTGTGCAAAACCATAAGACTGCCTTTCGGGAGGGTACAAGGTACCGAGAGGTAGTGCAGTCAGTTTCCTTGTCACAGGATTCATCACTACCAGTCCTCCTCTCTTCAGTTTGTTATCAAGCAAAATTAGACCATTGCATGTGGCTCTAATAATGCCCAGGCAGCTCAGTTTATACTCACCTAACTTGCTCTTTCCCTCTCCAAATTCCATATACTGCATGGAAAGTCTTGACCGGCGATTCGTAACAGGTTGCCAGATAATAGGAGCAGGTTGGGATTGAAGAAAACTTTGTTCAACAGAAAAGGTATTAGGGTGCTCTTGAGGCATTACTGTGGAAGAAAATTGGTGAATTATTTCATTTGGAACTATTTTTTGAAAGATTAGAACAGATTCTGAGCTTCGAAGGTGGGTATCAATGAAGAGGTCATTGTTGATAATATTATACCATGGCTTACAAACAAACCTTGCATGTTGAAGGGATTCTAGAGGAAGCCTAAGAAGGATATTTGACACGCAGTCTTTGTGAAAGTAAGGTATTTGTCGCTGCTTGTGGTAATCCTCCTCCTTTTTGTGTAAAGCTCTCTCTTCTACTGATTTTAGTAAACCCACATCCTTCTTTCCAACTGATTTGGCCATCGTATCTTTCAGAAACTCTGATATAAAGTACACTAAATTATAAAATCAAGTAGATAAACTAGATAAATGCCATGAGAGCAAAGAAAGACGTGTGAATGCACACACGTATACACAGGGACACAGAACCAATCAAGCCAGTCAATTAATACAACCAAAGCACAGAAAAGATCTAGCAGAGGGCATTGGCATCAGAAAAATAGCATTGAACTGGACAGGAAGAGGGGTCATAATCCTCCTTGGACCCTCAAAAAAAAAAAAAAAGCAGAAGAACCAAAGTGGATGTTAAAGAATGATACCTCCACAAATTCACAGAGTAACCAAAAATGTGGGACTTCTTAGTTTAATCCTAAGAAGATTGGAAATGAAAGTACCATTTTGCAGCTACTTCTTATATATGTAATATCCACAGATTCACTAGGTATGCCCATGATTGGGATGGATGTAAAGGTAGCCGATAGTCTGCATGACCTCCTAAAGCTTGGCCCAGTTGTCAAAATTGAATTCACAGAAGATAGTATGAACTTATTGAGCATTTATAAGTTTCGTACCAGCAGCCTGTTCTGCAGGAATTTGTTTAAACTACATGTTGTCTACTAGAGAATTAAGTTTGCTTGGGTGAAGAAAAAGACAACCAGAACTCTTGGCTGTGAAAGAATGGTCTTCAAAAAGATGATCAAACAACATTTATTTCCTTGTGAGAAGCGAGCTCAACCAGGTTGTTTTGTTAGAACAAGCGAAGAGGATTAGTCTTCCTCATAAGCAACTTCTCTATAAATTTCAACACCTTAAATGTAACAAATTTATATAGACCAATAGCCCCCTGTATAAACGCTGTAATTTTTGGAGCAATACTTTTATATATGTTAAAATCAGTAGATATAGAAAAGGTAAATATGTTAAAATCAGTAGATATAGAAAAGGTAAGGTTCCTAATCATGCTAATGCAATGTCAATCAAAGATTTTTGAGATTCAAACATCAAAGAGTAACAATGAACAGAATAACAGCCAAAATATATATAATGTAGAAATGCTGCAAGAATATAATTGAACAGTGCGATACGTAGCTACCTTCACAAGCAGAACATTCATAAAGTGTGAATTATGTACATACTAGCCATAGTAAAAATCGATTTTAGTGGGAAATTCGATCCCATATTCATATCTCAACGACTCAACCAAAGAAATTGTTGCTACAGTTCTATGAATTCTGGACCAAAGAGAAAGCTAGAAAAGTGAATTCATCAATTGCAGATCATCTTTTATGCTCCGACAGGAATCAAAGAGGCCAATCAATTTGCATAACAGCGTCCATTGTCTTAAACATCACTAAACAGCATGAACTATAAGTTTAATGTAAGGAAAATATATGATTTAGTTGCTGCGATCTTTCAGTAAAGAAAAAGAAAAGTCAGTTTATGTTGAATTTCAACCGACTCCCTGTAAACGTGCAACATCGTTAACCAAATCGATCAACCCGAAACAAGAAAAACAAAAAAAGATCAAAATTTGAAGTAACCCATCTTTAAAGAAACCAATTGCAACATACGATCAACACCCTTTTGACGTTTCAGTCAGCGAAATAAACAGAGAACGAAAGTCAAACAAGGAGAAAGCAGAAAACTCTGAAACAGCATACAAAGAAAGGAAGAGAACTAGAGGACTTCTGCGGCGTACCTGCCAGTATAGGCTCTGCCAAATGACTACGACCGAAGACTTGAGGAAATTCTATGGTTTTAGTCTCTCTAGTGATCAAACTGACTAGACGACAACAATGCGAATGTCCCCACTTGGCAACAATACGCCGTGGCCTCCGAGGACATATTTCTAACAACTTTCCTTGTCATAGTCTTGAAATGGTGTAAGTGCGTCGTAATTTGACAAAAAGAAGAGAAGACTCTCTGTTGACTTACCATATCACTGGCTGTTCCATGGATGCCTTTACTTTCCTCCTCATCATTTTCCACATCGCAAGTGTTTTTCTCATCCCATTAATTTATATGCAAATTTTGATTATCACCGTTCATTTGTTTGTTAAATAATGCTGTCTCACCAAATCATAACTTTTGATTCATTCACTAATAACATAATAACTTAAATAAGATGAAGTAATTTTAGACTTTAAAGGTAAAATTATGATTTACCATTAAAATATGTGCATTTGTCATGATTTTGTAACTTTAGATTATACAGAGCATAAGAATAATACGGATGGAGATATGATTATTTAGGGGTACCTTGTCAGTATGGATATCAACATTACTTGTTTCGACTCCTTTAAAATGCATGTTCTTCCTCATCAGATCAATCTCAATCTCAACCTCCATCTATCATTGTTTCAAAACCTGGAGAATGTTTTTCATGATGCAAGGGATGCATCATTTCATATTCTTACAATTAATTCCCCCCTACAAATTTGATACAACGACTTGAACCGGCAACACAGCTTCTACAGCTCGCGCTACATATTCAAGGAGAGAATGAGGAAGCACAAAACGAAAAGATGATCAAAGGGTACTCCAAGATTGATCCAAACTGCAGGAGAACAAGATTAGTCGATTTCTTGGATCAGACATCTCCACCTCACTCAGCCGTCTCCTTCCAAACTCTTGGACCTTATCATCAGTCCCAAGATATGAAGCAGGTTAATATATGCGGCAGAGGCAGAGACACCCAAGTCCACGAGTCATTTTTAGAGCATAAACATGATCAGAATCTGAAGGATGAAGATGAAGAAACGGTTTTGCACCGTAGCCAATCTAGTTCATCAGTTGACCATGGGACTGTGGTGACGAGGTCATATTCAATGCGAGTTGACAACCAAAACTCAACACTTCGGAGCAGAGTAAGGAGGGCATTTTCGTTTAGATCGTCAGCTTGTGTTTCAGATGATTATCGCAGGATTGCGGAACAATATAATAATATATCTGACGAAGAGAATTTGTTGTCACCACAAGCAGGATATGAAAAGAAGAAGGCAGGAAATATCTTCGAAGCTTGCAGACGCTTCTTTGGGTTTTAATTAAAGTCTAATCTTATTCCATGTCGTGTAATGACAGCTGTTCCGACTTAAATGTTCTGTGCTTCAATGTCCCATGTTATGTACATTCAGATGTAATTACAGACTGATCGCTGGTTGTTTTCTGCTAGTGATTTCTTAATCAATGGCACCTTCCGATGATTTTAGGAGTCTACTTCAGAACCGGGATCACTT
>JANJEY010000003.1:10826970-10860194 GCA_024703695.1 Erythroxylum cataractarum
ACAACAGTAGCGGAAGCTTAAACATGAATCCATATCATACCTCCAGCCATTGCCTCCACCGTAGATCTGAATGTTTTTTGTGCAGGTTGGAGCTTCTGTCCTCTTCTAAAGCAGAGCAATGGTGTCAACAATTAGTGTAGCTTGGAGACGACAGGGACCAACCTGTTAAACACCCATTGCATACCTGTCTCTGGCCATCATCGAGACTAAAGGTTGGGTAAATGGGCAACAGCATATAGTGGTAGGGTTAAGCTATAAATGGACCATACTCAATAATGTGGCAGATACCATACTCAATAATGAGGCAGTAAACTTACAGAATTGTCCATGTTAAGCAATCCACAAACCTGAAACATCAAAAGTGCCTCCTCCAAGGTCAATTACTAGAATAGTTTCGTGTTTCTTCTTTTCAAAGCCGTAAGCTGAACCTGCAGCTTTAGGCTTATTTATAACTCTAAGGGCATCTAGGCCAGCAATATTAGCAGCATCTTTTGTTGCATTCCTGTGAGAATCATTAAAGTAAGCTGGGACATTAATCACATCTTTACAAACTTGATCATTCAGAAATTTTAAAGCATCATTAGCTTAGGACCTGTTATAAAGCCAATACACAACAACATTCTATATCAAGCCAGGTTTTTTTCAGGCCTTGAGCTTGGGAAATCAAATGGAAATACTAGAACAAATGTACCATGCACAGAAATGCCAAGTCCTAGAGAAATAGTCACTTCAAGAGAACAAAAACAGATTGACAATGGTCTTCATCGTGTCCAACTAGCGTCTAAGAATCTAAACCTTGAAGAATTATATTATATTCCATGTTTCAAGGAAGCACTTAATTTAAAAGCGTAATGGTCTTTTCGATCAATCCGATTACAGACAACAGAAAATAACATTTAAAAGAAGGAAAATGTTAAGCTAGCCTTATACTACCAAGGCAGAGATCTCCTCAGGAGCGAAAAGTCTTTCGTGGGCCGGACATTCGAGCTCGACATTCCCATTATCATCACTCACCACCTTGTACGGAACCTGCTTGGCCTCCTCCTTCACTTCATCGTATTTCCTACCAATGAATTTTTTGACAGAGAAGTGTTCTCATGGTTTATTATAGCCTGCCTCTTGGCAATCTGCCCAACAGTCCTTTCCCCGGTTTTGGTAAAAGCCACCACCGACGATGTTGTCCTCTGCCCCTCTTCGTTATTCACGATCGTCGGCTTCCCTCCCTCATTCACTGCAACAGCCGAGTTGGTCGTCCCCAATTCGATACCAACCACCTTCTCCCACCGCACACTCACCACCTTCTTCCGTTCCCACGGTGCTGCTGCATGACAAATTCGGGTTTGTACACGGAACGCAGTACTTTTCTAGAGAAGTTTTGGCTGCTTTTGTTATTGCTTCGGGTTGGTTTCTCTGGATAGTGAGAACTACCCAACACAGCCACTGCATGATTATGACCTGTGGACACTGCAACCGAAGAAAAGGCCATATAAGTAGTATGTAGAGAAAATGAAAAGGAGATTGCAGCACTACAGCAGGCAAGAAAACATTAGTCCATAATGTTCCTATCAATTCCAGAAGGTTAAGGAGATTCTATCAGATAAACCATTTCTCAAAATATTCTGAATTTTGCAGCATTTACTGAATTATGAATGAACTCACAAATCACTTCTACCATGAAAAGAGAAACTATAGCTCTTTTTTTAGTGAATTATGAATTTTGTAGCACCTAGCTATCTTTTACATTCTGTTTGATTATTTCAGAGAAACTATAGCTCAATCCTAGAAATTAAATATGCCTGTAAGATGTGCCAGGTTTACAGGCTTCCTGCATACTAAGATTGATAATGTTCTATGTTTGATCTATAAGGAAGAATTATGAGAATCTGGTTTGTCCTAGAAGAATGTCATTTTTAGTTTTTTATTTTTGTTTTTAATGCTATAAAAAATCTAATTATTTAAATTTTTAGTTTTAATTTTTAATATAAAAATTATTTTTATTATAAAATTATTGTTATTATAATATGATTTATTATTTAATAAACATATTATTTAATTACTTAAATATTGATTACTAATGTTTTTGAATAATTTAATTTATTTTTATACTTTCAAATTAATTTTAGTTTAATAAATTTAATTTAATTTAAAATATCTTCAAAATATACAAGATTTAAAGAAAATTCTCGTCAATAAGTAAAAATAAATAAAATTTATAAATAAAATTTTAACTATTAAATTATTTATTTTAATAAATATTTAATACATTTTGAATATTAATTTATTAAATTTATATAAAAAGATTAAAATAAATTTATTTGTTTAATCGATTTATAAAATTAATTTTTATTTAAATTTTATCTAATATATAATTAAATAATAAAATTAACTATACGAAATAATTTTTATTTTTTAAAAAATGGAAACTAAAATTAAAAAATTAAAACTAAAAACCTTAATGAAAAAGCTAACATATTTTAAAATACATAAACTTTTGGAGTTTTTTAAATTAAGTGTTAGAAGTTTTTAAAATTTTTAATTAGGTGACTAACCTTAATAACTCAGTTCAAAATATTAGTTCTGATATTTTTTGCTAATTTGGAAAATATTTTTGCCTATAACATAGTTATTTATGTAAAAACTTAATTGTCAACTTGACAATTAATTTTTTCTTAGGCACCTACATATTAACAAAATTAATAATTAAAAACGAGTTCCTAAAATTATAAAAAGTTAATCACTTGAGTGAAATTTTTAAAAGCTTGAATAATATATTGAAAAATCTCAAAAAAATCACACTTTAAAATCTAGTATCCCTAATATTTTAGAATCTATTAACCCTAGTAATAAAATAGAAGTCAAAACAAACAATTATATAAAAGCGAAAACAAACAATTTTAAGATTCTCATTTTTGGGTTGTAGAAGTGAGTGTATATATATGATCCAGAAGTCTGCAACCTTTGCATTAGCGTAGGAATCTTCCAATCCATGGAGAACAATGAAGTGATCCCTCCTCATACTACAATAGGGTCTAAGAATTGATCCTCAATGGTGCTAGAAGATTAGTATTAAATTCCTCATCTCTCTGTGGATGCTTAAAGAAGCTAAACAGTTTAGAACATTGTTTCTAGCTCCCATCAAAATTGCTGGTAGTAGAACAAATAAGTTATTGTCAAGTCTTCTACACAAGTAATCATTTCTATGACAATCAACTAGCTACGACCAGTAATATACAACTCCAATTCCGAAGTCAGTAGTCTATGTACAACATCCCCGTTTTTGACTACACGTTTACATTTCTACACTTATGACAAGTCTCTAGGACCCTGCCTATATTTTCTTCACGAGTCAGAAAGGGGCTCAAGTCCCATGCAATGTTTAGAACAGCCGGTTTCTAATATCCAGTCACACTCTATAAGAATCTTCATTCCAGAGCATTTGAACAGGTAAAGCCATGTTGATATGCAGCTGCAGAAGCATAGTAGTCCGGAATAGAATTGGAAACTTCCATCAAAACTCAAGTTGTCTTCATAAACTTTCTGGCCTTTCTGGAAAAGCTTTTGGACATCATTCTGTCAGAGAATGTCAAAGGGAGTTCCTCCTCCAGTGTATCTCTTTGATCAGACCACCTTCTGGAATTACTCTCATGTTTTAAATTGCGGTCATTGAAGTTCTCAGGTGAGCACCCTTCCTCAGGAATATCCCTGTATAAGTGTTTCAAAATAAAGAGAGCAGTGTCGTAATCCCTCCAGTAATTTCTGTAAATGAAGATTTAGAGAGGTCAGTCATACACTATCTCAATCCAGCTAATTGACACATAAAGGAGCAATTTGACACTGATAACAAGTATTCAAAACATTCTCTGAAAGAACGCAAGCATTATAGAAAGGTTATGGAGGATGAAGTAAACATTGGCATTTACTAGGTGGAAACTTCAATGAAAATTCATTTATTCAGGTTGGATCCACAAAGACACCAGGTTGGAGGATTAGATTAACCTTTATCTAATATAAGCATGCACCAGACTAACTGTACAAGCTCTTAGAAAGAAGTAAATGATCACTTGACCATATCACATGAAGTGAACCATGTTCAATCTCATCATAGATAGGATCAATAAGATCAACAGTAATTCACACGAAACTGAGTTCAATTACGTCACAACAACGGGACACAAAAAGGCAAGTACAATTCTGTATCACTACTGTTGCATCTTTTTTTCCATAACTCGTTAGATAACAGCAGCCCGATCCTACAGGTTATGTGATTCCAATCTTAAGATAGAAGCAATTTCTTCAGCCGTTGCTCATCTTTGGCCAAATTCAGTATCATGTTGCCTTCCATCAGAACCAGAAATGTTTTTTCTACTGAAGTCAATCCAAGCGATGGCATGACAAATTAATAAACATGGTAAAATGCGCTGTCAAAAGTTCTCCAGTTGGTGACCATTCATTGCATAAAAAAGTAGATAAGCAAACCAATATACATGAGCACATATAATGTCCAAATAAAAGTATGAGGTCTCCAATCAATTAAAGATGAATGACAAACCCACAAAGTATGCTAGCAGGCTTAAAAATTTGCAGGCAGCACCATAAATTCTCAATGAGGCTCATAGTAGTGCAGAGAAAAAAGTACTTACGTATGTGATCCAATAGCTTGTAAATACGGATGTTCAAATGTTTTATCCTGCAAGTTTAAAAGGACACCAATCAAGAGAAGATCAACTACATCGTCCAGCTAATATTTTCCCAAAAGCTGATCAACCAAAAGTAAAACAAACTCTATGTAATTAAGCTCCATCAATGCCTTTCATTCAGTAGCATTTTTCAGAAACCATCTAACGCCAAAACTCTATCTCATAATCTCTTCTTTCAAGAAACCATTCAACACAAAAGCTTAAGCTTTTGAATCAAACCCAAGAATAAATAATTTATTATCTATTTGCTCCATTACATGAATTGTGGATAATTAACAACAAATGCAAATGCAAATCCACGATAACAAAGGCAGTTTGACCTTAAGATCCCTGGGTACAAAAAAAGTCCATATCACATCAAAAAAAACCATTTCACCCAAAAGTTCAAGCTTGTAGACGAGGTCCAAAATATTATAGCATGTAGATGAGATCCAAAAATAGATCTTATATTATACATCTTGAATCATATATCAGCTTGTATAACAATAAGCTGGTCAAGATCTAGTTAACAGTAATCAAAAATATGTATAATCTGCAAATCTATATTGGCTACTCAGAATTTTCAACTGAGTGAATAGGTTATACCATTCACCAATATATATTTACATCTATAATAGGGTACAAATATGAATAATTTACAAATGCAACCTAGACTACAGTATATACATTCCAAAACTCTCCTTTAAACTGGAGCATATGTGTTTCTAAACCCAAAACCTTTTCGTCAAACAAGTTGCTAATACCACCTATATATGGATATCATTTCACTAGATTATATATATACACTATTAATAAATACTACCATTCAGCCTTATGGTTCAACAGCTTCAAATAGTGACAGTCTTTATGCTTTCATAAGAACCAAAGAATATTTCATGATTCATAAATAACGATCCAAGTTGGAATAATCTCTCCAACTCAACCTTCACTTGCACATACTATGTCCAAGGAAACAAACAAATCCCTTCTTCACTATAAACAAATTTTCCGTCCCCATTGCTAAGAATAACTGGAATTAGTAAGAGCTGTCTAGATTCCCATACAGACTTTAAATCAAGTAATGTCTTCCCATGGGGGCTAATTCACCCTTGAAATTATATGTGAACATAAGTTGACCTCAGAGTCGAGTTAAATGGGATTTAGGTAAAGTCCAACCTAAAAATTTGTATAGAAGTATTAAAATCATATACAATCAACTTGAAGCATAGGCATTATATTTATACTAAGTACATTTCAAGATGTTTGAACATGAAACTCAGCCTTCAAAACTACATGTTGGTTTACATAATTAATAAAAAAGCTAATAGAATTAACTGTTAATATTGCAAACTAAAAATTCGATAACAATACAAAATTGTCCTAGTGGTCTAACTAGAACTCAGACTCTTTAAGATTTTGGGTCTACCCACTTCAACCAAACCAACTTTATTTACCTGTACATAAATTTAAATATATCCCAATAACTATACATATTTAGAAATTTATCAAAAATGAAGGGTACTTTTCATTAATTGGTTACTCCTTTTCATTTTATTATTTCTTTGTTGGATATAGGGAGGAAAATGTGAAAATCTAGAGAATAGGAAAGCATAAATTAGTATCCCCATTGCTCTTATTATGCATCTGTGCACAGTTTATAGCCTGAGTGTTAAAGTATTTTAAGATTTAAAGTAATCATTTTTAATTTATCAGAATCATAACTAATTGTAAAAGCTACAACACGACAGTATCATATTGTAAAACAAAACATATCATTACCAAATAAGTTTATTGCTCTTCCATATAATAGTAACCTCATGAACACAAATCTAATAAAATATGCAACTCCTTTGATTTTATGGCTAAATCACATAAATCCTTGTTCATTTTCTAACACACTTCTTTTGTTTCATATTTATAACGCTAAAGTAATCAAGAGGGAAAGGATCCTAATACTCATCTTGTACTGTCCCCGCAAAACAATATAGAAAAGTTATATGGAAAAATATATCACTGGAATATGTGAACTTTACAGTAAAATAATGGTTAAGAATCAAGAAAGTTTGTCAGAAGATAGCACTTAAAATCACATTTCTTACTTTAACAAGCAAAAGAAAATATAAAATACAAAAGGATAAAAGTTGGACACATGACTGCAAAATATCCAGTAAAGGTGGCTTCATCTGTCACTAATTAATCCACATGATGTCAAAAGCGGAAATCAATACTTCACAGGACAATAGTGCGGAAAGGCAACCATAGAAAAATAAATGTGTAAAACAAACAGCTAAAAGATTCTGTATATGTACAACTACGTACTTGAAGCATGTAATCTATGCGCCCTTCTTCACTTCCAGTTAACATCTCCATCATCAATGATCCGTATGTCCTGCCTTCATTTTCTTGGATATTTTCAGCATCTGAGAGCAATTATAAGAATGTTTAAATTTAGTAAATAGATATTCTTTAAAGAGTTACATGCAACATACAATTGAATAAAAGAAGAGAACCAGTAATCATATGGCATGAACAATTGAATAAAATCGAAGAGAGAGAGAGAGCTGAAATTCTCTTACCTAATGTACTATCCATGCTTCTTGAATGGCAAACAGTAAGCACTTTAACCTGTTTAAATGACAAAGCTTTAGATCCAGGGGATTTCTTGACCATGAAAAAATCAAATGAATCAGCAAAGCAAGGTTTGGTAACTTGAAAAATCCTGCAGAACCAAAACAGATAAACCCAGCATGGACTCTCAACTGATTACAGACACAATTAGTCCCTTATAAACTAAAAGATGTATGCAAGTCTGTGTTTATTAATGTACATGTACATGTGGCTCAATACATCAACATGCCATGAGTGTGTTATGCAAGAGAAAATTTAAAGCTCGTAAATTGAGAATAAAAATTGGATAGTTGACAAAGCAGAATCGCAAACAAGTTTCTAACTTTCTAACAGTTAAGGCACGTACTTAAACAAACCCGGGTAATGTTTTATACCCACATATTATGGGTTTCATTAACAAGGAGATGAGAAATGTACAAGAGAATTTATGCAGAAACCTTAGTAGAGGCATCACCTTTACTGAATTAAAATTTTTCATCATAGCTTGGGAACGAGCTGCTAATTCTTCAGTAAATTCCTACAGAGTTGTGTAAAAATATCAATATGAAGAAAGATAATTTACCATTTTTCTCTTTCAGAAGTGGCGGTGAGATCTAAAAGTGAGTTACATAATTGAAAAGCTTTACCTGGAATCCAATATGCAGCCTCCTACCACCTCTGTGGTAAGGAACAATAACTGGACGCTTATCGATGTATTCTTTACAAACAAGAGGTTCCACTCTGAAAATGGAAAACACTTTGTATGTTGTGTTTCAGATAAAGTAGACGACTAAATGATAAAGTAGATGACTAAATAGAAAAGAAAAACAAATGCAGTCAGATTTTTCATTTGTCAAAATTAGTTCTTTCAAATTGTCAGAGGTAACAGAGGCAGTGCTGTCCAATCCACCCAAGCATTACATGTCCGCTATGTTGTATATGCAAAAAGAACATGAATGTTCATTTGCAAGGTCGATGTTTATATCATGTGCAAAAAGAATGTAGGATTTCCCAGTTTGTAATTAAAAGGTGTGCTGAAAAGTTTGACCAGCTAATTCTGAAGAGCAAAGGCGAACCTGTAGGCCACAGGATCGTATGGATGAAAAATGTTGAACATCTGACGACAGCATGGCATCTCTTCAGTGATATTTTCCTCTTCCCAATAGTCCTTCCCTCTACCTGAAGTTGAAACAAAAGGCAGCATTTAAAAATTTTAGTCTAGAGATTTCCACGGAAGAGAATAACCACTCTCCCGCATAAGAAGATGATTGAAAGGCATGAGCTTCACTCAACAGCTTAAACTTTTGAATATAATGGCTTCTGAATATAGTGTCAAACCCTTTCATAATCAAGAGATCACAAATTCAGGTCTTACCCTAATCCGTCAAAAAGAATTCTCATTTCAATACGCAAGACTTGAAGGCTACTGACATGTTTCATGATTTAACCAGTTATTTCTTCCCCTGTGATTACGCTATTAAAAGCTAATACATGATCCAATGAGTAGCATCCAATAGCAGGATGGGTCGATAATTTTAATTTGGAGACAAATGAGAGGGGTCAAATTGAATTTTGTAGACAAACTCGGAACTGAAATTTAGTACAAAATACAAAAGCCGCCACTGGTCCAATAGCTTGAAATTTCAGGTGAAATATTTTTCAAAATGATGAGAAGAAAAATCCCATATACTTGTAATAATTAGAATGTGTAATTGCCACAAAAGTTTAGTTAAATATATATGTAAATAAACAAAAACCCAAAAATTGACAAGCATCGATGATTTTTGCATTTTTCCACTTCCTATTCAATTTTATGGAGTACATAAAACTTAAACTTTTCTTAAACTACAGTCTCAGTACAATTAAAACATGACACTAAAGACATTTCCATTAGCATTAAGAGGTTATCAATCTCTGATTATATAAGTACAATAAATTACAATTGGATTTAAAGAAATGAAAGTAAAGTAACAGCACTGGAATAAAAAGTTTATGACAAGTGGACTGATATTAAACACTTTCCACTATAATCATTACAGAATTTGTCGAAAGGACTCGGTTTGTTATCTAAATCAAGCAGTTAGATGGAGACTAAAAATTGAGTTATCGCAACAGAGTTTCACTATCTCGTCTCACCTAATCCTAAATGAAATGTAAACACTGTCCAGTCTCTCCTGCTTCACACTGTCCCATTTAATGATGTTGGTTATATTCTACTGCACACCAAAAATGCACTCCAACTTCCCAAGTACTCTGATTAATAAACCAGAGGACGGATATTTACATCCATTACCAAAAACTAAATGGAGCACCTCAAAGCTTAAAGAAAAAGGGAATATATTAAGATTGCTGTTTGCAGTATTACCAATCCCAAGTCGAATGTTACGAAGAGCAAGGAAGACTCCAAGAGGTGATCCAACAGCATAGAATGTGTCAACCTAATACAAGAATTCAAGTCAGTCTAAGGGCCTGCTTTATCAGATACCATGAAGCAATTGAATGACGACCAAAAGATTATAGTTTCTAGCAAAAAACTACACACTTCTCTGGAAAAGAGGGTTGAATGAAAAACTTCATCACATCCAGAAAATGAACATTGAAAAAAGGAGCTACTATTTGTGAATATGAAGGTGAAACTTGAAAGAAAATCAAAACAAAAAGGAATAATTGCATACATTAAATTCAAGCTTCGTGTACTTAATATAAGGAGTATAGCTCTTTGGTGCATTATGATCAGGCGGCATCTTCTCAGATGTATGTTCTTCTGGTATGCTCACTCCTGCCTTCCCATTTTCTGCTTCACAAAGTAAGATCAGAAGTTCTTGGACATTTAGCTTCATCATGGAACAGAAGGCAAATCATGTATCAAGACATCAGTAACTACCTCGACACAATCCACCAATTGCATCCCTACCACTACAGTAGGACTCAAGTTCTTGTATCCTAGCCCTCAGGATTTCAATCTGAAACACAACGGGCATGAATAGTGTAAGCAAGAATGTAATGTGTTGGGACCCTTTGTATATAGTGTTTTCTAAAATAAAGCTATGTCGTTGTATATAAACTGGATCTAGAGTTGCAAAATTTTTTGAACCATATCGCTGCTTTGGAAAACACCAATCCATAGGGCTTCTTGGCATATTTAACCACAATATATCTGGAATCCTTTTAAATAAATAACAAATGTTAACATGAAAACAAACCTCTTCTCCTAGAGATGTAATTAGCTTGTCCTTTCCATTGATATCCTTGCAGTCTTCGACTTCCCTTTTCTCCAAGCCAGTAATGTTATCCCTTTTCTCAGATGTGGCATCATTGGAAACATTAATTTCTTCACGGACATCATCCTTAATGCGTCCTTGCGCTGTATTCTCAGGCATGATAGTCATCATATTTGAATCTGATGCTACAGGACTCACGGAAGCAGATGTGTTTCCAAGGCCATCTTCGTTTACCACAGTTGATTGTGCACTCCCTTCATCAATAAAATTTGATCTGTCTGTCGATTTGTTGTCTTCCACGCAATTGATTGAAGAGTCATATGTTAAAATTTGGTTATTCACGTACAAAGAAGACTCAGCATTTTTTGTAGATTCTTTGTGGATTGAATCCATTGGAAATGGTGAGGACAGATCCCCCTGATGGCAAAGGATGTCATACGAAAGGACGCTCCCAAGAGAATGACCATATATAGAGACCTGAAAGTCTCAAAAATTACTGTGAATATTCAATGGAAAGAACAGTAAAAATAAACAAAGAAAAAAAAGTAATGCATATGAAGCACATACCTTGCCATCATAACCAGGATTTCGCTTCAAAAACTTCAAATACAAGCAGTTTAATTGATTTGATACCTGCACCAGGTGAAGCAGGATTAAATTTTTATTACTTTAAGCATGCTTCTGAGCTCAATATTAGGGATCCATTTCCATCCCTGTGACAAGTAATTCTTGAAAAGAAAATGATCAATGAGACAGAGATATATAAATGTAAACAGTAAATCACAAGATAAAATCTTCACAATAAATGACAAGATACAAGCCTCATACAAGAATTATTAAAATGGCAGAACCATAGATAAAGCAGAAGCCCTCCCTTATGCTGAAGTTCAGTATTAATAATAAGGAATAACATGAACTGAATTCAGAACGGACAAATCATAAAGGTTCTAACACCACATCAACAGTTGCAATCGAAAGCTGAACTTACAAGTGAGGTCCAAAGATTTACTCTTAGATTTTATATTTACAAGATATACTACATGATGCTTAAAATCTCCTAGGAACTGTAATTGCTCTGAAAAAGGAAGTGAACACTACCACTTGTGAGGAACTATGAAACAGCAGATGGAAAAAAGATAAGGAAATCAAATGGTAAGGTTTATATCCATATGTTTACACACACACACACACATTAGAAGATGAAACAGAGGGCAGAGAGCACAGAATAATGGATCTATATTCCCTGAATTGTTCATACAGCCGATTTTGATAAACAAAAGCAAAGCATTATGAGACAAGGTTTGTAAATGGAGATAGTGTACCGAGTCAATAATACTTTGACAGTAGATAGGGCTCATGTAGTATAAGACGTCATGAACCGTAGCACTCAGCATGATCCGCAAGCCTCTTACACCATCTAAAGTACACTTGTCCACAGCGGTTTCACCACTAAGTTTCAAACCCTTTCTCCACTGAAATAAAAAATCTGATAGAGAATTCAATATAAAATATATATAAAAGGCACTAATACTGCCTACTGCAAGGAGAAAGAACAAAATTATGGGAAGTATAAAAGCTTCAGACTAAAATACTTTTAGCAAATTAGATTCATATATGTGGTGGGAGATATCCAAAAGATATGCAAGTTTCACAAGCAACCAATCCCAAAACGACTTAAGAATTAAGAAGCTCATGAAACAAGTACATGAATTATAAGGTTCCAGATATACCAATTATGACAGCTACAATAAGAAGAGTTGCTTCACACTTCGCAATGACATACAAGTCAGGGAAATAGGAATCATATCTTTTATAAATCAAAAATTTTGTGAGTGATCAATGTTATAGCTTCATGATGCTATAACGCTAAAAAGGGCAAAGTTCCTACAGAAAACTGTTTCCTTCATCTCACAACAACAGCTCTCTTAGTGATTTGTATAATTCGTAGCTCATATCAGCATCCAAAGTCATCATCAATATATGAAGAACCTATGAAATCATTCCGTAAAACTGAAACTAAGGCCTTATTTACCTGGCATGGAATGAAAAGCACACGTTGTGCAGATCGTTGTTGTGAAGTAAGATGTCTTTCAGCAAGATTTGAAGTGATATGGCGAAAATCTCCAACATCATCAACTAAATTAGATTTCTCCAACCTTTGACCAATACCATGAACCATAAAAACCACATGTCGAACAGGAACCTGGACCACAAAGAAAAATGACGATAATTAACAATGGCAATTTTAAGTCACATTTCTAAAATTTGAAAGAGAGCCACATGGAGTGGGAATTTATTGCGAGGATAAACCTAACAGATGATGTCTATATTCTGATTGTAAACCTCATGGAAGCCAAGTATTAGTCACATTCATATATTGAAACGGAAACAATGCAAAAAAATGAAAATTGAAAACAAAAAGAACCTGTGAGCAGTAGTCATCCATCTCCTCCTCCTTCTGCTGACGCAATTCATCCTGCATTTATAACAAGAAATTAAAAAAGAAATTTTGTTGTTGATTAGAAAAATTAGAAGCTTCCAGGCACAAAAGACGTAACCTTAGTGTTACTGGGAATTAACTGACTATTCAAATTTGGTTATCATAACAAAGCCAGTACTTGACAAAGTTTCCCAGGCAAGAAACTTGAATGAAAACGTTCATATTCTGGTGGACGTTGATGATAAACTTTTGTTAGCAAAACCATGCTAAGTTGGCTATCATAGTGGTTTGCTATTGCCTGCTGGTTATTGAGTACTTGAAAGAGATGCCACAGAGTATCGTAAGTGTGGTAAAATGGTTGTTCAAAAATATTTTTTCGTTCCAGAGTTTTTGAAATATGGAAAGAGTGTTTCCATCATCTGTTACAACTTTAGAAATTATTTACAAAAGACATCAAAAATAAAACACCCAATTCTAGAAACAAAATCAATATTTAAACTAATGCATCTGTGGTTCATTGGTAGAGAAGATTAAAAGCCTTCTCCTCCAGTAGGTTCAAATATTGGTGGCGCCTTTTTGCTATCTGACAAATAAAATGCATATTTAATTAACATTAATCTATCAAATCACATAAAAAGAGGGGAGGGCAACCTAGGAGCAAAATACCTGCACTTCTACATTCACACATAGAGATATAGCAAAGGATTAACTACCTTATGAATGCATAAATAGCACTTATTCATAAACTTTTCATCACATAGGATGAAGGGTCAAACCATACGTAGTTCAGAACTAATAATAAATCATAAAGGCGGGAAAAATATTGAGTCCAGAAGTTGAAATTATGCACGTAGTGCTGCATTATAACTAACGAAAACAAACCTGTGTTGGTTTTGTTGATTGTGAAGCAGAATATCCACGTCTTAACTTTACCCCAGCTCCACTTAAATTAATCACTCCAGAAAAACTCAAAGTATCAGCGTTAAGCCAAGCTTCCCAGGTATGATCTTCTCCAGTAAAAAGTGCATGAAGTCCCTACACACAGCCAAGATGCAACATGCTTCAATTCGTTCAACTAATTATAGAATAAATATAAAGAACTCAGCTCATGAACAAACGCATACGGGAGTAGAGCCCTGCAAGTCAACTCGAGCTGCAAAGAGTCCTGATGGTTGAAATGTCCGGCGATGCCAAACCTGGAGAAAAGTCCAGAATTAAGGAAAGAAGAAAGCTCCCATGACAGAAAGTCAAAATACCTAAACAGTCATCACAAAGTCTACAAAATTATTGGTGAATGAAAACTAATTTGCTCTTCAAATAATACAATTGCAAATACTAGATGCTGGTTCTGCTGAAACCTGTCTGCGAAATGCAATCTCCAACTGCTCAGCAACATCCTCACGCACTGGCAACCAATCAAGCCCCCCCTTACGAGCAAACCAATGACCTCTTAAAACACGTCGATTTTCTCCATGCCAATAGACAGGAAAACAATGCCTCCTTACTAGATCTACCTTCAAAATGAAATTATATAAGTTTCAGAAAAAATTGAAGCATCGCTCTGATTGAAAAACAAGAGGTGTTTCATCAAGCGAAAGAAACTAATACATATCCAGCAAGTAGAAAAAGATAAATTGGGGAAAGAGAGAATACTTCATAAAGTCCTCCCTTTACAGGCACACCAACTCGCTCTTCTTCCTCTTCATATAATTGAGATGGCTCAACACACTCTTGAGCATTTTTTCCTTTATCCAAAGGTCGCCCTTTTGGACCTTCACTACATTCTGCATACTCTCTCCACCAAGTAGAGAGCAACTCTTCCTCTTTCTGAAATTCAACATGCAACAATTGAAATAAAAAAATTAAAGATGAACAAGAACAACTTTAATTGACAAAGCAAACTAATCATAACCCCCAATCTTTTGAGCATGATGTTTTCCCTATTCACAGCATTGATTTCACAATCTAGCTTCTAGGCTCATCATCCAACAGATGCTTAGTTGCAAATAAATTGATTAAAACTTGATTTAACAAATTCAATATATCCTACATTAAGAGATGCATGAGTAAAGGGAATGCTTAAACTTTTAACCAAAATGATATTTCTCAATAACCTGCAAGAAAGCTGCCTCTATTGCAAGAGAATCTCTCATACCAAAACGAAAATATTCACCCTTTCCCACTACCTCAGTGTGAGGGATTGAGGCAGCTAACTCTGCAGAAACACAAAAACAACAATGTGAAATATTTATTCTATCCTTTCCTTCACAAACTACAATTGAAGCTCTTTCATTTGGAAAGGTGGACATGTCACAAAATCATTAAGTTTCATTGGGAAATGGTGAACCATCTCATCCTGCATAATTGATATATTGAAACCAACCAAATTTATAAGTGATTCAAAAGCTAACACAGAGTTCACAAATCAAGCTCATTAAAATCTTTCAGGCAAGATGTTATATCTGAACATGCTAGCATATTATGTTAATTCAATTTTCTTCCTTCACAGAAACAATCACATAAACCGAATGAAAATTCTAGCTGCTTTGGCTGCTATACACATGATTATTAGAGTGTGCCAATTATCAACTGATCAATGGTAGGTAGAGAGAAGAAAAGCCAACAGAGCAACGTCATCAACATGTTGATTGATTAGCAATGTCAAAGATTAAGTCACCTTTCTCTGCCAACGGCACCTTGCAGAAGTACCACCGAATGTCACTACCATCTGATGGACTGCTAGTCTGTGCAAGATACTTCTGACGGCCCTTACATTGTTCTATTGCATCCACCAATCTTGCAATGTTATTCGGAGTATTCTTCAGCAAGTCAGGCGATGTTTCCTCTGAAACCACCTGATTTGCCTCGGAATGTGCCATCTAAAACTATGCCAAACGCCAAATGGGTAATACTAAGTGTGACCCAGGCTAAATACCCAACTACTTAAATATCAAAGCTTGGGACTTGTTGTGAACAGGAATGGAAGATGGTGCTCGAATTAAAAAACAGAAACAAGTTCTCTTGTCCTTCAAAGTTGGCAAAAAAAAAAGGAGACTCTCCCAGAATGGAGACAATGGAACCTGAAATCCGCACATAAAGAGTAAGATAACTCCAACGGAACAAGATATAAGCCATTAACACTGATAAAAACTAACAAGGGACACGAGATATATAGATGCTGAAGTTCAAAAAGATAATATACAATCATCCGACTCTCTTTCAATCAAATTTAACTCCTTCATTCATAATCCGCTTAGTAACTCACAAGAATTCAACAATTGAGCCTAGTCAAAAGAAAAATTAAGCAATGACATTTAAGAATACTAGAAAAATACCAATTTTCAGAAATCCAACTAACTTCCGAAACAAACCCTACTTGTCTGGTTGCATGCGGTCTCCCCTACTACCGTAATGGAGTTGGTGTTGGGAGAATCAAAAATTCAAAACCCAATTTTAGAATTAAAATGCACAAGCGAAGTTAGAAAAGCCCAGAAGGTCGTAACCGTGGCAAGGAGTTTGGTGACGGTGATGCGAGGAAGAAGAAGAAAGCAGCGTCCACGGTTATGCTTTATTGGGAATTTGGTTTCCTAACCAACAAGCAATCAAAGCAAAGAAAGGAAGAAAGGTAGCTGAGACAGAGGGGGTTTGAATGTCAGGTTCACAACAAGAACATGAAAATGAAAAATGGCCGATTAAAAAAATCAATATTATAATTATTTGAATTAAAAATTAAAATGCTTTAATATATAAAATTGTAACAATTAAATTAAAGATTTTTTAAGCATAATATATTATATATAGTTCTATAGAAATTAAGAACACGTTTGGTACTAATATGGGTTTAACTTGAATGGAATTGGAGACATTTTGATTGATCGTAGACTTCGATTCAACATCTTTCGTTGTAGGTTTTGCTTCTATAAAACCCTAGCATCAAAGTTTCAACATTTCTGAGAGTCTGAATCGTCCACAGTCGGTCAGTGGATTTCAAGAGAATGACGGAGCAAAGTTGTCGGCGATTGCCTTCATGGATGCAACTGAGTACGCCTGTTGCAGCAGTTGCATCTGATGATGCGACTGCTAATAAGAAACGGAAGAAGAAGACGACGATGGATTCTTCTGCTCAAAAGCCTGAGGAGCTCTCAACGAGTTCATTTTCTCTGAGAAAGTGCGGGTCTAAAAGTGATCGAATTTCAAGAGAGTCCAATCGTGAGAAAAAGAGGAAGCCCGTGAGAAAGGAGGTTGGCGAGAAGAGAAGAAGAAGAGTGAAGAATGACTCCCATGAATCTCCTCTCATGTGCAATAATGATGATGAAGATGATAATGATGATCACAGTGAGGATGAGCTGACTGTCGAAGATCTGGTCAGCATTGCGGAAGAGGTGATTCACTACTTACTATTTTGTTCGGACAGGAATCTTAATACCGAATCTGCAACGTCTTCAAATTTAGTAATCTTAATCTCTTGATTTTGATCCATAAAACTCAACAAAACCTCACCTTTTCTCACTACAAATGCCACCAATTGCAGTGTGTGAAAGCCCACGAGAACTCAAAGCAACAACAGCATTTTTTAGTAAATAAGGAGCAGGAATTACAAAGTGGACATCCCCCCTCATCCTTCTCTGAGCAATCTGTATCTGTCCCTGATGGTAAACATAAATCACCAGCAGTAGAATTGCATGATTCAGTTGATAATTTGAGGAACGAACAAAGCAGCCTTACTAGTTCAAGCAAGCCAGGTGACCCTGCACAGGACATGCTGGATCTGTTGTTAGGTCCTTTGCTTAAGAAACCACCAATGGAGAGAAAGGAGGAACTCATTGCGGAAAACATTGCTTTTACTGATAGTGTGAAAATGGAAAGTCAGAATTATAGTAGAGAAGAAATAGCTCGTCCAATGAAGAAGAAAAGCAGTCTCAAAGACAAGGTATCCCACTACTTGATTGAATAATGTATCTACATTTCCCAATATAGGAAATTAGTTGCAGCCAAGTAGAGAAACTCGAGGTGCTTCATCAGCAGCTCCGTTTGTCGTCCGACCATTAAATTGCATTTTATTTTTGGACGAAACTCTCCGGGATACTTTTAGGATGTATATTGTCAGGACTTTGAGATAGTGTGCACATGCTGTGCAAAACACTTACTTGGGCATGCACATACTGTAGTTATGTTCATATTTCTGTGTATAATTATTTTAGAATGGCTAGGTTACCCAATCCTTTGTTTTGTGTTTATTTACTTTGTTGAAAAAGTTCCTTCACTTTACAGTATATTCAAGAAGCAAGCTCAGCTTTTGTTCCCTACGAGCTCTTGGTGATATAAGCAAGCATTCTGCCACTGAGTTAGTATTTTCAACTTCAGTGTATCATCTTGAATGGCATTTCCACATCATACCAAAAGACAGACAAAGAATTACTTCGAAAAAACTACAAATTTCCGTTAGACTACATATTTGCTAATCACTGTGGTCAATAGTAAGGCCCTATTACAAGCTTCAATAGTGTTTTCATTATTACACACATTTAACTTATATAGCCTTTGAAGTATTATGTTCCACGGTCAATCCCTAGCCTAGACAATTGTCCAAGGAGTGATCAAATTAGGGTACTGTTAATTTCTATTCCAAGGCCATTGATCAATTAGACGAGGAAGCTTGTCTCTTTCTCTTATGTTTATTTGAAGGCTTCCAAAAACTATCAGTAGAGTTCTCTTTTCCCATTATTGTTATTCCACAGTAATTGTTGCAAACTTGCAAGTGCAACCAGTTCTTTTCACAGTTTCAGCTGGATTTAATTAAGGCCTTGTTTAAACTTTCTTCCGACAAGTTTTTATTTTTCCAAGGATGATTGTACCTGGATAGTTATCATCCAGTTTTGTTGTGATGTGGTGTTAGAATATTCAAGGGATAAAAGTCGAATCCTCATAACAGCTACTTGTGCTACAACAAGTGTTAATTTTCTTTCCATATTCACAAGAGCATCAAGGGTATTCTTGAAGAATTTTATATCTACATTTGAGTCTATATATATATATCTGTATGATGGGGTGAGTAGCTTCTGGGGCCTGGTATATTATTGAAAGAAGGTTTAAAAGTTTTGTTGTGTGCTTTATCTGGTTAAGATATGCCAGAGAGCTTCATATATTATTCCAGAACCAATGCAAATCTCTTGCAACAATAGAACGTGCTGAGTAAGCAAACATGGTGATGCGACCTAACTTGCTGGGTCATTCTTTACCAGATGCCATGTTTTAATAGGCGTGTTAAACAACTACATCTTTTGTGGTTGTTGAACTATTGCATACTGACTTCAGTTTGTATGCTGATACAGCAGGGGACAGTCTATTGAACTAGACGGAAATTTTGAAGAAATAAGAGAGAAAAGAATAATATGGGAGAGTGAAAAAATTGTTGTAAAACAGTAACTCAAATTCAGTTCACCTTGAATTACAATTTTCATAACACTTAGCCAGTTCGCCTAAGTATGGGCACGAGGAACTATGAATTAGTCAAGATTGTACATGTAACTTTGTGATCTTCTAGTTCCAAGTCATTGGTAAGACCCCAATTATTTATTGTTTGTAGCTATGGGAAATTATTATGTATCATCAAGACGTTCTGTTTTTTGTATTTGTACTTCTTTATGGAAGTTATTGAAACCATAACAGCACCGGAATTGGCAGTCCTGCATGATATTAGGATAGGTAGAGCAAGTGGTTTAAGCAGAGATGATGACCTTGGGTTGACACAAGTAGAAGGCTTGGGAAACTTCTTAACGTCTCGGGTCTATTTCTGCAGATGATTTGCGTTTGAGGTACTTGCGAAGTGCTTCTTGGGGATTGACTTTGTAAAGGTTCGAATAATTGGCAGACATACCTGGAAAAGACTAGAGCTGTTCATTATGTAGATTGTAGTGGCTCATATCATTAACTAGAAGAAGAATTCAGTGATTAATAACAGTTTTGAACTCTGGAGTTAAAAATTCACTCTCTCCAAGGTCATGATTAGATCCTTTCAACTGCCGTAAAGTTAAAGAAAACAGTTCCATAGTTTTTATGTGCTTGTGGATATTTTGGATGTGGGATTGTAATGATTTTACTTTTCAGTGAGAATTCAATGGATTTGCTTAGACAAAACGGCTTTGAAGTGCAGAATCTATTGCATGAGTGGTTTAATTGAATGTCAATGTGAGATGCAAAGGAAACTCAGGGAAAGGAAGCGCTGGTGGCTTAACTAGAATCCAGGACATGGAAAATCTTGGTGATTTCTCGGTGAATTAGAGCACGAAAAAAGCATTATGTATAATTATGCTTAGAAAGTTGGCTACCAAATGATGACCTGAGTCTGACTCGATGCATACTGGCCATTAAAAAGATGCATAGATGTAGTGGAATCAGGGGCGTTACTTTCAAATGATCAGAAGATGCAGAAGCCTAATGGGAATGTTTGACAAAGTCCCTGTTAAACATTTCTGTTGGGAAGAAAAATTTTCTACTTGTTGGATCACCTCATATGTCAGAAACATGGGGTATTATATCGAGGAACCTCCAAATGGAGTGAATTACAGTCTTACTGATGTAATGTAAGTGGAGTTGCTCAGCCTATGGAATGTACAGAGACTTAGAGCTCCCTCTTTTACATTACAAAAAAAGCAGAAAGTTTTTTTTTTTTGTAAGTGGGATTATGTTATTAGTCAGAAGTGATGCCATTTCTTTTCTGAACGGTACAGGGTGTGGCTATTGTTGATTTCGATATAATTTTTTGTAAACCTGAACAAAAAGTTCTGTTTCAGATGAGTTGTTTCTGTCTGTGCATACAATTCCCTTGTGGTTTTCTGGATCTGGATTCATGATCCAACTATTTTGTCTCAGTGTCATTTGTCATTTTTCTGTAAATGAAACAGCATATATTCCATTTTATTATTCAATTGCTTTCTTAGTTTGGATAATGTTTTTCACCATTTAAATGAGTACTCACCTAATACCTGTCATACTGATAAACAGTTTAAAACTACAAGAGGGCATTTGACTGAATTCAACTAGGCATCGCTGCAATGAAGTCATGCATAGATGATGGATAACTATATTAGGGGCTAAGAGTATCCATGACTTCTTCTTTGTCAGTCTTCTCCTTTTCTTCCTGTAATAAATTTTACACAGTCCTCCTACTAAAAGGGAAGAGGAAAACAACAGTCTGTCTTATCTATCAAACATTATCTAGAGCAAACTCTATTATGCCAAAACTCTCTCACACATTTAAGTACAAGGTATATAGTTGAACAATCATGTCATGCACGTCTTTTGGTGTTGTCACTTCTTTGCTTGTTGGAGTAGTCTGATGTATAGTCAAAAATGAATTAAACCTCATGCCAGCTTGGTTAGCCCGGAGATTTTCTTTTTGTCAGATTGCTGTACTGTTCTTGGCTGGGAAATATATGAGCATCCATTTAGAAGCTCCCAATCTCTTTCTGCTGGGAATTGAAAGGTGGTGTTAGTTTGAATCTTGGAAGTCCAACTTTACGTCCTGTTTTCTTGACATCTTCCTGGATTTGGCTCCGGTATTCTCCAAAAGTGAATTTTCTATACACTGAGGGCTCCTTGCAGCTTCCTATTAACGAGTCAAATGAAGGGCATAGAAAATAAGCTATGGAGTATCTTTCCTGTCTTTCATTAGTCATCACCTTGTGTTGGACGCTCCTGTAAGTGTCATTGCTCCAAGCCTATATATCGACATTATCGCAAAGGAAATGGTTAGGAAACAGCTTTCTTCAGCTTCTTTCCAACATGACAAAACAGATTGGAGTTGGACAAAGGATATGAATTAGCGTCAGGCTTGACGTGGTCAGTTGGTATATTCACTATATTGTCATCTTTTTGCTGATCTAGTTTTGTCCTGTTTAATGACTAAGGCAGGCCACATGAATAACATTTTCTTTTCTTGGGAAAGGCCAAGGAAGGTATATATGAGCTACAGTCTTCCATTCTTGATTCCCAAAACATTTTTATATAGGATAAACCCTATCTCAAAGGAATCGTCTAGTCTACATTCGAAGTCATCGAGTCGAATCACCTCCTCTTTTTTACTGCTTTTTTACTACCTTTTTCTGTTTTCGATTGAAAAGCACAGGTTGGCTCCGTCAGAATTGGAAGAAGAAGTTACTTAATGAAGTGGAATGACATGACTCATAGTCGAGAAAAAATGTTATAAATACCTGAAAGAGATCTCCAATGTTGACTATAAGTGCATGCTGATTAGGTTTCACAGCGACCCATTTGGAATCCTTCAGGAGCTGAAGTCCACCGACTTGATCTTGGTAAAGTATGGTAAGAAAATCGCTGTCAGTGTGGGGTACTAACCCAAAGATGTCAGGGGACAATGGACAAGCTGGGTAGCGATTTAAACGAAGGAAACAAGTGCTTTCTTCACACATGTCGTCAAAAACCTGTGGTGAGTGACCTAAATTCTCTGCCAGGACCCCAGCGAGTAACTTGGCAAGCTTTGACATTGCCGCTGCAAATTCCGTCATCACTTCCCTATTGGTTACAGTTGTCATCATCATCATCATCATCAGATTAGTATTATCTGATTATCTATGTATTAGTGAAAAACCAAAACAACTTTTAAAAGGGTACTTGGAAATGATCATTGGGATGCTTTTTGAACAACTACCAATTAAAATTGAAATCATTCCTTGACGTAATTGCTACCTTAGCCAACCAATGTCATGATTGGAGGAATTAAAGTTATAATCAATTTTGTATCGCATCAAATGTCTTAAAAGCAATTAACCGATCTATTATATGTAAAAAGAATATAGAAATATTTTGAATTAATTGTATTATGTACTTTATATATTTCATTGAGAGTTGTTTAAAACAACTTCAACAAATATATAACTTTATTTTAAATATAAACAAATATCCAATATGATTTGCACTTATACATAAAGTCTGAGAATGTTAAGTAATATGCCGCCTTACTCTTAACTAACAAAAAAAGACTGTTTCTAAATATGATGATGGCACAAAAAATACTCTTTGACTAAACATAAATAACAACTCCATATGTTTATGATTAATTGTAACAGACATGGAGTGAGAAACATGTCGGAAGTACAACTATTGACCAACTTATAATTAATTGTTCTATGTCCATATGAGCTCTCTTACACTGGTGTACATGCCAACTTCCTATAGATATATATCGACTTGCATTAAGGAAGATGATCAGAAGATGAGGAATAAGATGTAAAACATATTGTCACTGGCACAAAACGAAACTGATGGAGACCAAAAGTAGTAAATATCATGATATGCATAGATAGAGAGAGTGAGAAAGATTACCTTAGAGAGGTAAACTCCCCATAGCACTCTGGATCAGAGATTTTAGTGAGAGGGATATGGAAAGCCTCAGACCAGGAGAACTGGTTAGGACAAGTGGCAGTTGGTGTACCCCATCTGTAAGAGTTGTTGAGAAGTCCACAACTAGACTTCCTCTCAAAAGGGGTTTGAAACAACTTCATTTGCTCACTTCTCATCTTCTTCAGCAGCTCATGGCTTATCCCATGTTCCACCACCTGGAAGAATCCCCACTCCGAGGAAGCTCTGGCGATGGCCAAAGCACAAGCTTTCTGCTTCCACTCGTCGTCACTGCTGAGACCACTGAGGTCTATCACTGGAAGTTGGCATCCCTCCAAGGCTGGCCCATTGGTGGGATGATGAATTTCAGCTCCAGAGACTGGGGAGATGGCTCCATAGTGGTGCAAAAGAGGTGGACTTGATGGTGATTCTATCATATTTTTGCTTGTTTTATTAACCATGCTTGTTGGGGGTAAAATATGTGAAGATGGTACTAAGAATCCTTAATATATATATAGTGAAGTAGGAGTTTCTGATTGGAGCTAAAGAAGAGAGAGTGGACAAACAGCACAAGAAGAAGAGAACAAAGATGAAGGCTACTAAATTGCGACAGTTGGCAGGAGGAGAGCAATTCCCTCTCTGGAAGTATTTGGCTTGGACAGACCTAGTCTAACACAGATACTCATCATCACTATTTCTTATATAGATATTCAACAGCCACAGAAAAGAAAAGGAAAAACAGAAAGACCATAAGAAGAAGACGATGTATGTACATGTAAAAAGAAACGATTGGAAACAAACCTAATCTCTTTGTTGACTTTTATTCACAAATATTGTTTTTTGGTTCAATGGGATAGGTAGGGGCTGGAGGGAAGCTTTTGCAGTATCATTGACAAATGTTTTTTTCCAACACTTTTGGGATTTAACTTTTTTTACCAGTACCAGACCATGATTCATGATACATCCTTTTCCTACCCCACAAGCCCCCCCTTTCTTTCTTTCTTTCTTTCTTTCTTTCAGATTCATTGACCCGAAATGACACTAAAATCACGCCAAACCAAACGTGCCATTTCAACACCAACTGTAGTGTTCAGTGGACTGTAATGAACTGATCTACAATTTTATCTTCCAGGGTCTTAAATTATGGATTGCATTGCACTGTACCAGATTGCGATTATTGCAGACTATATAGTAAATAGTAATCATCGCAATATTACGTTATCCTTAAAAGGGTTCACCGACGGATTGAAAAAGAACTAAAGGACTTGGCAGGCACATTCATGCATGGAGGAACTTTCATGATCATTACCAATTAACATCCGTAATTGTTATCTCCTTCATCAAAGTGCCTTTAATTTAACGACTTTGACTTGTAAGAGCTTTATGATTATATATGCTTTGCTGGTCGTTAGACACAATTGGGATAAAGTCAACAAACAAAAACAATTGCCAGCCATTTCTTAAAACTATGACGATCATTGATATTAACAACTAAGTATATATTAATATGCCTCTCACCAACTCTTTCTTCTGTCTTCCACATCGTTCTTGGTGTTTCTTGGAACTGCTTAATTAACGTAAGACATATGCATAACATTAACATGCAACGGTCTGATCTCTGGTACGTTGTACTTCAACCATTGGTATATTTAGTAGAGTCTGAAACACATTAAACACTGGCAGTTTAAGACAAGGCACTAACATTGACAACGTTAGTAGTAAACCCAAATACCTTAAATTTGACGAGTAAGATTACAAAGAAACCAATTTCATTCAAAGACAGCAATAATATTTTAAGTCTCCTTCATTATCTGGGCCATAGTCTAATCATTTAAGTAGATATAAACAAACTGGGGAAAGGAAAGGGTTATCATTTCATGAGGATCATCACCAAAACAGTCTCAGGTAGTTAGGTACTTAGGTTACTCCATATCATCCACACTCAAATCCATAATAAAAGATATTAGAAGTGGCTCCATGTTTCTTGATTCAAACGACTACTTTATATTATTTAATTTCAAGCTTTTAACTTATTAAATAATTTATTATATACACTTTAAACTGTATTCATTAAGCACCTAAAATATTGTGTCAGGTACTCTCGCTGGTAACACATAGAATAGCTATCGCATAGCTAAACTAAGCTAAGCTAGGTCAAATTTGAACATGGAAGTAGGAGGAGGAGGAGAAGAAGAAGAAGGAAGACATCAAAGAGTGAGGCACATGTTTGAGGGGTCCCATATTACCGAATTCAACGACAGTGCTGCCGCCCAGAAGGGTCTATTCTCTATAGTATAGACCAAAATTTGGACACAAACATAGTGTGAAACCAGACCCTGTCTGTCTTCATGTTTTATGCCGCCCCAAGACAGACCCACACCATCTCATTACATATGTCCCTTGTTTCCTTTCTATTTTAACCATATCAATCATTGTATTCCTCAGTTATCTTTCTATGACATCATATATCATGGTGAAAATGAATGAGAAATGTTCTTACCTCCTTCCAGCGATTAAGGTTATGGTGATTATACTCGCATCATCTATCGCAATCCACGATTTGAACTTTGACTGCTTGTAGTACGATTTCCATTGTGTTATGTGCTAATGTACTGCTCCTAATCAAAGGGAGTACGATCCTATGAACGAGCAAGCTTTACGTTATAATAAATACGGGCGGCGTTTAGCATTGAAAGGAGCGGAACATTGTTTATAGTTTCTTCTTTGGACATGTCACCTAAGCCGACATTTGAAGATGCTATCTATAATAAATATAACGACCACGCCTGAGTATTGCTTGCATTGCATGCAGCAGATGTTATATAAACAGAAAAAAAAAGAATATAACAGAAGCAGGTTATGCTTGGAGCCACATGTTACTGCCCATTCCTGAGAAGAAGATTTTGTTTCTTAGCTAAAAAGAAGAAACGTGTACGTACGCCATTTTCAGACAAAAAGAAGCTTTTATTACATAATTTTATACTGATGAACAGTTTGTTCTCTTCCATTATTTTAAGTCTCGCAGGAGAAGCCAAAAAACCTTGTTTTCTCAGTAGAAAGTGTTGTACTTAATTTAGACCATAGAACAAGAGTCAGAACAAAATACATATGATAAAGGATTGGTTTTTGGTTGTTCTCATTTGGAAGTTTGTACCACTTGCCAGCAATAATAATGAAGGGAATTATTTGATGGGGATGAAGTTTTGTAAGATATGAGGATTAAATAATCTCTTTTGCACTAAAAAAAAACATAATTCATATGTTACACTACAAAATGCATCTCCAATCACTATGGAACAAATCAAAAGTAATAAGAATTACCTTAAGAAAACTGCGTATATTTATGACTCTTCTTCGACCCTCGTAAAGTGGAAAGCTTTGTGCACAAAATATGTTGACTTTTTTTAGTTGTTGATTAAATATATAACTAACTTATTATTATGTGTTTTTAAATATTTATTCAATGATTTAAATTGTTGTCTCGTTAAATAATTTATGAAGTACATAAATAATAATAACAATAATAAATATTCAGAAGTTCTCTCAATCATATCTTTTTATCACATCATATTACTGGCTTTAGTAATATGATCTCAGAAGTTCTCTCAATGGTGAAAATGTTGAACCTCTTTTGAAAAAAATATAAACATCCTATAGCTCTTTATCTAAAACAAAATCCCTAGCATTTTCACTCTTTCATCTTACTTTCTCTTCCATTCTCACCAAAAACCCAAACCTTTCAAGCTAAAAATGAAGATGATTGTGGGTTGTTGGTGAATTAGGGATTTTTTATTTTCTTAAAGATTTTGAAGAACTGAAGCTAAACCAAGTAATTTATGTTTTAAATGTCAGAATGATGAGAAATGTGGGATTGATGACTTGATTATGTGAGTTGAATGTGTGTGACGTGGATGGTGAAAAATCTATGTAAATGTCATGTTTTTGTAATTGTGAATGCTCATTAATGACCCATGATTTGTTATAGAGATGTTTTGGAAGTTGGATGATCCATATAATGGTGTTAGGATGAGTGTAGAAAATCAATTATGAATAGGTTAATGAATATGTATTGTTTTTAGATAATGATCAAATATAGATCATGAATTAATTTGTGAATGTTTTGGATTTGAAATGGAGTTGAGAATGAATAATGTTGGGGTAGAAAGGTGATCTTGGTATGAGTTATGTTAGGGTAAGATTTGGAAACAAAATTTGGTAGTTGAGCTAGAAAATGTTGTAGCAACATGACCTATGAGTATGCTTCTGTGTTTTGACCATAACTTGCTATATAGTTGTTCAATTTAGATGTTTCTTAGTTTGTATTAAATTAAAGACATATGGTTACATTTCTTAAAAAGACAACTAATTTAAACTCTGTCTTTAAGAGTCTCAAATTTTGACATGAAATTAGGAACGGGGTGCAGCAAAATTTGTGAATGAATGTTTATGTTGTGTTATGTTTTGAGTGTATGAGAATGTGTTATATTTTGGGTGTTTATGATCAAGTGGAGAATATGAAATGCGTATGGATGATTTTGAGTTGAAATTGGGTATAGTTAAAGAAGTTATCCACTTGAGATGATGAATCAAATGAGTTGAGAATTGAGAGTAAATGAAATTAAATTGATGTTTGAATTGTTATGGAGTGATATTGCATTAGAAGAGGTGAATTTGGGAAGATTAAGAGGGGAAGTGACGTTAGAATGAGTTTAGGATCCATTGGAGGGATTTTGGAGAAGGAGAATTGAGTAAACCTGAAGGTTACGCAGTTAGGCCGTGTAAATTGACAGGACCGAGTGTTTTTGATGCAAAAACAATACCAGACTCAAAAGAAACACGGGCTACTCGTGTGAATTCACACGATCGTGTGTTTTGGTAAAATCCCATTTTTGAGTCTTCACAAAAGTTTTAGATCTAGAAGTCATCTTCGAAACTGTCTAAAGATGACATTAATCCAAGATCTACAGCAAAAATTATGGCATTTTTTCCTAAGAGATTTTTGTTTATGAATGATTGACTTATCAATGTTGTACAATGAGATGTTTAGTCTTGTTAGTGATATTAAAGGAGCCCAATTAAAGTAGGATTCAATTATTAATGTAAGGGGAGTGTTCTAGGTGTTAGGGAATGATTCAAAGATCTTGATAATTAGTTATGAGACATGTATTAAGGATATACACTTGGGAATGTCATTGAACATGCATTGTACATATTTAAAGTACATATGTGTGCATCAATAGACACTTATACAATTGTGCAAAGTTATGATGTGTATGTTTTGCATGATATAGAGGAACATATAGAGCGCCATCATCTAGACATTTCCAATCCTTGGAAGCAAATGCTAATCTGCAGCATATTGTGAGTCAACCTAGATGGTCTCGTTTTATTGTTTGTTATGTTTTGAATTTTATATTAATTGAATACTGAACGATCATATGAATGGGATTGATTGTGTTGGTTTCTGGACAGAAGGTTCGATGATGGTTAGCTATAAATGAGATATTGAAATGCTCCTTGTATGTGAATTTGATGAAATACGTGATACATGACTTGATTGTTAAATGTCGGACCTAGTTTTGAAGAAAAATGTGAATATGCATATGAATGAAAAAAAAAGATTCTCAACCTTATTGTTGAATGAAGGACTAATGTCCGATGATATGTGAAATTGAAAAGTTGATCATGTGTGATTGATTCATTTCATTACATGAATGCATAAAAGATAAAGGCAGTTGTGATTGGAGTAGCAACCGAAAAAGAGCTTAGAGCTCAAAATGTGAAAAAAGAGCTTAGAATTCAGAAAGTGATTAAGAGCCAAAGGCTCACTTTGTAAAATGAGCCTAGTATCCTTAACAGATACGGGACAATTATTAATGAGCTCGATATTCACAACAGATACAGGGCAGTTATTAATGAGCCCAGTATCCACAATAGATATAGGATAGTTATAGGCACTCGGCCACAACAAAGAAATAAAATAGAAAGTGAGGCTCATAAGTATTGCATATGCATAAGATGTTAATGATTATATTAGTTTGAATGATTTTAGAGTGTGGTATGTGTTGAATGAAAAATGTGAAATGACTGATCAAGTGTATATGATTCAAAATGAGTATTAATAAACGATGTGAATTATGTCAATATGTGAATTGTATGTGTTATGTGATTGAGTGAGCCATCGAGGATGGTCACTTACTGAGTTTGTAAAACTTACCCAAAAATTGCAATTATTTTTTAGGCTCAGAAGAGTGCCCCGGTAGGCAAACAGGGATATACCTTCTGCATACAAGTGAAAGATAGGGGTTAGGATTAGTTTGCGCCTACATATGTACTTCATTGTATTACTTTAAAATGTGTATTCATAAATGATGTGCAATATTATGTAAATGATTTTGAAATGTAATAACATTATGACTATAAGTATTTTGTATTTGAAATGGGCCCGAGTGGAAAGTGAAATTTTGATGATTTATGTAGTGGTTGAAATGTTGTAAATGTAAATGTTTATGAAATAAATGTTTGGGGCTGAATTTCATTGTTAATTTTGATGTACACGTATGATAAATTTAAAAAAATAGTATCGAGTTTTAAGTGTTTGACAATTCTAACATGCCGCTTTTATAGAATTTACACTCAGACATCCCTCAGGATGTCAGGTACGGGTCTTGCAAGAGTATGGTGCTACAAATTCAATATGACTAAATCTTTGAAGAAGTCGATGGATGGAAGTGCTTGTATGAAAACTAATGTTGTGAATGATTATGTGAAGGAAGTTGAGAAGGAAATTGAAAAGGAAGTTAAGAAAGTCGTTGAAGTGCATAGGGAAAAGAGTGTGAGTGAAGAGGAATTATGTGAGGAGGATGAGGAAGAGAAGTTAGAGAGTGGATACACCCACACCACCCTCCATTATAAGGCCTCCTACTGTAGAACTAATAACCTTCCCACCTAAGATACACATCTCTAACGTGCCATCTCCACTGACCCACCACCTTAAGCCCATCTTACCCTCAATCTTTTCTATTATTCTTCTTCTTCTTCTTTTTCATTGTGTTGTTTGTTGGTTTTGGATGTTCTCTTTTGCATAATGAGGACAATGGTTTGTTCAAGTATAGGGAGGTAGTATTTGCATTTATGTTTGCATTTCTGCATGTCATTTAGGATGCATGTTAGGTTATTAGAATTAGGTGTGTCATTTTTCTTACTTTTGAATCTTTTTTATGAATGTGCTGCCATGAGATTCTATCATGCTAGTTGGAATGAGATTAAATGTATGCCTGAACTTAAATCAGGCTATTTGAGTGGAGGGATGAAAGTAGTTAGCTGTATAAGCTTACTTAGAACTCAAAACTTGAATAATGAGGTAATGTATAGAAATATAATAGATTTTCATTTGAGCTTAGGTGAAGAATTGAGTCTTTATGACTCCATTTTATAGTCATTTCGTTTCCTTGTTTGTCTAGAAGGCTTAGTATACTACGATGTGTGATTTGATCGAAAGTTTGATTTTATAGTTTCGACCACTTTGAGGTTCCCTATTAAATAAGGCATGAGACGAGGGCCTATTGATTTGATTCAAAAGTTGATGATTTAATAAGATCTGATTCACTTCATAAATCACCAGTAGCAAATAGGCCTATACTTGATGGTGAGCTTTTTATTAGATGTACCCCAAAACTTTCTACTTCTTGTCCTTGCAACTAAAGGTGTGATTCTTCTTTTAAGTCATATCACTACATGTTTCGATGCGATGACCTCAAGAGGCTTGTTATAAATAATTTCTTGTTTTATTTTAATTTAACTCTTAGAAGTGCTTAAGGTACCCCATTTGCTTGATCTTAATCCCAAGAAACTTTTTAAAGCACCAACTCCAATCCAGACATTGTTTAATTAGTACTCACCCATCCACGATTCTATCATACTCCACCTAACATGACTGATAGCTTGAAGCCTAAGAAGGAGAACTCCATTCTATGGTCATTTCATTTTCTTGTTTGTGTGATGTTTCCTTAGGTAATTACTTTCAGAACTTGCTTTGAATTGGTATAAATCTACTGGATGCATGCTAGATAGAAATGATTAAGGCCTTTTTTCTTTAACCTTCCCTGGCTAGCCCCATTGAGCCTTTAACCTTTTATTTCCTGAAATCACACAATTTTAAAACAAACAAAAAACTCTATTATCTTACCTAATCACAAGTTAATAGAGTGCTAAGTGATACTTGAGTGTGGAATCACAAATTAAGAGCACATGGCATATAGTTTTTGTTTTATGTTCATTGTTTCTTTATTATGAAAAAAGAAAAAGAAAAAAAGCACAAACATACAAAAAACAAAATCAAATGAACAAACATCAAAAATAGAGAAGAAAAGAAAAGAAAAAGGAATAAAATATAGTAGTTTCAATAAGTGCAGAGAAGTATTGCATATATTAGAAGTTTATCTTTGTCATCCTTTCGTACACTTAGTAGCTTTTAAATGCTTGTGATAAACCCCTACGACCTATTCAACCCACCTTAACTCTAGCGACATTAAAACCTGAAACGAAGTCCTTTAGATCTATCCTAGCAGGTAATGATTATGAAGAATAATTGGTGTATTAGCAAGCCTATGAAAGTGTGGTTTTCTATAGGAAGTTTTGAGCGAAACACTAACCATCAAATACTTGAGAGAAATGAGTGAATTCCATAAGGAAGGTCCATCTTGAATTTATACTTATCTTTGAGTGATGGTTTTATGGAATGAGTTGGTTTATGTGCACCAATGACAATTATGCATGATATACATAGCAACTTAACACTTAAACTAGCCAAAGTTTGAGGGATTGCAAGTTTTAATCTTCATAAAAATGAAGTGATAGAATGTTATTGGTTGTATTTGATCTTTGTTTAAGAACAAGCAAAAGTTTAAGTGTGGAGATGTTGATAGGTGTAGATTACATTGTAATTTTAATAGGTAATTTGATATGTGTTTAGTGATTAAGAATTATGTTAGTTCATAAACATTTGTGTTTTAAATGTTCTTTAGGTGAGAACATGTTTTTAAGCTTTAATTTTATAAATAGTGATGAGTTTGTTAGTGTTTTAGGACATTTGGAAGAGTTTTAGAGGAGAACTGAACTAAAACATAGTCCCACATGACAAAGGCACCAACATAGGGCCACGATCATAAGGAATTTGCGATGATTATGATAGAGAGCAGGTAAACCGATCACGATCGTACACTAAGGGCCACAATCATGGCCTGTGAGTAAACATATGTGGAGTCACTTTTGGATTCAAGTTTTCGAGGGACATTTTAGACACTGTAAAGCCACTAGGGATGCCTTAATTAGGAAAGACTATAAAAGTATAATGATGGAACCCTAGAGAGAGCCTACATTATGCCTACATTTAGAAACCCAAAAGAGAGGGAGAAAAGAAGAAGAGGAAGAAGAAGAGGGTTCCGATGCTGAAGCTTCCCATAATAGGTGATATAGCAATGTCGTTGCTCTAGCAAATCATCCAACAACCTGAATTTCATTTCCTTCCCATTTACCTTTTATTCATATAATGTGCAAGATTGACATGGGTTGTATGGATATGGATTTTGAGTTGTTCATGATGTTCTAACTTTACCTTCGGGATTTTGCTTATCTTTAATGTTAATCTAGTTTATTTGTGTTTGCTTAAGTTAGGTGTGGTGATTGATTGACGTATTTTCTTATTTTGGTAATAGAATGAGAGGTTGAACTGGATAAAAATGATTGGATTAGATTAATGAGAGTTAGGCGATCTAATTGATCACTTAATCAATCTAGTCAATAATTTCGTAAAGAGAGATCCCATGCAAGAACCAATTGATTATTAGAGAGCTTTAGAACTAATTAGAATTGTGGGTAATTTGTGAATTGAGAGATTGCCAATCTATAATTCGATTAAGG
>JANJEY010000003.1:10894562-10905127 GCA_024703695.1 Erythroxylum cataractarum
TTAGCTAGCCCTCGAAGTCTAGCTAAGGTAGTCGTTCCAGTAGTGATTCACTGTTAGAGAAAATAGGTCTCTAACAAACTCCTAGGACAATTGAGTTGGCTAGACTTTCAGCCTGCATACTTTTCTGAAGCAATCTTTCTTGTTATACATAATGCATGCATCCCTTGGCCCACATCAATACAAAAAGATGTAACCATTCACTTTAACCTAGGAGCTTAAAGCACAGTAAGGCACGGAAGAGAGACTAGAAATCCTCTTAGTTCATGACCGTGGCAAGGAAAACTGCTGATCAAGCTCTTTAAAATTGGAAGACAAGTGGTCTGATTTCTAAAGTATCTAATGTAATACTTCTCATTATATATAACTCTAAACAAATGATTATTTAATGAAAAATTAGCCAAAGAGAACAAAAACAAACAAACAAATGAAGAAACATACCCCATGCTGGCGAGCACCAGCATTTATGCGTTGGATCCATAGAGAGCGCATGTCTCGCTTCTTATTGCGCCGGTCTCTATAGGAATATTGCAATGCTTTCTCCACTCTCTCCCTCGCTATCCTTATGCAATTCTTAGCTCTTCCCCTGAATCCTTTTGCCAGCTTTAGTATCTCCTTCTTGTTCATCTTTACAACCTTTTCCTATCCTGTTGCACACAAGTATAAATGTAGACAGAAAAGGAGTTAACAGTGGGCTCGAAAGGGAGATTTAGAGTAAAAAATTGGGGAAAGATTTGTATCCCTAATCAAAATAGCACGAAATGTATTACTCCTTTTATGCCATTACAGATAGATAACTCTTATCATTTTCAGAACAATTACAACTACCATTTTCATCAACCGACACCCTAAAAACTAAACCACTAACCAATCTTGCAGCTCCAAATGACCGCAAAAACATTCAGCTTACTAAACTCACTAACATCTCTAAAGATCAAAAATCAAAGAATCAACTGATAAGCAATGATTCACCATTCTGATTATGCAAATGAGAATTAATTTCTCAAAAGCAAATTCCCTTGAGGTACCTGTCAATCGAAGTAGATGACTAGAACTTGCGAAATTGCAATGCAAACTAGTAAAAAAATTGAAACCTAATAACAAATTTACAAAACCAGCACATTCAAGACACTTTGACGTAAGTTTCATCATCAAAGATCAAAACTTCAGAATTCATACAGTACCTGTAAATACGAAACCCTAATTAAAACCCTTATTCTTCTTCAAATACTCAATAATATGCAACAAGACTTGCTCCGTCTTGACGTTAGTTCTTCAACAGTTCAACAACCAGGGAAGGAAGGTAAGCGCGAAAGCAGAGAGCGAAAAAGTGGCCGAGTTTAGACGCACAGGAGGCTCGAGTGTGGGTGGTAGGTTGTAGAGAAGTAATGAGCAAAGAAATGCAAAATAAGACAGCCCGAGTCCAAGGCCCAATTTTTGGGCCCAAAAGTAGCAAATCATAAGGTTAACCCATCAAATAATAGAGAAATTGTTGGTAGTATATGATAAAAAATAAAGGTCATCCAAAATTCAATTTTATATTTTAAATATGGAAAATCAAAATACAAAATACAAAATTATGTCATAATATCCAATATTTTAAAACTGAATAAGAAGTTAAACCAATAAAACAATAAATTTAAGATTAAAAATATTCAACCGATGTTAGACTATCATAATACTGACTAAAGATTAAATAAATTAAAATTTGTGAAATAAGATTAAAAGAAATTGTCTTTATTAAATAAAAATTTATTTATTTATAAAAATTGAACAATTAATAAATAAATAAATTGACTTTTAACAACAAGAATTATTATAATAAATCAAATCGTAAAGTAAAAAATGAACCGAAAAGTTGGATGATTTAAGATTTTTTTCATTTAACCCGATCAAATTGGTTGAATTTTTTAATCATTAATAATATCAACATCTTAATATAAGTTATAAAAACTTTGTAATAAAATAAGTAATTTAAAGAGAATTCATCCTTCATACAATTAAGAAATAAACCCAAACATTATTTCTTTCCATTTTAAGTTATTTATTAATTGTTTTATATACGAGAAAGGTAACATATTTGTACATCTTTTATGGATATATTTATTTTTAAAAAATATTTTTATGGTTTAAAATATTAAAAGATATTTTGTACCATTAGAAATAGTATAATATGCTACTTTATTAAACTTCTATAAAAAAATTTAATATAAACTATTATGTGTCTTGTTTTAAATATGTGACAAAATTTATATAATTTTAACATATTTTTAATAATTAATTTAATTTAAATAATTTGATAGAATTTTAAAATTGTAAAATATTTTTTTAGTATTGTTAACTATCATTTTACTTTTAATCCAAAGAAAAAGGTGGGAGTCATCAAATATCTAACTACAATTACTAAAATTTAAGTGGAAATTAGCAAATGTCAAGTTCATGCCATTGTCAAATTCTTTAAATTTTGTGTTTTTTTCAATGTTTTTAAAACTAAATTGGAAGTTAAATCGGTAATACAATAATTTTAAAGTTAAAAAAGTTCAAACAATATTAGATCATTATATAACTGATTAAATGTTAAATAAAAATTAAAAAATATTCTTATCTGTCAAAATTTAAAGTTTAATTAAATTAATTAATTTTTAATGATAAATAACGTTAAACTAAATTAAACCAAAAAATTTAAAAAATTATCCGATCTAAAACTTTCACTCCTAGAACGGACCGGACTTATTCAATTTGTAAAACATTAGATCATTGAGTTAAGAGTTGTCTAATTCAAAAGATTGAAATGCCTTCCCAATTTGAAGGACTCTTGAACCTTTGAGGAAAACCAACTCCATGGACTTCAAGATTACCAGGTCAATTAAAAAGTGTTTTGAAATACCTTCCCAATTTGAAGGACTCTTTAACCTTTGGGGAAAAACCAACTCCATGGACTTCAAGATTTCCAGGTCAATTAAAAAGTGAAATTCAATGGAATTGATCCCACCACCACTAGCGTCGCACTTGTTCAAAGTCACGAATTCAAAACACTTGTGTTTGGACACGTTCAACCTTCAAACGCAACATAAAACCTAGTTCTTGAAATTTCGGAAAATATTATTTAATTAGGTCGTAATCCACATTACATGGGACGTGCCAATTGGATTGCATTTGCATACACCCACCACCAACTCACAGATTTCCCACACTATCTACTCTCACCACTCACCAACGCTTGTTGAGTTAGTCTCTTCAACACCAAAGGATTTAGGCCAAGTCAGACCTTGACTCAATAAACCAACGGCGATTGCGGCAACATGGTACATTACATCAAAGCCCTTGCTGTTCCAATCTCCACGGAGGGTACATTAGTTATTTCAGTTGCTATACATTCGTGTAATTTAATTTTAATTAACGGCCGGGTCAACAACAATTGCCTCATGCCGGCATTGGCTCGAAGATAAAATCTGTTTTTTTTCTTCTCACGAGATATGTTCCAGGCAGATTTTAACTAAAGACATTTTAAGTTATTTTATATTCAGATTAATCTTTGCTAGAGTCAGATATGTTCTTTGTGAGAGATAAAATTCTGACCTCAAATTTTAAATGACTATATACATAAAAAATGTTCAAACCCACGAACTCACTTCAATCAGCAAATCCCCTTACCAACTCACTCACCTGCGCCATGTATTTGAAGATAAAATCTTTACAAAATAGAAATCTTGGCTGCCCCTCCACGATAACATTATATATAGATTCGTACCTTAAAACCTCTGAAGTAAACTGATCTTTCTGCCTGTCTCTCTCCATATCATCTAGTCCTCTTTGTCTTTTCTCATCTTTATTGTGTAGAATCTTATATCTGCGCGTGTTGTTACTTGTTAGAGATATACGCGTTCTTGTTACAAGAAATATAGAAAAAAGAGATGGCTCTATCGATCGGAGAAGCCAATATTATACCAACCTCCGGCTTATATCCCAACAACATCAACAACGTTAATGTTCATTTTAACGTTAACGGTAACGTTCCAACGACAACAACAAGATTCCCTCTTGATGAAAATCTCTCCGAATCCATCTATTTTTCACAGGAGGATTCCAAGATACAGAATTTTGAGCAGAGTGAGAGTCCTCGTCATCATCAACCTACCTCTTCACCGGACAGTTTAAAGCCTTACTATCATCATCAAGATCAAGAATCAACCCGAGAAGAAGTGGAGGAAAAAGTTGTTGGCGAGGTTACCGTTGACGAAGATTCAACATCCGAGATGTGTGGAAACGACGTTCAAAGCTTGCCACCGCAAAAGGGAGACTTCCCAGTTGAGCAAGAAACACGCGGTGCTAATGAACTCGTGATCCAGCCTCACTCGCAGCTTCCAAAGCCAGAGGCGCCTCCAGGTCTTGTGTCAAACCAAAACGGCGTTGTGGAAGGTCCGATTCGATCCAAATCCTTCTCGGAAAGTCTGTCCATGGACGTGCCTTCTTCTATTGGGAAATTCTTTAAAGAGCGGAGCAACAGCTTGTCGGCTTCCATCGCTAAGGGCTTGTCATCTCTAAAAGAGGAGATAGTGATCAATGATCAGAAAACAAGACCTGTAAATGCCGGCATCACGGAGATCAACATCTCGGGCATCAACGTGATCGTGAGGATCAAAAACGACAACGAGTTGCAACAAGAAACACTGAAAGGTCGCATAAGTTTTTTTTCCAGGTCAAACTGCAGAGACTGCACTGCGGTTCGGACATTTCTGAGACAGAGAGGTTTAAGGTTCGTAGAGATCAACGTTGACGTGTACCCACAAAGAGAAAAGGAGTTGATACAAAGGACAGGAACCTCTCAAGTGCCGCAGATTTTCTTCAACGAGAAGTTGTTCGGAGGTTTAGTGGCGTTGAACTCGTTAAGAAACAGCGGTACTTTTGATCAAAGATTAAAGGAGTTGCTTAGCGACAAGTGCTCCGACGAAGCCCCCTCGTCGCCGGTGTACGGTTTCGACGACCCTGATGAGGAGGAGCCGACGGACGAGATGTTAGCAGCTGTGAGACTGCTGAGACAGAAGCTGCCAATCCAAGACCGTTTGATGAGGATGAAACTCGTCAAGAACTGCTTCGCCGGAAACACCATGGTCGACTTTCTGGTTCACCACTTAGATTGCGACCGAGAAAACGTAAGTACACACTTGATATTTTGTTCCGTTCTTCTTGACCGTTGGATGTTGGTTGACTTTTCTTTGAAAGTTACAAGACTAACGAAGCCGTTGACTGTGACTATTGCTTTAAGTACGTGATCCCGCAGGACGTTAGAATCTGGACAGTTAGGTTAATTAATATAAAATTACTTTTCTAGACTCTTATCCAGCTAGAGTCATTATATCAAATTGATCACTTAGCATAAACGATAGGTGACTTCCTACAGAGACGGTGGATTAAAAAGGAGAAAATGATAACAGAACATGTTAGTACGAGTAGTTCAATACTCTTATCCTTTAATCAGAAATTTTGAGTTCGAGTTCTCGAAATAAAAATCTGTTTAACTAGCACTTTATTTTTTGCAGGCTGATTCAGTATAAGTCGGGATTAATATGAGAGTAGATGGCTTAAAGACGTCTTCTTATAATTATACCTTTTTAAAATACTTATAGGCTAAAAAAAAAGAAAAGGATAAGCTAGTGGACAGTTGCCACCGATTAGAGCTTTTAGCTCAACGTGCAAAAATGAGCTTCTAGCTCATGATTGGTCCAGAGCCTTAGGCTCAACGTATGGTTAGCCCTGTATCCAGTATTGGATAAGGGACAGATATTATTGATCCCTTCGATGGGACAGTCTACGCACTCGGTCACGACCAAATGATAATACATGATAAGCGAGTGATATCAGTACTGTATCAAAATGGGATGTGTGATTGTGGATTTCTGGAAATGCGTAAATGGGCAAAGTTTGAGACAGTGTATTATGAGATAAGGTTATATTTATGTGATTTGCGAAATGAGGTCAAATAGACAGTAATATGAGTATACGTTACATTTTTGATTCTGTACTAGTGTATTGAGTTTGCAAAAACTCATCCAAAATTTGCTATTGTTTTTCAGGACTCAGAAGAATACCTCGTTAGGTAACGGGTGTATAGTGATCGTGGAGTGCCAGATGAGGACGGGATCAGTTGCGTCTGCATTAGAGCAAGGACTTCGTATATGTATATTAGGTATTTATAGAGGACCCTTGTGGTCATTGTAATGATCGGAATTGTTATGTAATTGTTTTCCGCAACATACATATATATATATATATATGACTGTATGATTGTTTCCAAACAATTTTTTTTGTACTGTGTTTTGATTGAGTGTTGTATCATCCCATCCTAGTAGGGCACGGATTCGGATATCACCATCGATGTCGGGTCCGGGTCTTACGGGAGTGGGGTGTTACATGACCACTATTTTAATTCTCTCCATCTTTATTTAATTAAACCACTAACTTGTTGTATCATCCACAACAATACTTATCTCCCACATATAACAAGTTGTTTTCATTTTTATCTCAACAAAATGACACATGTCCACACCATATATTGGCCTCACTTGTAACAAATTGTATGTCCCTCACATCTAATCCTTCATAAATGTGACAACACAAGGTTTTCATGCATTCTTGCCCTAAAATAATGAGAACTTCTTCATGTATGTGAAATCTGCTACTTAAGGTTCATTCACATAGACATGTATTATTTTGTTGTCCAAAATAATTAAATGGCTTAAGAAAATCTGTCCAATTTCGACAGAAATTTCCTGTCCACTTAATAATATGTTACACATAAATATATCAACATATAAGTTAGATCGATTTACTCTAAGTAACTGTAACTATGATTGATTCTTATGTCCTTATGTTTCAGCTTAAGAATGCTTCAAATATACTCCACAATAATTTATAACGAGGTCAATTTTGATCTATCATAAAGTCATTTGATTGAATTTATTTTTGGCCCATTTTCATACCAGTCAACTCTAATATTTTTTGACTAAATACTTGTCATTCAGGGTTGGGTTCCTAATTCACCTTATAGCTAAAATAAAATTTACATTAGCCCGAAAACATGATTCACACGAAATGAAATTTTATAGACATGTGAAAAGAAAAGTTTGGGGTATTACAATTTCTTAATGGTTGTTTTATAGTTTTTAATGGCTCAATATGGAAGTGTAAGGCTTTTTTATAGTGGATATTTTATATTAGAGCCTGAATTCATATATGTTGGCAGGGATATTGCTACATTTGAGAATATTGACATCGACCATGCTAGTAATAGATAAATATATGAGATGGGAAGGATTTAGGATAAGACCAAATTGATAAGTCATATTATAGAGTACCTAGTTTTAACTTTAAAGAGACATTGAGAGTTATAAATTGAAACCAAAGTTGTATTAGGCTAACTAACCTTATATAAATACATGAGATTATTTATGTGTATGTAACTCATCATTTATATACTCCTTTCCATGCTTTTGAGGTATTACATATAACTAGAGGAGAAGACCATAATGATGATGAACATGGTGTAAATATGGAGGAACTAGGTGCACATAGGAATGGGGAGGAATAAAGTGCATAGGTGAAATAATATTTGGAGGAATAGGGTGCACATATGGATGAAAATATGGAGAAACAGGGTTCACATTTTCAATCAAACTTTAGTATTGATGAATATCCTATTGGAGAGGAGGTTGGTGAAGTTTTGCATAAATCCAGTTCATATGTTAGGGATAAACCTACAAATGTGGTACATGAGTTGAGATTGGGAATGGAGTTCAAAACTATAAAAGAATTTGAAGGTGTTGTTCTTAACTATGTAGCACATACTGGAGACAATATTAGGTTAAAAATTGTGAAAGTAATCAGATCAGGGTTGGGTGTACTGATGGATGCCATGAGTTTTGTATGTTGGATATGATAAGAACGAGAGATGTTTCAAAGTTAAAACTTTTAACTCTGATCACAATTGTTTCACAACAAACAAACCAAAAATGGTTTATGCTAAATTATTGATAAGACACTTTAAGGATATAATTATGGAGAAGTCTAGTATCTCAACCAAAAAAATGGTCAAAGAATGGAGAGAAAACTTAATATTTTTGTTAATTCAAGTATGTGTAGAAAAGTAAATCAGAGATTGATGAAAGAGAGAGTAACAAATTATATTACTGAATATGCAAAGTTGTAAGGTTATGAATATGACTTGAAGATAAGCAATCTTGGATCAATGTTAAAGTTCCAATTCAAGGAATCAAGAGAGTTCATTGCTAAAAGTAATGATAAATGCAAATTCCATTAACGTATTAATACTTCATTATGTTATATTATACATTACATTAATACTTGTTTTTTGTTGCAGTTTAAAAGATTATATGTTTGTTTTAATACCATAAAAAGAGGATGGAATCATTTAAGACCAATTTTTGGGATTGATGGATGCTTCCTAAATGCAGAATTTCAAGGTCAATCATTAACACAATTGGTAGGGCTGGTCATGGAGGAATGTATCTATTTTCCTAGGTAGATGTGAAGGTACAAAACACAAATTCATAGACTTAGTTCATAAATTTGCTAGCATCTAATTTGGAATTAGAAGATGGTGAAAGACTTACAGTCATATTTGATATGCAGAAGTTATGATAATGTCAATATAATTATAATTGAAAGCATTACAATATGAAATATTAACTAATATCTTTGTAATTTGATTTAGATATTGGTTAGTGTTATAAAGGAGACTTTGTCAAATGGCCAATGCAGCTCACTAAATGTGTGTTAGACATATATATCATAATTGGCATGGGAAATGGAACCTTAGAAAGTAGTTTTGGAATTATGCATGGTCAACCTGTGTTTAAGATTTCAATGAGGAATTACAGAGGCTTGCCAAAATAAGGCCTAGATGTGCTTTAACTTTACTTGAATATCCTAAAAGGAGGTGACAAGATGTTTCCATTCTTTTGAAACTAAATGTATGATAGTTAACAACAATATGAACAAAAATGTTAATGGTTGGATCCTACCAGTAAGGGATAGGCTAGTGATTAACATGCTTAAGATAATTAGAATAATGGTAATGAAGAGGCATATATATAAGAGACATTTTATAATTCAATGGAAGTTAGAAATTGCACCCACTACAATGAAGAAGTTGGAGAGTAACAAAAAAGAAGCAATGTAATAGAGAATTGTATGGAACGAAGATGGTGCTTATGAAGTTTCATAGGGTGATGTGAAGCATACTGTAAGGATTGGTATATAATAAACATGTAGTTGCCAAGCATGCAACCTATATGGATACCCGTGCCATCCATATCTTATAAGAAAGGGTTGAGACATTTGTAGATTCATATTACAGGAAGGGTTGGTTCATGAGTTTGTGTGAACATGTATTACAACCAATTGAAGGTGAAATTTTATGGCCTTCAAGTGACGTAGAGGTGATACATCCTCCAGCTAAAAGAGTTATGCCCAATATACCCAAATTGTAACAAGGAAATAACAAATGAACCAAAAAAACTAAATAATTAACTTAGAAAGGACAAGTGAAGAAATGTTAAAAATGTGGAATTCCAGTCAAAACTTGAGAAAATGCAGCAATGATAGCTTAGCTCAACATGTTGAGGCTTCTTCAAAGATGTGTACACCTTACTTCAATCATATGAATACGATTTTATAAACATATAGTAAATAATGTTTATCATCATCTTAAGTAGGTTATCATAGAGGAAACTTCACTGGGATTCAACTTTTCAATTTTATGTTAATTATTATTGGCTTTAATAATTGACAAAGTTGTTTCCACAACAAAAATAGTTAAACGGTCCAAATAGAGTTGATGAAATGCTATACTGAGTCAACAAAGCAATATTATAAGGAATGTGTTCTTTATCAAATTGCCTTCGTTGAAATATTTACCAAATGTGTTTCAAATATTTTATCTTTAAATTTTTTGGTTGGTACATCTGGAAATGCCAGAAAAAAGTTGGAGATGTTGATTTGCGCACATTCCAAATATCATTTGAACTAAAGTTTCATTTGGTTGGTAGGAAAGTAAAGTGAATTTGAAATATGATTCCTCGGAAAATAAATCTATGGAAAGTAAATATATTCACATGTTTGGATACTTATAAGAATTCTAATAAGAAAGTTGGGTGGATTGTTATTATAGTGTTTGGTATGCAACAATATTTTATGGAATGTAACTTAATTTAGACATGTGTTTTCAATTGTATCCCTACAAATAGAATAAAAATCGAAATCTTTAAATAAGAAAAAATATAAACCTCAAGATTATCGATTGAAACTTCTACGTAAAAATATTCAAAATCCAAATACCGGTCAATATTGAAAATTTTAAAAATAGGGGGGATGTTTTTGCAACATTTAAAAAAAATTTAAAATTTCCCTCCCTCTCTCTTATCTCTCCTTCCCCCTTTTTTCAAAGTTTTTAATTAGTTATTTTATTTATTTCAACTTTTATAATTATTATGAATTTTTTATTTTTAAAAATAATAATAAATATTTTTATTACTATTAATAATTATAAA
>JANJEY010000003.1:10934410-10944497 GCA_024703695.1 Erythroxylum cataractarum
GTTTTTACCTGGAGATTGTTGAGGTCACCTGCTGGGGGTCAAAGAAGGCAACCAAAACGCCAAAGTCCCACAACTGGTAGCTCTGGTGCCACTACTTAATCGAGTCCAAATTCAATGCCTTCTGGAGTTTGTTCTTCTTCTGAGGATTTGAGGGCACAAAATGTTGTTGATGAATTCTTCCAACCCGTAAAGGTAGTTTCTTTTTCGTATGCTAAACTACAGTTCCTAGAGATACAAAGGTTGTCTATTCTTAGCATTCTATGCCCTTCCTCTTCAGCCAACATTGGGCCAAATTGTCAGGCAAAAATTAAGTGAAGGGAGAAAGGTAAGAAACACTATTTTAGACCTATTTTGATTATTGATTGGATATTTCTTTGCCTGCCTTCTGCCTTTTTTTGTTAGCATCAGTATTCAGTGGAGGTGATATACTTTTTTGTTTGGGAGTATTTTATAAATATTTACAGGCATCTAATGTCGCAACCTACATATCAAAGGGAAATGTAGCACTTTCAGTTCTCATGACAACGTATGTGGAAGCATATTTTCTTTGGGAAAATAACCTCTTGTAGCAATTTTTAGCAGTACACCATTTTATGCAGTCAGTTATGGGGCTGCCTGACCGCCATTTTCCATGAACTAAGCTTCATATCTCACTGTTTTTTATATACATTTGGTACTTGGTCTCTATTTTCTTCCTATCAGGTGTATTATGAGGATTTATTATACTTTTTTGTATTATATTAGTTCACATGTTAGTGGAATTGTTTCAAACATATGAAATCAGTACTACGAAAATCTTTATATGATCTTTGCTCATGTTGATTAGTTGTTGCCTAAAATGTAATTGAAAGCAATTTAATTATGGTTGATAATGAGGAGATGAGGATTCATAAAACAATAAAGCGCCTAACAAAAATGTTAGGCGCTTGACTAGTTATTCAATAAATAAGATTAAAAAATTATATTTTAAAAAATAATTATTAAAATTAAAAATTATTAAATTAAAATAATTTTTGAAAAAATGAAATAAATAATAATTAAAAAATAATACAATTATCTATGACGTTTTTATATAAAAAGTTGTAAAAGAAATTTCGTAATATAAAAATGTCATGAAATGACTAATCTTTTAGCGACGTTTTTTAAAACGTATAACGTTGTTAGGAACTTTTTAATGAAAATAATGAACAAAGGTAGGGAACAGCAGAACAGAGGAGTAGGAGAAGACAATAATTTTCTTGCATACCTCAAAAGAAGAGTTCTAGGTACTTAAATAGACAAACTTTAACAACCAACGAAGAAAGAGTCATGAGATCCCAAAAGCATAGGAATACTCTGACCACGTAGTCTAACCACTTAAAGAAGACTGTGTTGCCTATCAAATGTCCATGAAGACTGTGTTGCCTATCAAATGTCCATGAAGACTGTGACATTTTATAGAAAATGTCGCAATTTTTTTTTGCTTATATCATATTTTGTGACATTGATTAAAGCAATGTTTTAAAAATCGGACCGGTGATTGAACTGGAGAAACAACTGATTTAAGGATTAATGGTTCAACCGGAATTCAACCGTGGTCGAACCGGTGACTAATAAATATATAAATTTTATTTTATATATATTATATATAAGATAATTTTTAAACATACTATTTAATTATTTATCTAATAATTAACTAAACTTAAACCTTCAAATTTCAAAATATACAAAAAAAATTAAAGTTTACCAACACAACACAAAATAAGATAATAAAACTCACTAGTTATATTTCATCAAAAAGATTTTAGAAAAAGATCACTAATTATAATATTCGTTTAAGTTGAAATCATCAAAATCAAGGCATTTTAAATGGACCAGCTGATCCTTTTTTTCACTGGTTCAGTGGTTTTTACCGATCTGACTGTAAAATAAACGAACCAATCACTAACAAAAAACTAGGAGCAAAATCGGACCGTTTCATGCTCCGAGTCACTGATTCTCCAATCCGACTGACCAGTTCAGTTCAGTTCGATTTTTAAAACACTGGTTCTAACAATAAGTCTATATTAAATTTTCTGTTTCAATTCTTCTGTTTTATTAAATGTTATCCACGTATTTATGTGAGGCCCATACAAATATACAAATAAGATTTAATGAAATAAGTCCACCGAAGATTCTATTCTTATCAGTTAAAAGGACAAAAAATGTATAGCATTTACTGTATTTCCACATTCTGTCCGCAAGATAGTCGGTAGTTGCATGTGAGTAGCTCACCAAGCCTCGTCGGTTGTCACATAAAGGTAACAAATAATTGAAAACAAACATCTAAACCACTATTAACTTTATAGCCTTTGTTGTAAAGAGTACAGACTACGGACCCTTTTCATTGGGTCTCTTAACATGTCATTGGGACTTATTGCACATGTCTGACCAATGATTTTTAAATTTTTCAAAAAAAGAAAAGAAATTTATAGCCTTAACCTCAGCACGGATTGGTTGGTTGCCAACACCTGTCTCCTGGCAAATGGAATGAACCGACCCCATTACTTGTTCAAACTTTTACGTGACACTAGTCTGGGATTAGCATATAGCGAAAAGATGGTAAGATACACATGTTCTTGCCTCTTGGGTTCTCCTTACAGCTCACATGCATCGTTCTCTTTGTTGAATTTGTATCCCTCTGTGTACGTACAATGAGTACAGGTAGATCTATGGAACATTATATGTTATTGGTATTTTCTTTGATGGAACTCACAGTTTTTGGTCGTTACGTAAATTCCCACTTGCAAAAGTTAGGCCTGATTCCTTAGGAGAAGGTGAAGTCGATGTTCAAATAGGATATTTCTTTTATTAGCCATGGCTGCAGTTGTATGAATACAGGAACAAAAGGAGAGAAGAAAAAGAAAAAGATTAAAACTTGCAGTCTGAGCAGAGATGACCGTGAGTTTTGCAAGCAAAGAGTTGGAGAAACGATGCCAGTAACACACCTCGTCGTTATCCGACTGCGCTCAGACAGTTGGGAGAGAGTCTTCAGTTTCTCACCAATGGCCATTGTATTCTCTTTGGGCTTAAATGACTCTGCAGCTACTTCTCCTCCAGTTTTGCAGTTGATATGATCAGATGATCTTCTTTTACTGCTTGCATTTTTGCCCTTTCTATTCTTAGAATTTGAAGCCTTCCTTTCGCATTCATGGAGAAAGAAACAAATTTTAAGCACTGAAATGAGTTACTGTGGTGCCTGTTATGTCAGACCAGTTGATGGTAATGTTTTCAGCCATTTCTTCAGTTTGTGAGTACAAAATGGTAGTTGTGAAGTTGCTGAACGGTTTTGATTTGAAGGCTGCTTATGGTTCATAAGCGCCAAAAGACAGGAAGCAGAATAAACAGTACCTTTTACAATAAAAAAGTTTGTGGTGGCGTTTTGGTTTGATCTTCCATGGATTTTACGTTTTAGGATTCCCACTCTTTGGGTGTCTGTATTGTTTCTCGTTTATGGAAACTTCGTAGGAAAAAGATCAAAAACCCCATTACACATGTTCCGTAGGTTAGACCTTGATCTGAAAAAAGATTCAACTTTTTGTTTCCTCGCTCTTTTACAACTTACTCTGTGTTTCTTTTTCTTTACTTAATCAATCGTGGCCTTCAGAGACTAGTTTGAAGGAGATGAAACCGCTTGCGGTTTCAAGTTCAAGAGGTCCTTTCCTCATCTCAGTGTTATTTTTCATTGTCAATGCCATATCTGTCATTTCTCCGGTTAGATCAGGCGATATGGAGGCCTTATTGGCCTTAAAATCGTCCATTGATCCTTCAAACTCGTTGCCGTGGCCACAAGGAAGCGATGTGTGCAATTGGCAAGGTATCAAAGAGTGTTTCAATGGAAGGGTATCAAAGCTTGTTGTTGAGTATCTAAACCTCAATGGTACCATCGACGGCAAAAGCCTGAATCAATTGGATCAACTGCGAGTTCTGAGTTTCAAAGGTAACACAATCTCAGGCCAAATCCCAGATCTTTCTGGTCTACTCAGTCTCAAAGCCCTTTTCCTCAACAACAACAATCTCTCTGGCAATTTCCCGTATTCTGTTACTGGCCTACACCATTTAAAGGTGATAATTTTAGCACAGAATCACCTCTCTGGTCCATTACCAATCTCTCTGCTCAACCTCACTAGACTTTACTTTCTTTCCTTGGAAAACAACAACTTCAGTGGAAAGATCCCACCTTTGAATCAATCTAGTCTCAGATTCTTCAACGTCTCTAACAATCAACTCTCGGGTCAGATTCCTGTGACCTCGGCATTGCTTGGGTTCAACAGACGATCTTTTTCAGGTAACACTGATCTCTGTGGTGAGCAGTTGCAGAGTTCCTGCAAGAAGAAAACTCAGTCAGGATCAACAGAGGGTCCTGAACAGCCTAAAACACTAACCCCGTCATCAAAAAAGAGCAAGTGGGTGGATATAATAGTTGCAATTGTTGGTGGGTTGTTGTTGATACCTGCAAGCGTGGCTATGCTGTATTGTTTGTGTGCCAAACAGACTGGCAAGAAACAGAAGAGTGACACAGGGGAAAAGAGAAGCAAAGGCTCAAGTGTAACTCCGAGTGGTACTGCAACAGGAGACGGCACCAGCCAACTGGGCAGCGGAGGGAACAGTGGCATGAGTGGTAATTCTGGAGTAATAAAACAAGGGGGGTTTTCATGGGATAGTGAGGGTCTAGGAACTTTGGTGTTCTTGAGCGAAGGGGATAAGCAAACGAGTTACACCTTGGAGGATTTACTGAAAGCAACAGCTGAATCTCTGGGTAGAGGTACAATAGGGAGCACCTATCAAGCAGTAATGGAGTCTGGGCTCATCGTCACCGTCAAAAGGCTTAACGAGGCAACATATCCGAGGGTTGAGGAGTTCACAAGACACGTGGAGCTTTTAGGTAAGTTGAGACATCCAAATCTGGTCCCACTCAGGGCTTACTTCCAGGCTAAAGAGGAACGCCTTCTTGTATACGATTATCTCCCCAACGGCAGTCTTTTCTCTCTGCTTCACGGTATGTCGGTCCATCACTTTTTTATTTATGTTTTTTAACTTTTTTATATGTGATTACTCTCAGTTAATTAGGGTACGACCGTGTAATATCGAATCTCTTAAGATCTAATTTTGATATAAGGTTAGTGCCTAAAAAACACGAACATGGACACGAATACGGACATAAACACACGATACGACACAAATATGAACATAAAGACACACCAATTTTTAAAATTTAGCAGACAGCATACATATATATATATTTATGTTGAATTTAAAAAAATTATAATTCATAATATGATATATATTAATTGATATATTTCTAAGATTTTTAACATTTTGGTAATTCATACATATTTAATACTTTATATGCTCCTCTAAAAAAATATGAAGCATATATTTCATTAAATCGTGTCTGAGCAGTCTTCAGAAATATCCAAGCTGTATCTTAACTGACAAAAATTATTTTTAAATTTTAACATATACGGATACATGTCGGATATGTATTTACCGAATGTCAGTAAGTGTCCAACACACGGAAGTGCCGAGTCCATGCTACATAGTGCATGTAATTGGGTTTTCAAGCTTTGTTTGATACATTCAGTTTTGCAGGAACAAGAACTTCAGGTGGTGCGAAGCCTCTCCACTGGACTTCATGCTTCAAAATAGCCGAGGACTTGGCTACTGGACTGCTTCATATTCACCATAGTCCGGGTTTAAGTTTAACCCATGGAAATTTGAAATCCTCCAATGTGCTTTTAGGCCCCGACTTTGAGTCCTGCCTCACTGATTTCGGTCTAACCATGTTCATAGATCCAGACTCACAGGAGGAACCAACTGCTACTTCTCTCTTTTATCGAGCTCCTGAAACTCGTGCCACGCCCAGACTATCCACCCAACCCTCTGATGTCTACAGCTTTGGCGTCCTGATCCTGGAAATCCTTACTGGGAAAACACCATTCCAGGACTTTGTTCAGGAGCATAATTCAGACATTCCGAGGTGGGTAAGGTCGGTGCGCGAGGAAGATGCAGAATCAGGAGACGACCCTCCCTCAAGCAACGAGTCTGCTGAAGAGAAGCTTGGGGCTCTTATAAACGTTGCAATGGTTTGTGTGTCACTTGCACCAGAGAACAGGCCATCAATGAGGGAGGTATTGAAGATGGTAAGAGAAGCCAGAGCAGAAGCTCACGTTTCATCAAATAGTAGTGACCATTCACCGGGAAGATGGTCTGACTCAGTTCTAAGCTTGCCTAGACAACATGAAGAACATTCAAGCATTTGAGTGGTTAGGTTACATTCGCAGCGGCCTGTTAGTGTATGTGTTGAGATTCTTTTGATATCTGGAATCATATTTTCTTCAACAAGGCGTTGTAGAGTCCAGATTCTTTTAGTGAAAAGTTCTTCAGTTATATTTCTGTGTGAATGGAGTTCCTAATCTGAAGGGCTCGCCCATGATCGTTGGATGACAAAGTTGACAGATTCAATGATAGCAAGGACATGATGCAACGGTTTCTTCTGCAATTAGAGTGTTGTTATATTTTTATTTTAATTACAATTAATAATCTTTTAATTATAAAACCGAATCAAATAGAGATTTACTACAAACTTGTTTTTTAGTATTATTGAATTATTTTGAAGACAAGTTTTGTTTTATATTAATAAATTTTAAAGATTTAAGGGGATTGTTTAGTTCCACCTTTATTCTTCTTTTGAAATTTTTAATTTTTAATGTTTTTCAAATAAAAACAAAAATATATTTAGTTGTTTGTAGTTATATTCTTATTATGAATGATAATTACATATTAAGTAAAAACATAAAGATAAATTAATTTTAATTAATTAAATTTATTTTAATCTCTTGTATAATTTTTATTAATAAATTATCATTAAATTATTTATTTTTAAATAAATAATTTAAAATTTTAATTTAATTTTAAATTTAGTTTAATTATTTTACCAATTTTTATTTTACTTTTATATATTTTAAAGATATTTTAAATTTAATTATATGTATTAATAATTATCTAATTAATTTTTTTAATTATAAAATTGAATTAAATTAAATTATTCATAACTTTTATTAATAATAAAATTAAATTAATTAAGTATATAATGTTAGTTTAAATTATTTGTAATTTTTATTATTAATTAATATGTTAAATAATATATATTTAATTGATACAAAACCATATTATGGAAAAAAAAGCTTTTGGCGGTTTTCAAACTTTGAAAACTGAAACAAACTAAAATTAAAAGTAGAAAAAAAACTCAAATAAATTGATTTTTTATTAAATTTAAAAATGAAAACAGAAAAACAAAAACAAACAATCCCTAAAAAATTAAGCTTGTATTTTAAATGATTTTAGAAAATAAGGGTATTTACAAGTATTCTAGAAAGATGGAGACTTTGTTTAGCAAACATCGGATTGCATTAGTTGATAATTGATTATATTAGCTGGTTTAATCTGTGAATAACTGTTTATTAAAGATGTTTGATAAAATTAGTTATTTAGTATTAATTGTTGATGTGTAAAATGATTTATAAGGACATGATTTTAAAAAAAAAATTATAAGGATAAAAATATTATATTTATTAGTATTTAATTAAATATTCTTATAAGAATTTAGAATTTAGATATTTAATTTTACAAAAATTAAGTTTATAGCTTTTAACACCTCATTGCAACAATCAAAGCATCCGCAATCACCAAATGAATGACGTACTTGTAGTCATTTCGTAAATTGTAAATATTTATTATGTACAAAATAATTTTTAATTATCAATTAAGTTAATTTTTACTTTATATTATTAATCAACTTTACGTTTTAACAAATTAAATGTAGAAATAAATCAAAATATTATCAATCAATAACTCATAAGAAATAATCAACTATAAGATCACTAAATAAAATTTAATGCAAGGAAATTACAAAAAACAATTTTAGTAAATTTATCGACAGATAACTAATAATCGTCAGTAACATTGTTATTAACTTATCGACGGAATAATTAATTTTGTCGATAAGGTTACTGATAAACAAGATTTGTTCGTCAGTAACTTTACCGACCGAAGACATCACAAAATAATCATTGATATATTCATCGATAGTTACAAAAAATATTCTTTGGTAAATTTGTGATAGACACTATGTTATTCGTCGTAAATTATTACCTACGGCTGTTTTTTCGATGCCTTAATTTGTCAGTAAATTCTATCGTTAACTTAGCTTACCAATGGAATGTGTAAGTTTTCTGTCGATAATTTCTATCATTAAATTTCATTTTTCTTGTAGTAAAATCAGCTGGTTGGGTTGAATCAACCAACCTAATTAACTCATACCAAACAAATTTTTAGCTTTTTCATATGGTCAAACAACTAATTTAGGCCAATTAGCTAAAAAATAACTTATTAGTTGTTTACTAAACGAGCCAAAAAAAATTCAAAAATAAGAAATAATGTATTTTATTTAGGTACTTTTAACTATCCATTTCTATTATTTAATTATATAATTAAAATACATAAAATTTATCAAATGTATATTTATAGTAGAAAATGTTATAAATAGTAGAAAATGTTATAAATAGTCTTAAATATGTTTCTTTTTAATATTTAATTTATGAAGCCATAATAAGCTATGATTAATGACAGCAAAGTTGACGGTGGCATGCGCTTTAGAGACTTAAGGTGCTTTAATTTAACAATTCTAGCTAAGCAAGGTTGGAGACTACTTACAGAATCTAACACTCTCTTTTTTCGAATGTTCAAGGCTAAATATTTTCCTAAAGGGAACTACATGAATGATCGTTTGAGATATAACCCAAGTTTCACATGGAGAAGTATATTGCAAGTAAAAGAAGTGTTTAAGTTAGGAGCCAGAATTCGGATAGGAGATGGGGGTCTACCAATTTCTGGTTAGACCCGTGGATACCTAGGTACTTGAATTTTAGATTGCTTGAAGGCACAGGGACTAGGACATTCTTTTAAGGGACTTTTATTTGGAGACTTTTAAGGGACATTCTTCCTACCAAAGAGAGAATCTTTAGAAAAGAAAAAGACATTGACTCAAGTTGTGGCCACTGTGGAGGTAATAAAGACTTTTTCCATGTTTTTATGGGCCGCTATGTAACAAGGGAGATTTGAACTAAAGTTGGCTTGGATTTTAGCTCCTTTGAGTCACCGTATTTACTTGTGTCTGTAATGCTTCCAAGGCTGTCCCTGCGGATATAATGAGAAATGTTTGTATGGTTTTATGGCAAATATGGTGTTGCAGAGATAAATATGTTTGGAAAGCCAAGATTACACCTTACTCACAAGTCCTAGGGAAGGCAAAGTCATTCCTTCAAACCTGGACAGTAGCACGAGGCTTATGTAATTCATTTTCTGTTGTCTCACGCAGGTCTGGCAACTCTCCCCCATCGGACGCCACTAATGCAAACGATCCAAATGCAGGAGCTTCATGGCAATGGAGTTGCTTCGTAGATGCAGCAACTTTCCCCACATAAACAAAAGTGGGTATGGAGCAGTGGTCAAAAATAGAGCAAGAAACATTGAGTTTGCTACCTTAGGTTTGTACCATGGTGTGTTTGAGCCTAAGATAGCAAAAGCTATCGCTTGTAGATCTCTTCTGTCCTGGGCTAATCTACACCTCCATAGACCGCGCTTTATTGCAGTGGATGCTTAGGAAGTCTTTTACTCCTTTCAATCACCTATGGAAGACTGATTTTGGTAAAACTATAGATGATTGTTTAGGTATTCTTAAGTGTAAAATTGTTTTTTTATTCTAATCTTAAGGGCTCGCGAATGATCGTTGGATGACAAAATTGACAGATTCAATGTTAGCAAGGACATGATGCAACCATTTTGGGCTCGTTTGGTTGAGTTTATATCAGTATAATTTTTATTAGTAGAGCTTTTGTCAGTAGAACTTTTCTGAGAAGAGTTTTTTTTTTTAAACCAGTTGACTGTTTGGCTGTCAATTAAAAAATAACTTTTTTAAAAGAGCTTCATACAGTAGACTGTTTGGCAACATAAAAATAAAAAGTACTTTTATTAATTTTAACTATATTTTATTTTATAATAAAATTAT
>JANJEY010000003.1:10953920-10976168 GCA_024703695.1 Erythroxylum cataractarum
AATATATACAATAGAGTTAACAAATAACAAACAATACTAAGCACATGACTACCACGTGACTAACTTAAAACTTAACAAATATCTCCACTAGCTTTGTCCTTTGCACGCAACTCCTACAACTTGTTGTCTTCCTCTATTTCGTCCTCCACTGTTGTCCTTCACCATCCCAATTGTCTAAGGTTGTCAAATGTCAATCGTGCGTTGTATGTTGTGACTGTTGTTTGTGTTAATTGTTGAATGAAATAAAATAACAATTGAATGAAGTTTTGTGCTATTTGTCTCACATTCGTGTTTATGGGATTTGAGGAATATGGAATGAGAATATGAAATATTATGTTGTTTCGGAAATGAAATTTTAAATAAATATTTTGTTGTCTCATAAAAAGTTTTGTGTTGTCTCATGTCTATATTGATTAAAATTAGTGAATGAAATATTGCCCTAATACAGCATTTCTACTATTTATTAATTTGATTTAATAATTAACCGATTTTAATATATTTTTATTTTCAATTAATTATTTTAATATTTTCAATAAATACTATAATATCTTAATAAAAGGAAATAGTTTTTTTAATTATGATTATGATGTTCTTGCTCTGTATATTAAATTTGAGATCATTTTATCCGTGGATAAAATTAAATGGCACAGAGTTGGATTGTATACTATTAATACATGCAAAAGCTTCTATGGAACGTTTTTATTTATTTATTAACGGGTTATTAAACATTCATATAATTTAATTTAATGCTTTAATAAGTAATTAAATATAATATTTCAATGTATGCATAACATGCACTTGCGCATTAAGTTGCTCACAATAAGACTTGATAATGAATGTTTACTTGTGTCAAGTATACATTAATGTTAGCTTAGTTACATAAATTAGAAGACTTAATAGCACGGTTATATTAGATAGTTGATCTTTTTAGCTATGTCAAATTACCATTGTTTTAAATTTTGAACCGATTCGACTAATTTAACAGTAAAATTTTTAAATCGAATAATTTTTTTTATTCAATTTTTAATTTTAAGGTTTGACTTAGTTTAATAATAATTATTATTAATTAATTGACCAATTTTCATAAACTAACTAGTTTTTATAAATTAAAAAACCAATACATTTTTAACAATATCTTTTTCAATTAAACTTTGTATTTTTAATAAGCAAAGATAATATTTTCTAATCAATTTTTAAAATTTTTATTATTATTTAATCTTTAATCAATTTAATATCATTTAATGTTTTAAACTTTAAACTTTTCATAGTACCGTTTAACTTCCGGTTCAATTTTGGAAACTTTGCAAATTACATGTTTTTTGAAAATCCTTTACTCAAAATAAATAGTTGGTAATTGTTTTTATTTAAGAAATAAGTTTGGTTACTCAATTAATTAAAACTAGGATTACAATTACTCTAGAAAGTAAAGGCTCGAACTGAATATAGCATTAAGGTGATTTAATCAGTGGAATAAATTTTTTATTTTTGATTTATAAAAATTTAAATTGGGGTAATAATTGTATTTAAAATAATGTAGAGTTATATATATCACTTAAGTTAAATATAATTGATAAGTTTAAATTATTGATTGGTTAAATAATTTAAATATAATATGTAATTTAGAAATTAAGTATATTTCATGATTTATCCTATAGATGTTTGAAAAATTATAGTTACATAGTCACAATTATAACAAATTAATCATTAAAAGTTACTTTAAGTAGTAAAAAAGCTATTATTAAAAAAAGCTATTATTATAATTAAATAATAGCTTTTCTGCTATTTAATGCAGAAAAATACCTAACAAATTATAATTAAAAATACTATAACCACCATTAATTCCATAATAGTGTAGAAAAACATTAAATAATTGTTTTAATTTTTTGAAATTAAAATTATTTTACAATTATTACATAAAATGTAGGATTATTCAAAATGCTTTCAGATATTCCCATGAGAGTTTTCTCCTTATTTTCAAAAATTATAAAAATTATAAAGAATGGTTTTTATTTTCTATTTCTATTTTTAATAATTTAATGTATTATTAATTAAATATTTATTAATTAATAATTTATTATATAAATTTAATAATAATTATAAACAATGCAATATTACTTAATAATTTATTTAATTTTTAATTAAATTAAGTTGTTATTAATAAATATAATTAAAAATTATTAATATAATAATTATAATATATTTTAAAAAGATTAATTTGTAAATAAAAAGTTAATTTTAAATTATTTATTTAATAAAATAAAATAATTTAATTAATAATTTTTTATAATTATTATCAAAAGATAAAATTATAATCATATTATTTGTTTATGTTTTTAATTTAAAAATTGAAATCTAAAAATTAAAACGAAAAAATGATGAACCAATCTTATATTTTTGAACATATAATTTCCTTAACCAAAGCCGAAGTTCCTAGTCCTCTTGTTTTCTTTGCTTCTCCGAACGTTGTCATTCGCGCGTAATTGCATTCTTGTGGACTCTGGTTTCACATTTTATCCGAAAATTTAGGGTAATAAGCTCTTAATAATGATATGTTTTCGTATTTGAAATTTTGAATACTGTTGTTTCTGGTATTGGGCAGCTTTTGCTTCTTCGTCAGCAACCACCAAGTGTTCGAGGAAAGTCCTGAGCGCTACAAAACCCACTCTGTTTTTGGCATGTTGCTGCAACGAGTTCATGCTTATTGGTATAAAAACCAGAAAGAACCCGTAGAGCTCCGTAGCATTATGTATAGTAAGAAGTAAGGACTACTGTTGAGTTGTAAATAATAACTTTGTTTAAGGAATAAAGTTTTTATCTTTCTTGTTCTTAGTCCAAATTATCTCTAGAGTTCGCAACCAGAGCTTTCCTATTTTTGCGGGTTTAGTCAAATTCTAACACTGCTTCTGTCTTTGTCTTGATACCCGGAATCTACTTCGGATTTTCCATGCTTCAACGCTGCTTTTGCATTCTGTGTTGGCGCTCTTTAAGCTTATGTATTCAGTGAACTTTGGGCTCTTTCTGTATAGTGTCATGTAAGTCAGAACAGTCAGTATTACTTATTTGACAGAAGCAAAGATGGCTGCAAGAATCTCTTTCCGTCTCTACCTCCTCCTCAAACCATGTTTTCCGCCTCCAAGGTCACTTCTACCTCCTATCTCTTCCTCAAGCAATTATTTTCATAGACGTGCGTGGTGTGCTTCACTACACCAATTTTAAATGCAGAACCTGAAGAACCTTTTTTTTTGTGTGGCTTTTCTTCTCTGGTATATGTATTTAACAGATTACAAGCCCTTTCTTGTTCTGCTACAATCTATTCCAGAAACTACATTTACGGAGGGCTTTTCTCAAATTGTCAAGGTTTATTTCTGCTTCTCAAATTTCGTCTCTACCTACTTGTACAATGTTTTCCTTTTTCTGTTTATTTTGTTGTCATTTTCTTTCTTGAAACTGTTTGTTTCAAAATCTACAGAGGAGATGATTGTGGAGCTTGTTTTTGACTGGTTATATGGTCCAAGTGTTGTGGAACTTCCTAATAGAGGACAATCATAATTAGTCTAGCTTGTTTCGTGGGCTATATGTTGGATGTAAGAACGAAGTTTTCTTGTTAGATTCCATCTCGTGGAAACCTGTGATATCTTGGTTGATATAACATTGGCGAAAGCCTGAAAGGAGCTATGATAAAGATGAAATGATTACTTTTTTTATGGAAGGTTTTAGCAAGCAGAACTTAATGTCCTTTTTCTTGCTATCTAAAAGGTTCACAAGATTGTGCTTTCTCTAGAAATGCCATCCCAAGAGGATAAATTTTAAGTGATAGTTTGTTTCGAATTTGTAATCATTTTGTTCTGTTTCTTGGGGTGGTACTACCCAGCTGTCGTTATCATTATGCTGTGATTGCAGTCCAGTTGGATATCATATGAAGTACTTCTATTTATCAAAAGTTGTGTACTGCTGTTGGTCCTCACTGAGCATAATGCACTGTCTTTCTGGGTACACTTTGCAGTGTCACGAGCATATGCTCGCGATAGAGGCAAGCAATATGATCTTTTTGGCAGTGGAAAGCCAGGAGATGAAAAGTTTAGGAAAGCTTGGTCAAAAGAGGTGGAGGAAGATGATTCTTTGTGGACAGGAAGTGAAGATGAGAGTGATGGTGGAAATCCTCTGGACAAAGAGATTCGAAAAGTAAGACAACAAGCGAAGGAGCACTCTGCCCGTATTGATGCCGATGACAGCGATGAGCTAAGAAGTGTATGGTCTGGGAGTGATGAAGAGAAGACTTTGTGGACTGGTAGTGAAGATGACGACGACGACGATATTCCAACGGAAGCATACCCAAATGAGGGCAGCGATAAGTACATTGATAAATTATTTGAGTTTGAGGAAAAGCCTAAATATAGAACAATCTCTGAACTTCTGAAAGAAGAAAATGAGCCTGAAGAATTGTCCCCTGGGAAGCAAGCCAGAAAACTTGCAGTTGAGAAAGCCTTGAAGAAGTTGAAGAAAGGGCCAGATGGGCGTTACTCCAACGTGTGGGAAGTCATGAGTGACATAGACATTCTCATTGGAGCATTTGAAAATATTGTTTCTGGACCAGAATATGAGGAACTTAGGCAGGGAGGACCTAAGAGATTGAATATGCAGTTTTTCAAGGATATACAGGCACGTATGAGAGATCCAAATTATCAGTTCTCACCTGAGTTAAAGTTGAAGCCAAAGAGCAAGCTAGTTCCAAGAAAGAAATGGCAGAAGGTGCAGTCAAGAAGAAGGAAAGCACAAAAGCGCTGAGTTGTTGTCTTCCACACAGAAAGATGATACTCAACTCAAGTAGTTTAGTTACATCCACACTGGCATAAAAAATTATATAACTTTCCTTTATCAAATTAGAATTTTTTTGGTGTTTATTTGATAAAAGCTTTAGAAAAAGACAAGAAATTTTGTTTATAGAGTAATCAATTTTCATTGGTTTTAATTTTAATATTTTTGAATTTCTACTATGAAATTTAAATTTAATATTTTTATTAAATCACATAAAATTATGAACTTAATCCCTATAATTGAAATTTATTTATTAAAATTTAAATAATTTTTGCTTTTATGCTAAGAAAATCACAACTTATGTTTTATTACGATTTTCTAAAAGCAAACATAAGAAAATTTAACAACAAAATTTTTATATGAGAAAATAATTTTTTAAATAGTAACACAATAATATTGGTTTTCCACATATTTTATTTCATACAAAAACAAAAATTAAGCATTTTAAACATTAACAAATTTTAAAAAACAATTAACAAATAATTGATTTTTTGAACATTTATTTAATTTGAAAATTTTGAATCATAATTAAAAACAAATATTTGAATAAATTTTATTTGTCCTAATTTTTTATCGAGTATTTGAAGAGACATCATCATTATCACATCCAGTTCGGAATCTCGATATGAAGCAGGATCTGGGAAGGTTTGATGAAGAGACAATTTGAAAATATGATATTATGTTATCTGATAAAATATTTCTAGTAAAGTTAGAAAATTTAAGTATTTTTTCTATCTTTTTATTAACAAGTTTTGTTATAGAAAATTGCAAAATACAAAATTATTTTTTAATTTTAATATTTCTGAATTTTTATTAAGAGATTCAAATTTAATAGTTTTATTAAAATCACATAAAATTATAAACTCATATCTTATAATTAATTAAAATTTAAATAATTTGTGCTTTTTAAATAAAACAAAAAGAATTATATTAGAATTATGTTTAAAAAATCACAACTTATGTTTTATTATGATTTATAGATTAAAAATAAGAAATATTTACAATAAAGTTTTATGCAAAAAAATAAAAATTTTAATTATAACTCAACAATACTACTTTTAATACTTTATTTATCTTATAAGAATTTAATTTTTGCCAAAGTTTTAATATCATCGTTACATTCAATTTGGAATTTTGTAATAAAGCAAATTTTATAGAGATTTAATAATAATACATATTCTTATTTTTATATAATAAAGAGGCTGTTATTAACACAGTAGACGTATAATAATAAAAGAGTGATAAATGTTTGTAGTTTGATAGATACATACTCCCTCCCTGCTCAAGCGATTTCTGTTCTCAGTTGCTCTGCATCTTTCTATTTCGAGGTTGAGGAGGAGAAAGAAAAATTTTCCTTCAAGGTAATCTAGTTTCTAATTTGTTCTTCTTTATTATATTCAGTTCGTTCCTCGGTTTTCTATGTATTAGAATTAGATGTTAGAAGCGGGAATCTACTTATATACGCAAATGCAATCTTCTTGGAATGAAGAATTTATATTATCTACTGGAATTATTGAAGTTGCAGGCTGAACTGATTATCACAATCATCCATCTTCAGTTGGTCCTCTCTATCTCTTGCGCGAGCTCTCGATTATCAATTGTTGTTCGCTGTCACTTTTAGACATTTTCAATCATCTGTTGTTTGTTGGTGCTTGTTTCTGTATTGGAATCACGGAGAAGTAAGTGTTCAAAAAGGGAGGGAGAGAGGGAGAGGTATGCAGAAGAGTGGAAGTGTGCTGTGGAATAATAATATCAATCTTGCTGTTAATATCAGCAAGATAAGTAGTAGTGCTGCTCTTACTAGTGATGGTGGCAGTAAAAATAAACCGGAGAGGAGGTTGGGATTGTGTAGCCAAATAGCTACAGGTCGAAGCCAACATTCTTCCCCTATTGTTTTTCCCGAGAAACGCAGCAAGAAGTCCAAGGCTTCTTCAAGATACGTGGATGATACTACTATTGACAAAGCCAACACAGATGAACCTCGAGTTGACAAAGGAGTAGGAGAAGGGATTGCGGGAGGAGGAGATGAAAAATCTGATTTATTGGGATTTGTTTTCTTTTCTGGCAAGCTTGCTTTGGATAAGAAAAACACAATATCCCATGGTAAGGATGATCAATACCAGAATTCTGCTGATATTTTCAGTCAAGACGCTGTAGAAGCCAAGCTTACCAGCACAGCTTTAATTTGGGGTTCTCACATGGTCCTTCTTGATGATGTAATTTCGGTAAATTTCTCTTTTCTTAAAATCAAAGTTGCAGATCTAGAATGTCTACTATAACATTGAGTGAAATAATCATTTTTAATTTTTAATTGGTTCTTGCAGGTGTCTTACGATATTGGTTTCAAGCATTTTACTGTACATTCTTATCCAGTGAAAAGGTGTTCTTGTGGTCTATCATGTTTTGTCAAACCCAAAAGAACTCGTAAGGACTACTGTTTCTTGGCTTCTAGTGTCGAAGAGGCACTTCAGTGGGTTGGTGGTTTTGCAGATCAACACTGCTATGTGAATTGTCTGCCTTATCCTCTGGTTTCTTCCAAGAAGCAGGCTTCATCAGAGTTACTTCCAACTGACACTCCTCCAGAGTTGCTCTTTAGGTGCAAGAGTCCACCCAAAATGCTTGTCATATTAAATCCACGCTCAGGCCATGGTCGTTCAAGTAAAGTCTTCCACGAGATTGTAGAACCAATCTTTAAGGTCTGTGTTGTTTCAGCTCTAGACTCTCATGACATATGTTGTTTCAGCTCTAGACGCTCATGACATAATTTCTAGTACTCAAGTGATGCACGAAACTTAAACCTCATATTTCATGCTTGTGAAGCTTGCATTGCCGGACTCAAATTCTGCGAAATGTCTATGGTTCACTTTGTTCCTCTTGTTCCAAATAGCTGTTCTTATAGTTTCTCCTGCTGCTTTGTTACCCCAGTTTGCAAAAAAATGAGTTTAATTATGATGTTCTTGTCAATGAGCTTACTTCTCTTGGCCTGCTTACTGTAGAGTTCTTGTGTTCTGGATTCATGTTTGAGGAGCTAGGGTTCTACAATCATCCAAACTTAGGAAAAGGCCATCGAAACCTTTTAGGTGCTACAGACTTCTGAAAACCCATGGTTCAAACTCATACTATTTCCATGGTAGTTTGTCACTTGTCAGCAGATATGTGTGACGAGTGCATCATTTGTGCTTCATTACATGAGCAATAGAGTCCAAGTGTTACACAATTGTGCTGAGAAAAACCATATGTATGCTGCATTACATGCATTTTCTTGAGCGGCTCGCGAATCTGTGAACGACATATTGGCTTTGCGGTCTTATGAAGTGTACATTTCTTTCTTTTTGAATGTGTCCGTATAAACTGGACACATTCAAGCTTTTTGTAGCTGTCTTTGATATAGATATTCGAAGTATAAAATCTGATGTTTGTATTCAAAGTTTTAAGTTGTGACAGCTTGCAGGGTTCAAATTGGAGGTAGTTAAAACAACATCAGCTGGTCATGCTAGGAATCTTGCAGCCACTGTTGACGTCAGCACATGTCCTGATGGTACTGTCATCGGACACACTTACTATCTTATAATATATTTTCTTCTTTCATGGATTTCCTCTGTTTTCTGATAACATTGATCACCGACTCTTTGTATTTGTACTCCTGCTTGTTAACTCAGGGATCATATGTGTTGGTGGTGATGGAATCATCAACGAGGTTAGTCATTGATGTTTTCAGCAAATATCATATGATATATTTATATCTCTATTAATCCCTTCTCCCAAGTAACCACTGGCGCTGCTGATAAAGGAAGAAAAAAATGACACATGCAATTACCCTACCTTTTACAATCTGATTTCAAGATAAATGTAACTTCAGTATCAAATGATAACACTTACTTTCTGCAAGCTCTTTTAATTGTTTCTTGACTTCATTTTTTCTTGGTTTGAGGAAAATATATGTTGTTCAGACTGTTCTGCAGTTATTATAAGGATCTTATCTGGGTGAGTGTCTGACATTTACTATAGCGAGTAAAGACGCATATGTAAATGTACTTTGCTAGGTATGCTAAGGTGCATTTTCATAGATTTCCATAGATATGCACACAAAAGCAACAGATTCTTGTTCCTTTGGGCTGAAAATTATTTGATTGTGATTTGCAGGTTCTAAATGGCCTTCTTAATAGAGGAAATCAAAAAGAGGGAATTTCCATACCAATTGGAATCATTCCTGCTGGCTCAGATAACTCGCTTGTTTGGACTGTTTTTGGTGTAAGAGATCCAGTTTCTGCTGCCATAGCAATTGTGAAGGTACCTATTACTATTCCAAAATTCAACGGTATAGTCATGATTGCCAGACTTTTTACTTTCAATTGGAATCATATTGAATCATTGTTCGATTTCAACATGGCCCTTTATCTCTCTTCTCATTTAATACTTTCGCATTGTGGATTTACGACAGCCATTGCTATCCATGTGAGATTAAGGCCTTGTGGGTGACTATTGTTGTTCTTCTACATATAAGATATTAGTAGAAGCACTTCGGAAATCTATATGGTAAATCAAGAAAGTTAGGGTCGCGGCTTTGAAGTTGTTGAGTTGCTGTGCTTATTATTGAGATGCTTTATATTCATATGCATATAAATGGAGGTAGGTATTCTTAGAGAGAGAGTATGTGGGTTTTTTCCCCACACTTGTCAAGGCTAGGCACTGAGATGAAGCTAGATTTTCTTGTTCATTTGTTCAGATTCCTATGCCCAGCCACTTGAAAATTTCCCATGTGCCAAGTACATCCTAGTAGTTGTTATTCCTGTTCAAGATATGGGATCAAGTGTCAAGTTCATGAGTCAAGAGTTATACAGATTTGTCTGGACTTTTTTTATTAATAGTTTGTCTTATATGTGATTTAACGCTGAAGAATTATGCAGTCTTATTGCCTTCTATGTTGATCCAAGTAAAAAGCTTTTCAGTTGTTTAATTGTTGTTGTTCTTCAAATGAAAAGCGTTTCGTGCTTGTGAAAGTGAGCTGATAGGTTTATGTACCAGCTTGTGTTTATTAAGTTACGAAATCATGATTCATATCATCATGGTGTTACAATCTATGTATTTTTTTGGTAACAGGGGGGTCTCACTGGTACTGATGTTTTTGCTGTTGAGTGGATTCAGACTGGAACTGTTCATTATGGGATGACAGTTTCGTATTATGGTTTTGTTAGTGATGGTAAGTTCCATCTTTGGCACTTGTTCTTGTGAAATATTAAACACTGTTTGTGAAATTTCTAAGTTCAAATTCTTGATAAACCAATGATGCTATACAAATGATATGTCAAAAACTTTGAATCTGTAGAAACACGGTCCTTTTATTTGAATCCTGTTACCTAATTAAAAGTTTGATTTCCTATTGAAGTTGAACTTGAAATTTCTTGTAGATAAAAACTATAAATTAAGTGTTACACAAATTGTGAGACAAAAATGCTGTTCATTATTGCATACTAAAAGTAGAAATACATGTCCTTATTTCTTCTATGATATGTTCCATTCCGTTAATTGAACAAAACAATTAAAGCTTGTTCATATTTTAACAGACAGGTTTTTGCATTTCATTTGTTGTGTATGAACTCACGTTTGATGTTTGAAACAAGTTTAGTTTACCCTTAAATGTTTGAAGAGATGAAACGCACACTCGTCTTTGCTTACAATGGCACCATGCCATGCAGGATAAAAAAATATGAGGTATGATTAACTGATATCTAGGATTATTATGAACATTTTAGTCATTTAGTTATTAAAGATTAGATTCAATGGAAACAATGTAAAAGATAAACAAGAATGTTTGTTTGAGACTGTGTTTTAATGAAATAAAATCAAATTAGACATTTATTTATATATGACTTGTGCTGCAGTTCTGGAACTTTCTGAAAAATATCAAAAACGTTTTGGCCCTCTGCGTTATTTTGTTGCTGGTTTTCTGAAGTTCTTATGCTTACCAAAGTATAGCTATGAAGTGGAATATCTTCCTGCATCTAATGAGGATCGAAATGCTAAACAGTTAGCTGAGCAAGAGGTGGTAGACATCTCAGACCTCTACTCAGATACTATTGGGAGGTCAACCGCTGATGGAATTCCACGAGCCTCAAGTTTATCGAGCATTGACTCAATGATGAATCCTAGACACATGTCTGGAGGGGACTTGGATACAACTTGCAGTAGCACTCATGCTAGTACTGAACCATCTGAATATGTGCGTGGTCTTGATCCAAAAAGAAAACACGTATCATTTGGGAGAAATAACATAACATCAGAGCCAGACGTTATTCATCCTCAGGTACAACCAAACTGGCCGAGGACAAGGTCAAAATCAAGGACAGATAAAGGATGGAATGGATTGGGGGTTTCACATGATCCTTCTAGATGTTCTTGGGGAAATACTGGGACGAGTGATAGAGAGGAGATATCTTCAACATTGTCTGATCCAGGACCAATTTGGGATGCTGAACCAAAGTGGAATACTGAACATAATTGGGATATGGAAAATCCTATTGAATTGCCAGGGTCACCGGATGATCTAGAATCAAGACCAGAAAAAGAAGGCATGCCACAGTTTGATGATAAATGGGAAATAAGAAAGGGAAATTTTCTTGGCATTCTGGTCTGCAATCATGCTTGCAAAACTGTTCAAAGTTCTCAGGTGGTTGCACCAAGGGCTGAACATGATGATAACTGCATGGATTTGCTCCTAGTTCATGGTACCGGGAGAGTGAGGTTGATGAGATTTTTCTTGCTATTGCAGATGGGTCAACATCTTTCACTGCCATATGTTGAGTATATCAAGGTATGTGCATGACTCTTGGAGCAATTCAAACTAGTTGTCCAACATAGCAAAAAATTGGGGATCCAAATCGTTGACTATAGTTATTAAAGTTGATTATTTCTATGTATATATCTAGAAATTAATATCTGTAGTGATCTCTTGCTAAAATTGAGAGATATCTTATAATTGGGAGATTTGATCTACAAAATATTCCTAGGCCTCTTTTATATATACTATAGAAATCCTACGTACATCAATAAATTCAATATAGAATTGTTTGTCTTGCCCTATCTGATTTAAGGGCTTGTTCTTCTTCTTAAAATCGTTTTTTCGTTAGTTGTTTCGCTTTGTTCGGAACAGTAGGCTGAGTTTGTACTCGCTCAGAAAACACAGTGCCATTTCTCTCACCGCCCATCCAACCTGTTTTAGAACAGACCAACGACCTTACCCGTGAAAGACCCGACATCATCGGTGCATCCACACGCCACCACAAACCGACAGCTTCTGCCGCGCGTGAAGTTCACGCGCCACCCTTTGGTGATCTTTTCATCTCAGGTCTTGGACCACCAGTGTCGCCGGCTCTTGTGCATCTTCCTTGAGGTGTTTGAACCCTGGTAGCTTGTTGGAAAAGACGCCAAAAGTCACTGTTTGTCTCTAAACCCTTTATGTTGGTATATTTTTTGGTTTTCCTGAGTGATTCTAAAGAAGAAGAGTGGCAAAAAGGTAACCCTTTTGAGTTCTGATAATCCTTCACTCCAAATCAGTCCCGTAAAGCTTGATGGAACCAATTATCTTGCTTGGTCAAGGTCTTGGTTGTTATTCATCAAAGCTAGAGGATTACACATTAATGGTGATAGTCAGAGGCATGATGTCAATAATCCTGATTATAATCATTGGGAGTTTGAGAATTTCCTCGTGATGTCGTGGCTCATCAATTCAATGCAACCGGAGATTACTTGACTGTATTTGTTACTTGACATTGCAACAAAGATATGGCAAGCTACTTCGTTGACATACTCTCAAGTAGGTAATAAAGCACAAATTTTTTAAATTTGTAATAAACTACATAACACGGGAGATATGACTGTTTCACAATACTTTGCGGAGCTACAGTATATGGATTATGGCAGGAATTAGATTATTATCAGGATTTTCAAGCAGAATGCTCAAATGATGGTGCTAAATTCCAAAAAATGATGGAGGCGGATCGGGTATTTGATTTTTTAGCAAGGCTCAACCGAGAATATGATCATATACGAGGTATTATACTTAGAAAGGAACCTTTCCCTTCAGTACAACTTGCACATTCTCTTGTTCAGCAAGAAATAGAAGAAACGTTATTCTACATACAACCATTGTTGAGAAAGTAGGGTTAGTTGCTAGTTTTACTGAGAAACCAAAATCTAATAAGGATCACTTCCACTCTGATTATTGTAGAAAACAAAGGCATACCAAAGAAACCTGTGGGAAATTGCATGAGTGGTCAAATTAGAGTCGTGGAAAATGCGGTGGTTCAATGTTAAGGAGCCATGCTCACTTGGCTGAAGGGAATGAAGCCTTTACAGCACCGTTAACTGGAGTTTTATCCAATGAGGAATTTCAGAACTTACGACATCTTCTCTCAAAACTAGACTCACCTTCCACAGTTGGTACATCAAATATTGCAAAATCAGGTATTGTGTAATCAAATCCTAGAGATAATCCTTGGATTATAGACTTTGGAGCTAACAGACAAATGACAGGCTCTCAAAACAAAATTTTAACATATTCTCATGGAAAAAAAGGGGATAATGTTAGAATAGTAGATGGTTCTTTTACCTCTGTATTTGGTATAGGTTTTATTAAATGTACTCCCAAAATTACCTTTATCGTTGATTCTTCATGTACCTTGTTTTCCTATTAATCTTCTCTCTGTCAGTTTTATTACTAAGGATCTTAATTGCAAAGTTGAATGTTTCCTGACTATTGAGTCCTTCAGAACCTCGACACAGGGCATAGGATTGGAACTGGTAAATTATAGGATGGCTTCTACGTTTTGGAAGAAAATCCCATGACAGTTGCTCATCAAGCGTCTCTTGGGAATGATGTGATTAATAAGGAAATTCTACAGTGGCATAGGTGGTTAGGACACCCCTCATTTTTGCTCTAGAAAAATTATATCCAAGCTTGTTTAAAAGAACTTCTTTTGATTCTTTATTTTGTGAAGCATGTGAACTTGCAAAACACACGGGAAGTTCTTATCATTTATCTAATAATAAAAGTTTTGTTCCTTTATGACAATTAACTCCGATGTTTGGAGTCTTACTCAAAATCCCTTTATTTTTTGCCATAGATGGCTTGTAACCTTTATTGATTGTTGCACAAAATTAACTTGGGTTATTTAATGAAAGCCAAGAATGAAGTGTTTTCGTGCTTTCAGTCTTTTCATAAAATGATTTGTACCCAACATGATGCTAAAGTTAAAATCATGAGATCTGATAATGGACTGGAGTATCTGGATGGAAATTTTCTTGCTTTTCTAGACTCTTATGGAATAATACATCAAACCAATTGTGGCTATACTAGTGAATATAATGGAGTTGCAAAAACAAAGAACAGACATATTCTAGAGGTAGCTTGATCCCTAATGTTCACCATGCATCTTCCAAAGATATTGGGGTAATGCCGTCCTTTCAACTGTCTATCTTATCAATAGAATGCCACTTTGGATTCTGGATTTTAAATGCCCTATAGAAATTTTACAAGGTAAAAATTCATATATTGCACCACCAAGAGTATTTGGGTGTATTTGCTTTGTTCATGCTCGGAATGTAGGTAAGTTAGAGCCTAGAGCTTTAAAGTGTGTGTTTATTGGATACTTTTCCACACAAAAAGGATATAAGTGTTATCACCCCATGTCTAAGAAATACTTTGTAAGTATGAATGTCACTTTTTTGGAGTGTGAGCCCTATTTCTCCACATATCAAACTCCTCTTCAGGGGGAGAATGTGAGTAAAGAGGTGTTGCTTGATGTGATCCAAGGAGAGAGAACAATTCAGGGGGGAGAAAACTAGTGTAGTTCAGGAGGATCAAAGTATGTGCTTAGATAGACCAGATTTTGAAACATACTCAAGACGAGATAAGATAGAAAAAGCCATCGTGCAATCTATGTCATCCTCTTCTCTTGAAAACACTGGTGAGTCAGAGTATGATTTATCTGATGATCTAGATAAGCCTATTGCTCTTTGGAAAGGTGTTATAACGTGCACTAAGCAACCAATTTCTAACTTTGTTTCCTATGATTCATTATCTCCTTCCTATAGAGCCTTTGTTTTTTTTGTTTCTTCTGCATCTATTTCACCTGATTGGAGAGAAGCAATGGAAAATGTCCAATGGAAAGAAGCTATGGCTGAGGAAATGAAGGCCCTAGAGAAAAATGAGACTTGGGAACTTGTCATTGCTCCAGAAGGAAAAAAGACAGTTGGCAGCAAATGGGCATTCATAGTGAAGCATAAGTCAGATGGATCTATTGAGAGATACAAGGCAAGATTGGTGGCTAGAGGCTTTACTCAAACATGTGGAGTAGACTATCAGGAAACCTTTGCTCCTGTTGCTAAGATAAATATAATCAAAAATCTACTCTCTTATGAAATTATCTTAGATTGGGACTTACAACAATTTGATGTTAAAAATGCTTTTCTTTATGGGGATCTGGAGGAAGAGGTGTATATGGAGATTCCACCTGGGTTTGAAGATGAGAAGACACAAGGGAAGTTTGTTGGCTAAAAAAAAGCCTTGTATGGGCTAAAGCAATGGCTAAAAAAAAGCCTTGTATGGGCTAAAGCAATCACCCAGAGCATAGTTTGAAAAGTTTAGTCGGGCTATGATTTCCTTTGGTTATCGCCAGAGTAATGTGAATCATAACTTATTTATCAAGCATTTTCAAGGTAAGATCACACTTCTTATTGTCTATGTTGATGACATTGTGGTAACAGGAAGTGATACAGAAGAGATGGTTAGGCTGAAAAAATTCCTTGCTAAAAAATTTGAAATTAAAGATCTAGGGAAGTTGCAATACTTCTTAGGAGTTGAAGTCGTTAGATCAGGAAAAAGAATCTTTATCTCCCATAGAAAATATGTATTAGACTTGTTAGAAGAAACCGGTATGATGGGTTGTAAACCAGCTGAATCTCCTATCGAGAGCAACCACAAACTTCAAGCAAGAACAGGTACATCAGTAGACATGGGAAGATATCAGAGATTAGTTGGGAGACTCATCCACCTCTTTCACACCAAACCGGACATAGTATATGCAGTTAGTCCAGTGAGCCAGTATATGCATGATCCATGAAAACCACATTTACAGGGTGTATTCCATATCCTACGCTATCTAAAGTCGGCACCAGGAAAAGGCCTTCTATTCACTAACAACGGTCACCTTAAGATAGAAGTATTTATAGATACTAATTGGGTTGGATCTCTAGATGATAGGAGATCAACCACTAGTTACTGTACGCTTATAGTAAAAAACTTAGTAGTCACTTGGAAAAGCAAGAAAAGAATATAGTTGCTAGATCCAATGCGGAAGCTGAATAGAAAGCTATGGCGCAAGGTGTGTGTGAACTCTTTTGGGTAAGAAAGCTGATGAATAAATTACAACTGATGGATGGAGGAAGTTTATCCCTCTATTGTGATAACAAAGCTGCAATTAGCACAACTCACAATCCTGTTCAACATGATAGAACGAAACTCATAGAAATTAATTGACACTTTGTAAAGGAGAATGGCTCATTACACCTATCCCATATGACGTCTAATGAACAATTGACAGATGTCTTCACCTAAGGACTCTGAACCAAGCAGTTTCACAATCTTGTTTGCAAGTTGGGCATGGGTGATATCTATGCACCAACTTGAGAGGGAGTGTTGACTATAGTTATTCGAGTTGATTATTTGTATATATATCTAGAAATTAATATGTCTAGTGATCTCTTGCTATAATTGAGAGATCACTTCCTATAATTGAGAGATTTGATATCTAAAATATTCCTAGGCCTCTTGTATATATACTATAGAAATCCTATGTACAATTATAAAAAAAATCAATATAGAATTGTTTGTCTTCATAGAATTTAGCTCACAATGTTGCATTAAATCTACATTTGGCATTGGGCAAAATGAATGGAGGCATTGTCTTTTTTTAACTCATAAAAGTTACCATCGTTTTACCTTCATAATTAAGCACGCATTTGATTGCTGGGTGGAAAGAAACAATAGAGCATGTTCCCTGCTATCAACCAGGACAAACCAAATTGCCCCATAACCTTCTCTGAATAAAAATAGAGATAAAAGCTAGATTATTTGACATTGTTTTCAATAAAGTACCAACTCGAGGAAAATGTTCCAGTGTCCTTTCAACCATAAAGCAATTAAAATTATTGCTTGATCTTGTAAACAGCCATTTGCAGTTCTGAAAGTAGAAAAAGTAACGATAAATGTGGAGGACTTCTTGTTCCTTCCTCCCATCTATTTGGATAATTTGTTTTCTCATAACTATACTCATGTGCGTCTGTCCTCCTCCCCTATTTCCATTATTACTCTTTAGGTTAAAACTTCTTATCAGAAATTCTGTCTGTGTATGAGACATAAAGAGTGTTAGTGTATGTTTCTGTGTACATCAAAGCGCATGCCCATGCTGTTCCATATCAATGTTTGATGAGCATTTGGGAATAGTTATGGAAAGTGAAGTAGTTTGAACATCTCATCTTGTCTAACAGGTAAAGTCTGTTAGGATGAAAACTGGCAAGCATACGCACAGTGGCTGTGGAATTGACGGTGAGCTGTTTGCACTCAATGGCCAAGTATTCTCATTTTTGCTACCAGAGCAGTGCCAACTTATTGGTCGCTCATCCTAGCCATGATGAGATAAAAAAACATTTTTAACCTTGAACCAGTCAAAATGCCTACGAGGGGCAGGCGATACTGTTTTTGCCTTATGATTGTAACATATCCCAGAGCATCCTTCAAGTGCTGAACGTATTTGAAACAGTGAGCATTCTTTAACTGCTGAGAGTATGTGAAACTGTGACTTCAAGTAGCCCCTGAAAGTTGCAGCATTACATATCCAAGGTATCTGTAAATTCTTTGCTGCAGTTTGTGTATCAGTTGCATGTAGTATACATAGTTCTCGCCTGATTTTGTCCCTTTGTTGGTACGACGGAGTCCAGATCTTCTGTTCAATATTATGGTGTTTTATTGTGTCCAATAAATTTCAGTCGTTTATTTATGTGAGTCCTATATATGTCCTATGTGAATTTCACGTGGGTCTCACAAAATAAATGATTGAGATTTTATGAGACAGAATAAGACAGGATAATATTAGACAGAAGATCTTGGTTCGGTATGATGTGTCCAATGTGATGAAGGAAATATGCATTTATATGCTGTGATCATCGTTATTGTACGTTTATAATTCTTAGTTTATCTTTTCTCTAATAGTTCTTTAAATTGTATCTTCTCTTTCAAGTCTTTTAATCTTATTATGAGAAAGAAAATAGGAGGATGTGAGACATTATTATCATTCATTTGTGGAAGAAAACAAAGCTTTACGAACCTGTGTCTATTGAGGTAATGCCACGTGTTGCATTGTGATTTGTTAAGGGTTTTATTCCTGTCGTTTATCGGCCATGCAGAAGGACAACAGACATGTCATCTTCGAACTGTACTCCCTGATTTTCCTCACCACACGCAATGATCCTCAACCAGTTCCCCACCTTGCATGCAACTCAGCCGGCAAAAGAGTGGTTAGGGATAGCAAAATCGCCCGACCTAATCCAAATTCGTTGGATTAAGTTGTCTGGGTAAGCTTGCTTGAATTAGTTTAAACAAAACTACGTTATTTTATTTAATAATTCAAAATTTAATTAATAAAAATTACCTCGGTTTGTTAATTGCAACTAAAACAATGTTATAAAATTAACAAAGTGGATAGCTTAAAAAGGTTGTATGATTGTGGTGGTAACAGTTAATCCGCCAAGCTTGGGGGTGCAATTTCAGCATGTATATCACGAAAAAAATCAGTGTGTCAATAGGTTGACCTCTCTTGCAGTTTTATTCAGCCCAGGTCTGTATATATTTCAAGAGCCTCTGACAGTTGTTATAAAGTTTATCTACTGAGACAAAAAGGGAGCTTTGTACTGTAGAATACTGCATTGGTAAGATGTTTTTTTAATTTATTTGTTTTCCCTTTTTAACAAAAAATACTAATATTACTTAATAATGATAGTAAAATTCATAATTCTCATATTTAAAAATATATATCATCGGATTCTATGCTTAGCAATGATTCACAAATCAATGTGCACTAATTTAAAAGACTATTCTTTGTTAACAGAATGTTTAAAAGCCACGAAAACTAAATAAATGGGAACCACCACCCAATGCCAAAAGACTTTGTTGAAGCTAAATCCATAATTTGTTAGGCGTGAAACTTGGAGCATACAACTTACTTTCTAGTTACAATCAACTACTTCAATTTACACATTTAACTTTTGATTTGTGTTCCTTCTTTGAGTCAACCAGATTTGAAAACACTAGATTCCAATTGCCACAAACGTTAGTTACACTTCATGCTAGAAGTTGGTTTTTAAAGCTTGGGATGATTAATGCAAAGCAAAGTTAAAAGAAGAGTGAGATGGTTTAGATTATTGCTTGGTGGGGCATTATCAATAAATGATATGAATCCATACATGGCCTGGCCCGGCGTGGGTGCGAGTTCACCAGCACTACCCCTTTAGATTTTTAATTTGACAAAGGGGGGAAGGTAAGGTAAGCCCTGAAATACCCTTTGTCTTCGAGTCGGGGTTTGTTTGGTAATTCACCCTTTTTCCTCCATTGTCTCCTACCTTACCTTACCTTACCTTGCCTTACCTTACCTTACCTTACCATACATAATCATAAATAAATAATTAATATTTAGATTATATGCAGAGTTTAGTTGTACCATTTCCCTTTTTTTGAATTTGATGATACCTAATAAAAAATTTCCCTAAACGTGAAGTTAAAGAAAGGTTCAATATGTATAACCTTATTCTTAATTAACAAAAAGAATGTTTCAAAAGGACCAAATAGGATAATAAGATATCTTGCAATTTATAAAAATTATAATTTCTCCATCATCAAAAAGTTAAAAAGACATAATTTTACAAAACATTTCCCATTATTATTTAATTGAAACCTGGTATTAATTTTGAAAACAATTGGTGAAGTGACAGCAAAACCAAAAGATTTATTATAGAAGAAGACTGGAGGAACGAACATTGTGAAAGCGCCTCCTCTCCTCTTCTTCTTTTCTTCTATTCTCTCTCACTCTCTCTGTTTTGTCTTGTCAAGCTTTGTTTCTTCTTCTTCTTCTTCTGCTTCTGCTACTACTTGCCACTGTTACATTCTTGGATTGTTTATATATTCATGTATAAAAGTGCATTATCTTTTACGGAAAAGAAAAGGTTATGCCCACCGTTAATATTTCAAAATATTTCCTTGTTTCTCTGTGCTTAATTGACAGCGGCATTTACTAGCATCCCTCTTATTATTACTGCCGTAGAAGAAGTGGGCAACTTCAAATTTCGGTAATTTCTCTCTTCCTCTCTCAGTTCTGTTTCCGATCTGATCTAAATCAAAATTTGATGTTCTGTTTGCAAGTTTGTTACTTTTTCATTTTTTGTCACGTGGGTTTGTTGTGCGAGTGTGTTTAGAAATCTGAAACTTGGGTTGTAGTGTACACAACTTTGAATGGTGTTTTGGAGCTTGAGCTGAAGAAGTATGGAGTAGGATACACAGATTTGGATTTTAACGGGATCTGTAAAATTTCACGTTTTTTTCTTTCTTTTTACAGTTTCGGTTGGGCTTTTGAGTGTTGGAAAGGAATGGTTGGCGGTGCCGCTTTGATTTGAATGTCTCAAGCCGGAAAACGACAACTTGGCTTCTGCTATTACTACATTGTTTAAGTTGGCATTTTTAGGGTTTCTGTGTTTGCGCCATGGCTACGAAACGCGCCTACAAGCTCCGTATCCTTTTATATTATCTTGTCTTCACTCATTTTATTTGCTCTGGTCTATTTTTGATTGAAAAGGTCGAGTCTTGATTTGAGATGTGGGCTGATTTACGTTTGTATTTGAAGTGATTGTTTGATTCACTGCGGGGATACTAGTGTAATAACTGTCTGTGTTTCGCCTTGACCTGAAAATTTCAAAATTTGATGAAATAAAGAGGAATTTGTGGCACATTCTGCGGCTGTCAATTGCCTCAAGATTGGAAGGAAGTCATCGAGAGTTCTTGTGACTGGTGGAGAAGATCACAAGGTCAATCTCTGGGCTATTGGTAAGCCCAATGCTATACTGGTCAGTAGTACTTCACAGTCTCGTTTGAACTGCTTCAGACTTCCTTATTGACATTGTTAATCTTTATCACTCATTTGCTCATATGATTGCGGATTGCGGATTGCTGCAATGTGTAATACTCCAAACTTCATATGCAGAGCTTATCAGGACATACCAGTGGAATCGATTCAGTAAGCTTTGATTCTTCTGAAATTCTTGTAGCTGCAGGAGCTGCTAGTGGTACAATCAAGCTTTGGGACCTAGAGGAGGCAAAGAGTAAGTTTTATGATTTGTTTAAATGCTTTAGGAAAGCTTTGGATTCTGATTGCCTATCTTTTATACCTTTTACATCAAATTTATGTTTAAATTTGATTGTGTCTGTAGTTGTTCGTACATTGACTGGTCACAGATCCAATTGCATATCTGTGGACTTTCATCCTTTTGGGGAGTTCTTTGCATCTGGTTCTCTGGACACAAATCTTAAGATATGGGATATCAGAAAGAAAGGCTGCATTCACACATACAAGGGTCATACTCGAGGTGTCAATGCAATAAGATTTACACCGGATGGTCGTTGGATCGTATCTGGTGGGGAGGACAATACCGTCAAGGTTGAAATTGTTGTCCTCTTCCTTCGTGCATACATTTCACTAACACTGATAAAAGCATGTGACATGCAGACCACATACACAAAACATGATTCTTATCTATATGGAGATCTTTTTTCTTCATCCGCAATGAAGTTGAAAAACTTCAAGCTATTTGTTTTTTAGCTGGGATTTCCTCTGCACAAAGCAGCTGTTTCAAGGTTGTTGGGTTTCAGTTCTTGAACTTTGCTACCTTTTACATATAAATATGAGCCATAATGCAGTAACTCATTATTGGGCTTGGGATTAATATTCAGACACTGTATTGCTGTATGCTAGTTCAATTGCTGCAAGGTGGACTCTCGGTTTTTAATGCTTTATGTACAAGTATAGGGTCCTTGTTGCTTCAAACAATTGTGTGCAAAAGGAAAATGTTCTTGTGTTTATATTTACAGTTTTTGGACTTGTTTTTTTTTTGTCTAATCCACTCTGTGATTGCCATTTCAACAGTTGTGGGATTTGACCGCTGGAAAGCTCTTGCATGATTTCAAGTATCATGAGGGTCAGATCCACTGCATAGATTTTCATCCCCATGAGTTTCTTCTAGCAACAGGTTAGTATTGTGATAGCAATGGATGAGAATCAGGTAGTTTATTGATAACTAGCAGTAGCCTTGTAGTATAGTCCACAAGAGCTAAAG
>JANJEY010000003.1:10983479-10996158 GCA_024703695.1 Erythroxylum cataractarum
CAATTATTCAGCAACCTTCCATTCTCTTTTGAATCATAGCGAGTATTGAGGTGGATGATAATGAAAAAATGCGATATAATCTATTCAAGCTGCAATAACAATATAACTGAATAGCAGAGTGGGAGTACATAAATGGACAAACCAATACAAAAGAGAAGCAGTATCAGAATCTCTTCAAATCTTGAAATACTTGTATCCGTATTCTGGATTTGTCATTCCTTCTTCCCAATCACCCATCTTGCGACCTCCAAAAACCACTTGTTGAATGCCCAAATATCTGTGAAGAATGAATTAATTAGGAGTTCGGCCTGTGAACGATGCTGCAGAAACTAAAGGAGTTTATAGCAGCTTTTACATACTCTGAACTCAGCACGGTTAAGCTGTTAAGGAGCACATCAATAGCAAGAAAATCAGATGTACCAAGATCCACCCTGACAGACAATTTCATTTTTCAGATAAAACTATGTCATATTAGTACAGGAAATGTGTTAAGAAGTTATACCAGACACGGCCCCAGTTGTCCTGAAACTCAATGTCACCGATATCGTGGAAAGAAGATGGCATCACTTTAGAGCCTTTATCAGCATCATAGAGGGGATCATAGTCCATTGATGAATTTGCCAACTGCCAGTAAATGTAGTTGACTTAACATCATTTGCTTTTGTCTAGATTGCAAAGTAAAATCAAAACGAATACGCCCATCTAATTCTATGCAGTCTTCTAAATTGTGTTCAAGATACTTGTGACCAGAGTCCTCTTTTCAGAGAAAACAATCAACAAAATGTACTATTTTGCTCTTGATTCATCTCATAGTAGAAATTATAGAGCAAGTTGCCATATACAGTGATGTTTCACCCCCTCTTCCACTTCTTTTATTAGTTTCTTATTTAGACAGCATCCCTCTGAAAAACAAGTCCCTGTTAAATTGTTAACTTTGCAATTTCTCCTGCATTTCTACTACTTTCACCTATGGTTATTGATGAATAACAAGTTAACAGATGAGCTTTATAAAATCTACACAATTATGAAACATTCCATACAAATTAACATCTCTTTTCCTTTATAATGGTGGGAGGCAAAAAAAAACATTGCTAGAAACATCAGAATACATCAACTCATAAAAGAAGGAACAGAAAACAGCTTCAAATTCATTCAGTTTGACTGATATTCCGTTAAGATTCTGGACTAAATTCAGCTTATATCTACTCCATCAGATAAAACAAGAAAGTTTGTTTTGCAATGCATACACCTCATCATTGTTGACTACGATTTTACACAACAGTTTTGTATTATCGTCATCATCTAAGTACTATTCAAATGAGCAAATTAAAACAAGGACCCACCTATAAAGAGAAACACCAACTTAGCCCCCAGTATACCTTATGATTGTGAAAAACTTCTACGCTGGGACACATATCCATGTTCATTAAAAAGCAAGTGAAAACATATAGATGGAAAAATGTACCAAACCTGCAAATTTGATGAATTAAAGGCACCTAATCGTCCCATAACATACCATGCCTGGATAACCTACAATCAATCAATTAATAGAATTCATGAGCACGACACCCAACATAGAACCACGTAAAAAATGATAATCAATCAGAGAAGCTCCGCCTTCTTAGATGTTCGCAACCATCAAATAAAGAATTCAAGTAGCGAATGTTAAAGGGTCCACTTACACTGCCAATAAGATTGACGTCCCGATCCTCAGGAGATCCATATAGTTGAAACCATATGTAGGAATCAACAAAGGTAAAGCTGCAAAGTCACAAGAAGTGAAAAAGAAACAGGAATTTATTATAGTCAAAACCATAATTTTCGAGTCCTGCAGCAAGTTTGAACAAAAAAAAAGATACTGGTTCAGTTTATAATTTACAAGATTTAACAGATTTACAAGCTTTTTGATTGGGATCAATTACCTTACAAGTTTTTGCTCCAAAAGTTACACGTAAAAGGAGAATTATATTCAAGGACATAAGACAGCCATCACATTGGTTCCAACACATTCATAAGCAAGCATTTCTTCATTAATAAAATAAAATACAGCCAAAACCCTGAGGTACTTAAAGAAACAAATAGATATCATTTACATCCACTATGATGGGATTTAGGTAAATTTACCAAACAAAGATGATCAAAGACTACAACACAGTTGAAAGAATGTAACGGACAGCAATAAAGTGAGCAAGAGAACAAAGAACTGCTGGCAGAACAACTGTAGACAATGAAATTTCTTTATAATGATCCAGACCTCAATGTCAACCCTCAAGGGATAACAAAGATAAAGTTCAAACTCATCACTCAAGAAGAAAGGTATTTGGACAGTAAATTACTCCTCTATCCACGTAAGGTTACTATTCAACTAGATCATCTCATCAGATTCATGTGCACAAACGACGAACACTGATCCCTACTTCATGGAACAAATATCTTCAACACAATTTTGTCTAGAATTTTGCAACCAATGTGGATACCGAGGTTAAAGAAAGATTGACATATTGTGAAGTCCTCACGCGGCATTCACTAAAAGTGGCAGTATTTAGCTATAGAGTGTAAATTGACATTAACAGGGGAGGGAGGAGAGAGAGAGAAGAGGAAACATGTAGAGGCGCATTGTATTGAAGAGATTACTCACTCTCTGAAGCTGACTTTAAAGGCAAGAACAGAACCAGTTTTGGACTTCTGAAAGCTCCGACCTTTCTTCCTCACTCTGTCTTCAACCTGCTTCATGTAATAGAGATGCGTTGTTTGTAATAAAATTGTTACGCTAAACATTGCAAGCAGTGGCAAGCAAAGACATTAAAGTGAAAAGAGGATTGATGATTACCCTTTTCTTCATAAGGTCAGGATTGCCAACGGTATCTCCAAGGACGGCTCGAAGCTCCTCGTCGTATTTGCAAGCGTCTTCTAACACTCTGCATTCCATACCCAAGAAGCTCATAATTGAACATGGTAACAGTTATTATATTCAAAAGGAAAAGGAAAAAGAACATACTTTGCCCAGGAAGGATAGTTGTGAAGGCGATCATGTTCACGTTTCCTTTTGTCTTCACGAACCTTGAGTAACCTTCGACCTCTAGCTGTTGTTCCTGAAACCACAGTTGAAAGTGGGTTCATTCCCACATTCCCATCTACCAAAGCTGGTTCTTTGTCATTGATCATATGGGTTTTTTCATTATTTGAAGAAGATGATGCATTAACGGAGAGTAGTGGAATTGTTCTTCTCGTAGGGAAAATAAGTTTACTATTACAACAACCACCACCACTACTGCTACTACTAGTGCTATGAAGATGAAGAAGAAGAGGGCTTCTTAGAAGGCAGTGAGTTTGTGTCTCCAGGCAGCCACCCCATCTCAATCCACTTGACATTTTTCCCTTCGAAACTGGTACTGCTCACTTCTGGGATTATCATTTTTCATGACACGACTCACGATCCCTCGAAAGGGGCCTGAGACCCAAAAGGCCTACACTATCCCTCGGCACACCCATGATTATTCTTGGGCCTACTTTTAGTTTGAAAGAGGCCCAAGGACAAGAATATGATTATGTAGTATGTATTATTAGGATTGAAGTATCTATTTTTGTTAGGCTGTTTTAACATAGTGTTATTTAATTTTGTCAATATTTTTATATTAACTCTATATAAATGTATGAATCAGATTTAATAAAATAGGGTAAAAATTGATTAACCAAAATAAAAGATCTGATCTCGTATTATTGATAGGTTATTAGTATAATAAAAACGATCTTCCAATCAATTAAAGATTAGACCAAGTTTTCGTATCTTACCAAGATTCTTCCTAAAAGCTGTTGTTGTTGTTTTTGTTATTAATAATTACTTAATGCAAACTTTTCATCAAGACAGCAAGACATCCATATCTTGTCTTGTAACTTGGTACACGGCCAAATGCTTCTTCCTCCCTAACATACTAAAGCCTTAGCGTGGCTCCAGGACGTACATCTTGCAGGCATGAGAATCTACTTCTGCAGAAACTTGGTCTTGGACACAGCACTGAGTTGTATGCTGCATATTGAGGATAGGAATGAAGAAATTTGTTAAAAGGAACATTAAGCTTAAGACTTCCAACAGTAACAGGAAAATGGGAAGATCTCTTACTGCCCACAAGTCTTGAACATCAACAACAATTGAAGAATTCAGACCAATATCACACCAAGAAGCAGTGATAGTTGCTTGTGAAGTTCCTCTGTTCCATAGCACCACAGCTACCCTATTGTTGGTAAGAGGACCAGCCCATACCTGAGCCATTCCAACAAATGTTACTATATATATATATATCTGTATATATATAAGCAACATATTCAAATTCAAACAACGAGGTTACCTCAAGATCCTCGTCTTTCTTTACTTTCTTTCCCTGAACTCCAAGTTTATCTGTTCCGTTTTCATACATTACCAGGATATAATGACGTTGAGAGTTTAACATGCGATGCTGGATTCATTCTTACCTTGGTTGACTGCAATAACCTCGGTATTGCTGAGCAACTCTAAGGTCTCATTGTCCATAGAGCGGGCATCACAACCAATTAACAATGGAGCCTGTAACAAAGTTCAAAAGGGAAGGAAAAAGTTGTAATGGAATGCCACATTACATTTGATGACTGCCAAGTATTAAACAAAAGGCTGAAGCTTGAATCTTACTTTAACCAAAGCCCATATGCTGAAGTGAGAGCGATACTCCTCTGTGGTCATGCCACCATTTCCTACTTCAAGCATATCAGGATCTAATCCATGGCAGACATTAAGTGAGCTCCTGGTTTTCAACAGCTTGAAACAGTTGCAATATCTAGTGCATTTTACACTTGCAATGATTTATAGATGACAGTAATCATTTCTTGTAATATCATACATACTAACCATTGGTAGTCATCATTACCCTGTAACACTATAAGTGGAGTTACAGATGAACTCCACTCTTTTGCTTAAACCAGACCCTTAATCTTATCATCGAATGGCCAAATCAGTAAAGAAAATTTAGCAAAAGAGTATGAATTTGAAAGTACCATTCCAACCGCCAGGTCCAGCATATGATGCCCATTTGTCATTCTTGTCAGCAAGAGATGTCATTCTAACCAACAAGAGAACCTATCAGTCTGATAAAAAATGTACATGTCAAATGCCGATGAAATATATAGTCAGAAAGCTTATGTACCTATTCCAATTATCCTCAATATCTCCAGTTGTTCTCCAACTGTTTCCTACACTCGCTGCCCAGGTAGCTGGATCTTCCTGACCCCTACGTCAGTAAATATTCCAAGGATGACCAATGTTGAAAACTGATTTATCATTTTTTTGTTTTACTTCTGGTGTCAAAAGGACAAACATGGGAAATTTGGCTTACCATTCACAAAGGGAATAATATATAGACCTCCCAGAATTCAGTAAAGCCTTACTCATCTTTGGATATCTATAACACCATCAAGTATATCACCACCTCAGGCGCTTTTAGTCTGGTATCTCTGTCAAGGAATATAAAGAGTACCTTTCTCTTGCGCTTATATTGCCATTGTTACAATTGTCATACTTGAGATAATCAATTCCCTGCATTTGAAGTGTCAAAGTAATCATATTAGGTACTTCAACAAAATACCAAGACTAGACGAAGCAAACTTACCCATAAGGCAAAAGTCTTCGCATCCTGCTCTTCGTAGCCCAGTGAGCCAGGCATAGTCTTGCTGCAAGTTTGTGTCCTGACACAAACACAAACACACATTTTGAACTTAGACAAGTTTCTGTAGATATACGAAGAAGTGCACAAAATAAAACAGGAAAAAGGAGAGGTTGAGTTTTTCATTTAAAGACCCTGCATCAGAGTAAATTCCAAGCTTGAGGCCCTTGCTGTGAACGTAATCTGCCAGTGCCTTGATGCCTGAAGGAAATGTTCCAGCTCTTGCCACCAAATTCCCCTGCCAACAGTCAGAAACAAGGACTGAATCAATGAATGAATACGGAATTGTAATGCTCTAAGTTCATACTGATCTACCAATTCCAAATCAGAGAATAACTAGTTTTTGATAAAAGATTGTATATCCTCTGGTATTTTTTTCCTTATACATCTTATAGATTGAATTGTTTAGTATGTAAATAAGATCATAAACTATATTACCTGAGAATCTCTATTTAGTTCGCCCCAGCAATCATCTTGAACGCAAGAATAAAAACAAATGTAATCAAATTTAAGTGATCAATATAATAAATGTTATGTTCTATGTATGTATATGTAATTTTTTATACCTATGTTCACATATTCGTATCCTATAGCAGCAAGACCGCTTGAAACCAATGCATCAGCTGTTAATGTTGTACAGAACAAGAATCTAATCGTTCATATTGAGAATTGAAGTTGAAGAGAAAAAAAAAAAGAAACAGAAGCTTATACTTACCTGTTTCTTTAATAACAGTTTCATTGATGTGGCATGAAAAATGATTCCAGCTACTCCATCTGATCTCCCACCACCCCAAATGAAATTCAGAAAATTTAAAATAGAAAAAAAACTAAAATATCAGCTAGTGCAATTTAGGGATGATAATGAGCAAGCTGGCCGGACCTGACTTTGTTTTAAAAAATTAAAAAAATGATATCATTTTGTACTTTCTCATTGGGCCGAAGGGTCGGGTCGAGATAGCACCGGCCGAGTTCAACCCGAGTCATAGTCGGTTTGGGCCAAGCCACATTTGTCATCTCTAATGTAATTGTCCCACCAAAGAACTTACATTTCAATTGAAATCTTTATCAAGAAGAATAATTATATTTTTAATCTTCGAACATAATTATGTAATTATCATATCTTTTAATTGTATTGAATTTCAATAATCACTTTATATTGATTAATTTTATTAATAGAAATTTAATGTGATATAAATAAATACTCTGTCTTTCTCTATATGTGTGTGTATATATATACACGTATGTATATGAACTAAACAAGAACTTACCCCATCTGGGGTGTCAGACCAAGGCCATTTTCAAGAGTTTTCCTCCTATTGATCTCCAGAGACGATCCACCTCCAGCCGATGCTGTTGATGATGACGATCCCTTAATTATATTTGTCAAAGTTAGTTGTCTAGCCCCTCCGGCCGTCGAATCTTTGGTTAACGCCAACAATATCAATGATATTACAATAGCAGCAGTAATGGTTTTAGTTCCCTGACCCCAACACCGGTTTGATGATGATGGAAAGAGATAAGACATCATGTCTGCCTAAACTTGAGGATTTGGGACCTTATCAAGAGAAGAGGATTGATATATACAGCTACCTCGCAACCCTTTTATGTACACACCACAGGCCATTGTATATGCTTGATCACAAGAACGACCAAGTCCGACGTAGTATAAGTCCAAGCATTTGCTCTCGTCAACTTTTCTTCGTGGATTACTATGTAACATGTAATGGAATCTCATCATCTGTGAGTAGCAGTACGTAACTGATGACGTAAACGAGAAGCCAGACCTGTGCTTACGAGGCCACCTGACGATCCGCTGTCACTTACTTCATCTCTTTCTTTAATTAGGATTTGATTTACCAGTTAAATTTCAATAATGACATCTGTATGGTTTGTTCCTACATAGAATAGTACTATCAAAGATGCTGTGATATGTTAAATATCACCATTACCTAGGGAACTCCAAAAAATATATATATCTTTTAAGATATAGCATGTACAAATCCAACTGTAACTATGAAGTCTCATACTCTCAATCCATGAAACTACTGCTAAATTGCAGCTAGCCCCCTCTATAACCATCTTAATTACGATATAGAAAACATATATTGGCTTCACGTACTGTCAGTTTTTTCTTTAGTTTTCTACTTGACATCCAACCATATAGTAAGCAGCTCAGAATTCCCAGTGTAAGATCGATTTTGATGCGAGAGTGCTAGGATTAAAAAAGGGGAATTCATCCATGTTATTGTTCACTAATCTCCAAAACAAACATCAGACACAGAGTTTCTCATCTTTGAATGTCTGTCAAAACCAAGCAATGATCTGCTAACTAAAATGGATCAGAGTACAGACGAAAGATATCAACATAGAAGATCGCTTCAGACGATTTGTCTCACGCTAAGCTGGTTCTTTCTGTGTTAGAATTCATGAAATAGGCTTCAAGATGTACAACTTGCATGCATGAGAGTCCACGGTGGCTGTTATGTTCCCGACAAACTGTGTGCTCAACGTCTTATGCTGCAAGAGGCCAACAGTCATATTACATATAGTACTGTATTAGACACTAGAAATTCTACAAAGCAAGCATTGAAAATGAACAGAAATGTTTTTACTGTGAAAGCATCAGCAGTACCTCCCAAACATCTCTTGCTTCTATGACGCTTCCAGGAGGAATTCCAATGTCATCCCACTCGGCGGTGATGGAAGATTTGATAGGACTTCGGTTGAGCAAGAGAGCGGCTACTCTATAGCCTGAAAGCGGCCCCGCCCATATCTGTCAAGAAAAGAACATGTTTACATATGTACATGTAACTTTCACGTCGACCAATACATATATGCCTTTTTTTTTTTTATACCTCTATGTCTCCTTCCTTTCTAACCTTCTTAGCTTGAATGCCAAGTGGATCTATGAACAAAATGAACAAGACCAAGCTGAAAGTTGAGGTAATTGTGATACCAGAACTCAGATATGCTCGCAAGTGAATGAAGAAAGTACATTACCTTTGTTAATGGCAATAGCCTCATTATTGGAAACAATCTCCAAACTATCTTTCGTTATATTCCTCAAGTCACAACCAAGGATGAGAGGAGCCTGCATATACGGTTCATCACTTTCAGATAGTATAACTGAAGAAAGGTTCCTCACAATGCCTTTTTCTTGCCAAACTGCATTACCTTGGAAATGGCCCAAATACTGAAGTGGACAATGTATTCTTCCTTTGTCATTCCACCATTCCCCACCTCGAGCATGTCAGGATCTGCACAAATCCGAATGTCTTAAAAGGTTAAAGGTGCAATCTCCTTTTGGTAATACCAACAAGCATAACTCAAGACAAACCATTCCAAGCACCAGGCCTTGCAAGATCAGCATACACCTCATTATAATCTGCCCTGATGATCATGCTGCCAAATAATCGCAGAGCTGCTGTTGAGTATTGAGCATTGGATTCTTTCAAATCAAGCATGGCACATACTGATTTTACCTTTCCCATGTATCACTAATGTCAGTGGTTGTTCTCCAGCTATTTCCTACATTGGAACCCCAGAGAGCAGGATGCATGTCTCCCCTAGTCATAATCAAAACCAGGAAGATGTCAAATCAGAGACATTACAAAGACTGACACAACACACTATCTGAGACTTCAAGCTCATACAAAATAGTATTCATTACCAATCACAAATGGAGTAAAATATAGGACGACCAGCCTTCATTAGAGCCCGGGTCATTGCAGGATATCTGCACTAGGAAACCAAAATGGTTCGATCAATCTATGTGATCTAAATGCAAAAGGAAAACTAATACACACTGATAAAGATGTCACTGGACCACCTGATTGTTGGTTTCGTGCCGTCGTGGTTGCAGTTATCATACTTCAAATAGTCAATCCCCTGGAGAAGAAGGTGAATCATAAATTCAAAGTTTAAATATTGGCAGTCTTATCAGATAGAAATAGAAGGTAAAACAGTGTACCCATGAAGCAAAAGTCTTGGCATCGAGCTCCTCATAACCAAGGGAACCAGGCATGGTGTTGCTGCAAGTATAGTACCTGCAGTGGAGGAACTCATGCTATAAGTCAAACCCATTCAATGGTTTGTTCAAAAGATATCTGATGGGACAGAACAAAATTTATTACCCAGCAGAAGAGTATATTCCCAACTTAAGACCCTTGCTATGAACATAGTCTGCAAGAGCTTTCATGCCTGAAGGGAAAGTTGAGCTTTTTGGCACCAGGGTACCCTGCAATAGAGTATGTAGTTTTTAGTGATCTCTTTTGATCATATGTTCAAACAATTCGAGAAGTTTGCTTTTCACCTTGTCATCACGAACCATTTCAGCCCAGCAATCATCTTCCAATGCAAAAAATATTGTCATTTATTGTTAGCTAATCCAAAAATATGTTTATTGAAAAACTGGAGAAAAGAGGAGGAATCATGAAAAAGGAAAGCTCAGACCTATGTTGACATAAGTGTATCCAAGTTTGGAAAGGCCAGTAGAGACCAGAGCATCAGCTATAAACATCAAAAGGAAAAGAAAATGTTGACAGTATTGGATAAAAACAGTACTGTTGATGAAAGAAAATTCATAAAAAACCAAATCCATTTTGGTTTCTTTACCGGTTTCTTTGATGATGTTTTCATCAATGTGGCAAGCGAAGTGATTCTAGCTGCTCCACCTTCAAATAGGAAAATAGAGTAATAGCCTCTTAATAACACTTAATCACATTAAAAACATATCATCAAACACAAGAAGATAATCTGTCATCAATGAAACATATAGTTGACTAATGAGTACTTGACACAAGTAAAACAAAAAGAGATCAGATAGACAAAGGAGAAGAATATATTTACCCCATGGCTGGAGACAAAGCAAGACCATTACCAAGCAGGTTCCTTCTCAAAGTGTCCATGACCATATACCCTTTTGGTGAAGCAGAATCAACGCCATTAATCTCCGTTGACAAGGTTAGTAGATGTATCAACAACATCACCATACTCATCAGTAATGAACTACGACTGGTTCTGTCCTCCATATGATTCATTTCTCTTGAATGTCCAAGTAAATTAACTAACTGAAATAGTGACTACTCTGTGCACCACTCTCAAGTCTCACCTTTTACTCCTTATGTATTAGTGTGGAGACTCTTTATCTTTGGAGACTCTTTATCTTTCGGCTTGTCAACAGACAACCTAAGATTGTGGAGTCTAAGCGTTTACACTTGATTCTTAAACAGATATTGTTCCATAGGTTACGGACAAAGACTTGTTCACCTTCCTGATTTTGATGAATTTAGGAGTTTATATAAATATATGTAATATGTATTTACATTATCTGATCTTGGATAGGATTTGACCCTAAATCGGTTTATCTTCATAGCCGTGTGACACTTATCTCGACTACTATTTATCTGTACATGTACTGTCAGATTTTAGTAAGGTATGTAGTAAAAACTTGTTCAACTCCAACCCAGTTGAACTCAATGGCTTATTTCAGTTCAAAAGGACGTCTGGTTGCGTTCGTTTATCATTTTCCAACCTTTAGGGACAGTTATGTCTCATGGAACCCCACATTTTACACGTTTGCAGAGCAGTCCATAATTCTGTAAAGCTTCAGGTTCCCAGAGTTTATTCCATTTTCATGGTCTGAGAAAGTGGTAACGTAAAAGCTCATGTTAATCAGAAAAAGCTCAAGCTCAGGATCTCATCCATTTTATTTTTCATTGATCTCACCATCAATCAGAGTTTCTGATATATGAACGTCATTACAAAAATCAAGCAACGAGGTACTTCATAAAAATGGTACAGATTCATGATATCATCAAGAGAAGAGCATTTCTAACGCTAAGGTGTTAAATAATGTGTCAAATTTCAAGAAACAGGCTTCAAGATGTATAACTTGCATGAATGAGAGTCCACGGTGGCTGTTATATTCCTCGCGAACTGAATCTTCAACGTCTTGTGCTGCAAGAGATAAAACAGCCATCAATGTATCACTACAAGGTGAATCATTGTTAGGGGAAGTATTGTTCCAGTAAGCAATTGGAAATGAGCATAATCACAAAGTTGTATACCTCCCAGACATCTCTTGCTTTAACGATGCTAGTTGGAGGAATTCCAAGGTCATCCCACTCGGCAGTAATGGAATATTTGATAGGACCTCGGTTGAGCAACACAGCAGCTACTCTGTAGCCTGAAAGTGGTCCTGCCCATATCTGTTTGAGAAAACAATAGGTACCCATCAATCACATACGATCTATGGAGATAAATATGCACAAGTAATTACAATGTATCGACCAATATAACAAAATGTCTCTTTTTTACCTCAATGTCTCCTTCCATCCTAACCTTCTTAGCTTGAACACCAAGTGGATCTATGAACAAAATGGACAAGAAGAAAGGCAAAACGTTCATGTAATTGTCAGAACAGAAAAGCAGACATGTTCTTCAGGAAGCATATTAACAAATGGTTTTTAAAAAAAGGTGATTACCTTTGTTGATGGCAATGGCCTCCTTATTCGTAACAATCTCCATAGTCTCTTTTGTCATATTCCTCAAATCACAGCCAAGGATGAGTGGAGCCTGCATAAGTAGCTCAGTCCTTGCAATCAGTATAACTGAAAAAAGAGTTCTGAAAATATGTTTCAGTATTTAAAAAAAGTCTTTTTCCAACTCTAAACTACCTTGGAAATTGCCCAAAGACTGAAGTGCACAATGTATTCGTTTTTGGTCATCCCTCCATTCCCCACCTCAAGCATGTCAGGATCTGCACAGATCAAAATAAGTCTCAAACAGAATAATTAAAACTTCCACTAACTGAGACAAGATATTAAGTACCGACCATTCCAACCACCAGGCCTTGCAAGCTCTGCAAAGAACTCGTTATAATCTGCCCTGGTGATCATGCTGCCAAAGAACAGGGCTTAGTAGTTAAGAATTAAAAAACAGCAGCTTCCAAAATCAAACATGGCACTTCTGATTTTTACCTGTCCCAT
>JANJEY010000003.1:11400681-11412304 GCA_024703695.1 Erythroxylum cataractarum
CCTTCAAGATCCTTAGATCGTTCACAAGACCTTCAGGATCAACCAATTGGCAGTTCATGTTGATTACCCCAAGCTGACAATCCCCCACACAAATCACTAGTCAAGAGCCGCAATAATAAACATTGAAAGCACCACAAAAGGACAATCAACTAAAAGTGACGCAAATAGTCCGAAGTTTGGAAAACACAATCACATGGATTCTGTAGTTATCAATTTCTATCTTGTCAGTTTCATAAAACAAAATTTACGACAAAACATGGAAACTAAAAACAAATAAAGAAACAAAAGGAGTAAAACTCACCGGTAATATCACGTAAACAGGAACATAAGGAGTACCAGAGAAATCTCGTTCTTGAAACTCTGAAGGCGTTTCGCAACTTACAAGAAACAACCAAAATCAATAAACTATGTCAAATTATCCACAAACTCTTGGTATGCAATCAAGACAGATTTAGTAAAAGTAAAGAAAACGCGAACTCAATCTTCTGGGAATAAGTTTACATGTTTTGGATTGAAGCGAACTTGTGAAAGAGAAAGATTGGCTCCTCCGAGTTTAGCGAAGGCAAGATTCTCATTTTGGCAGGACCACCATTTCCATCTCTACCAATTCCAATGAAATGTCCGCTATCATTTCCACTCAACTCGTGGAGGAGATTGCTCATAGTTTCGCTAATTGTAGAGACAACCCTGCTCTCCGTTCTACTGTACAAAACTAAAAAATCAAAAGTGTTAAATGCCACGTAATTTGCCAATAAAGAACTGGCAGCAGTCAAAAGGGTAAACCGAAAATGGTGATCTGAGACTTAAAAAAAAAAGGATATGTATGCTTGACAAGTCCAACCTTTTAAGGATATAGCTTCTCTCCCCCAGACAGGACATCAGTTGCTGCTCGAAGCAGTTTCAGAGAGTTCATCATTGGCTTAAGATAGTTCATCTTCACTTTCAAAGAGTTCATCCTCATCATCTTCTGGAATCATATCATCGTCAGTATCTTCCGAGTTCATATCTTCATCATGATATTTGTCTTTTTTTTTTAAGTTTCATTTTCATCTTGGTTGGCATTTTCCTCGGCAACAAAGATTCTAGCATCCAATATGCAATTGCATCAGCATCATCTTGTTCATCATCATCACCTTGCATATACAGTGGAGTTATTCCACATTTTTTTATTTTACTATTCCCCCGAATAAAGAACTTGAATGAGGCCATATTGATGCAATGAAGACGGAATAGTTCCCGTCTTTCAGATATCCAAACATTAAAGTTATCGAGGCACCAAACTAGCACGTGTTGTTGCTTTCGTGAACTGCCAATGAATGCTGCAGGCCCCGGATGAAAACAGCTTTTATATTGAAATAGAATGGTAGGATTGTAGTTATTTTCAAAGTAGCAGTCAAATGCAAGAGACTCCATAATCTGAGTATCACGATATTTTACAACAACGCAAAATGCGAATCCGAAGAATCTGCGATTAAAGAAAAAATTTGAAGGAAGCTTTATTCTAATGGTATCTCCCGTAGTTAGATGCCTGAACCACTCTGGACTTCTTCTTCCCGGATAAAGTAATTGAACATCCTGCATTTGCACCACAAAAAGATGCGACATATATATGTGATGCAAAATTTAACATTATTATTTAGAAGAAAAAATTTGTAACCATTCAAAGAGAAAAACTGCATACCTTTGGCCCATTTCTCAACAGCTTATATGCCATAGCCTCACATTCCCTTTTTTCCAATTTCAAGCAGTCCGTGAATTCCATCTTGCAGCCATTAAAGATTGGTTGTTTGAAGGCCAACAATGTCTTGAGAGATTCGCAACGATGAGCAGTTAATTCGCATAGACTGGCGGGAAGTTGTGGTAGGGATCGAAGCCTTTGACAAAAATCTAATCGGAGAGATTCCAACAGAGAAAGTTGTTTAATACTGACAGGGATCTCCTCAAATTCATTATGGCTCAAGACAAGCACCCTCAAATAGTATAAATAACCAAGGTCCTTCCGTAATTCCCTTACACTACAACTTGATAGATCCAGAACATAATACGGAGAAAAAAATCTTAAGCTGGGATGAGATGGTAAGTCAACCAAATAAGATTCGCATTCAGAAGCATGTGATGTCATCTCAGCCTTCATATAGTCCCCTCCATATATATTTACTATCGTATCAAAGTTTGGAAAGAGCCGACGACAAGGGGAGATACTGAAAATGACATATTCTATATCCTCAAAGTCCAAAAGGTTGTGTGGCCTTTTTCGCCTTTTACACGCAGTGCTGAACTCAAACTCAACAATTCTTCCCACGAGATTACCAAAGTATTCAGGAAAACAAGCAAGATTGAGACACTTATTCAAAGACAAGGATTTCAACTCTTTCATATTGTCTATGGAGGACGGTATCGCTTCTATGCCTGAACTTGATAATTCAATTATCCTTAGCTTGGACATGGGCTCCAAGATCTCGGGAAATTTCTTTAAGCTTGAGCAAGAGTATAGATCAAGTATCTGAAGAGCTTGTAACTTGCAAATGTTACTTGGAAGACTTTCAAGCTTTTCACAAAAACCCATATTCAACTCTTGCAGTCTACTGAGGCCTTCAATTGAAGATGAATGTACTTCTTTTATTGCTGTACCTCTCACATCTAATTTTCTTAAGTTTGTTGAAATTTCTGGAAATATCTTCAGATTTGAACATTTCCAAAGATTAAGAATTTCAAGACATGGCAAATCAACATTATTTGGAAAACTCTTCAGATTTTGGCAACCTCTCATGTCCATCTGTGTAATCTTGCTCAAGAACTTGCAAGAAGATGAAGGAACCTTGGTATTGCTAATGCCAAAAGGCAACTTACCAAAAACAATATCTGTGACACGAGATATGAGAGGAGACTCAATTAGGGATTGTGCAGACACTTTTAGCTTGCCTGCACCCTGCGTAAGTAGTAGGAGATAGTTGTGTATCCACATTACAGTCTTTCTTTCAAATAGAAAACCGTTAAGCATATATAGACAATATGTACGTACCTTCACTTCTTTCAATATCTGCTTAATATTACTCCTAGGAAGATGAAGCACAAGAAGTTCTTTTGCATCAAAATCAGTTGGCAAAGACTCCAACGAGTAATCATCCCAGTAAAGATACCGTAACCCGCTAGGGAGAAAACGGAGACCTTGGGTGAGATGCAATTTACTTCGTTTGCCCAAAGAGGTATAAAACCTTAGGAATTTTAGATTGGGCATTCTCTTGAAAACATTTGGATCTAATACTATGTCTCTAATTTGAGACGTGTCGAGAATTATACTTTCAATTTCAATTGCTTCAGTTCCCTAACATTAATGATAAAAAAGAAATATAATTAACAAGAAATCAATATATATAAAAGAATTAAGTCATAATTTTATCTATATAATTTTATGCTTTAAATCTTACTTCATTTTCTTCGAACATACGTCGTATTTCTTCAACATCCCATAATCTGCTGCGATGTTTAGGATCATTCGATTCTTGACGAACAATTTCTCTACCCATTTCTTGTAACAGATCATGCATATCTAATTCATCATATTCAGAAATAGTCACCAGAGATTTGCCAATAAGACGGCTTACTCCGATATTTGCTGGGAGTCCACAACTTCTAAATATTCTTTTTGCCTCGATTATATTCTCACCTTTAAAGAAACATGCAATATGAAGAAAGATAGCCTGCTCTTCTCTATCTAATCCATCATAACTAAGTTTCAGCACATTATGAATGTCCTTGTTAGGGCAATTTGATAATTTCGTCAATGCTTCTTTCCATAGCTCCACCCCATTTCCACAAACATAGGATCCCAAAACTTTGATAGCTAAAGGGTTACCTCTGGCATACTTAACAAACGAATCTATCAATGGGATATGATCTTGCGAAGGTTGCTTTTCCTTAAAGGCATTCCAAACAAAAAGTTGATGAGATTCAGTGTTCGATAATGCTTCAACTTCGTATATATTGTCGGTGATTCCTTTGAATACTTGTTTATCTCTACTCGTTACGATGATATTACTTCCTGCACCAAACCAGCATCGATTTCCAATTAAAGTCTCCAACTGTGATCGATCACTGACATCATCAAAAACAACGAACACCCTTTTGCTTTTCAACCTTTCCACAAAAAAGAGTCCAGGACCGAGGGTTGTCGTATAAATTTTCACGTCTCTTTCCTCCAATAGTTCCGAAATTAGTTGCTTTAACATCTGCTGTATGCCTCCCTTCTCTGATGCTTCTCTAACATTTCTAACAAAACAACGGCCTTCAAATTGACTCGAAACCTGATCAAAAATCGCTTCAGCAATTGCTGTTTTGCCTATACCACCCATACCCCAAACTCCTAAAAACGTAACATCTGATGATTCAGTAGCTAGTAATTTTTTCACTTGACTAATCTTTGAATCCAAGCCCACAAAGTCCTCTAAACTGCAGGGATAGAGATGTTTCAATTTCTCTGAAACGACTCTGACAATTTGATCAATCAGTTTATTATCTTCCCTGGAAAATTGAAAATTGATTTTGAAAGAGTCAGAAAATCATCATCCTTGTTCCATACGAGGATAAAAACACAGACCGTTACCTGATGGCATCGGAACCCCACCCAGATATGTTGGCTGCTTTGGTTAATGCATCCTTCCACACCTTGATCTTCCTATTATTCCTGGGGTTCTTGCTGTGTTTCTCAAATGATTTTTTAAAACTCCCAGTTTGCTTCCGGACGTCAGATGGATCAACACGATAGAACACAGGTATAACAATCTGATTATGGGTCTCGTGGCATTCAATGATCTTCAAAAGTTCATCCAAACACCAGCTGGAAGACGCATATTTTCGAGAGAAAATAATGACAGCAACTTTCGAGTCGTGTATAGCTTGAAGAAGCGCAGTGTTGATTTCCTCCCCTCTTCGAAGGTGATTGTCCACAAAAGTGTTGAGGCCTTTGCAAGAAAGAGCATCGTAAAGATGACAGACAAAGTTACAACGAGTGTCTTCACCTCTGAAGCTGATAAATACATGGTGTTTCCACTGCTGGGTGGCCATGGGAGTGAAAGAATCAATTGAAAAGGAAATCGGTGAAGGTGAAGGACAGTAAGCTGCAAACAACAGAAGTAGACGATGAGTTTGGTTTGGTGTGCTTCAAAATATCTCATCTGGTGGCAGCTGACTAGAAAATACCTGGAAGTTACGCCGGCGACTTTTATCCCATTTTGGCGCGTCAGATGATAGCCTTTTTCCATGTGATTGGCGCACTCCTAGAAAATAGACAGATCCTGTCCGGATCTCGTCTTTTTCACATTTGTTCGCCCCAAAATATCTACTTGGATACAGAATGGAGACGTGGAGTGTTCACGATGCTGTCGTGTCAATGACACAGGAGACTTACCTCAGAAGGTTCTCAGACTTTTTTTTCTTGTGAATGGTGAATCTACTTAAATCCAGAAGATTCCAACCGTTGATGCTTGAAGCATGATGTTCCTCGGCGACATCAATGTTCTTGAAACTTTATTCACGCCGTAGAATAAATAAAGGCTTTAGGTCCAAAATTTTGTTAGGCAGTCAGAAGCAAACCCAACGTCAGGAGGCAGCCCAAGCCACTCTGTTGTATGGTAATGTAAAACGTTTCACAAAAAGTATTAAGTAAAACGTATTACAAAAAGTGTAAGTAAAATTTAAAGTTATTAAATAATACACCTTAAAAGTAATAATATAGATAACAGTAGAAACTTATTTAGAATTTTTATAGATCACTAAAGTAAAAATTACACATTTAGCACGTGTTTAATTAGATTAATTTTAAGTTCATAGCTAATAGGTTCAAATCACCTTATTATAGTATCACATAGATCAAATTTATCGATGTTTAATCAAAAGTTAAACTAGTAAAATAGAAGGTTTAAAAGGTTGATCTAGTATTAGAAAATCATAAAGTTGATTGAATATTATATAGAATTAAAATTTTAAAAAATAATTACAATGTAACTACTCATCAAAAAATTAAAATGTTAAATGAATTCTTTTATGTCTTTTTAATATATAAATTTCTTAACTGAGTGTGAAAAACTTAATGTTAACGAACTTATTTAAATAAGATGTATGAGATTTTAAAGTATTTTAATTTTTAATTTTTATAAAAATAATTTATAATTAAAGTTTCCATTATCAATCTTGATATAATTAATTACTTCAACTGATGTCACAGGTATTATGAATTGAAACTTATCTAGTTCAAACAAAGTATACATATCACTAATAAAAAATTTAACCATAAATTTTTTTATAAAAATTAAAATATTTTAAAATTATTTCTTAATTCAAATTAATAATATAAATTTGAAAATTTTATAATATAAACAAATATATATAGAAAGGTAATGGAATTAGTTGTGGGTTTACTAAACAACATTCTAAATTAGCCTACCTTAGCCTCAATATCCTCCACTACCACGGCCTCTATACCCAAATGCTGGTAATGTTTCTACCTGAAAAAAGGTGTCTCTCTTTACTTGAAATTTTTTTTCTTAGCCTCCTTGATAGGAGAAAGAGATGTTGTATATGAATCACCTACCTACTCTTGTGAATTATTTGTATCCACATGATTAATTTGGAAAACCAATAAGAAGAACGAGACCATACATATTAATAAATAGAACTACTACTTATTTATTGAATAGTCAGATCATGCTCTTATTAAGAAAGTGACTAGAAGTATAACAAAAAATATAACCCACAAATACTGATACGTATGTTCCATAATTTTTTAGTTTATATTTTAATTAATTGTTTCTTGTTTTTTATTCACCGACTTTTTTTTTTAAATAGAAGAATGGGAAAGATCATGCAACTAAGTCAAAACAAACAAATCCAAATAGCCAAATTCTTGTGACCTAGAAAAATAAGGAAGAGAGATGTGCTAGGTGTTGATATTGTCGATTGTCACTGTTACTTGTGCTAGATTGTAGTACTAGCATAGCATACATGTCCATAGAGATAGAGTATAGTTTCCTTTCAGTGGGTTCACTACAGCTTCTGATCTGAAATAAATAGGCATTTTATTTCTCTATCATTGCGTTTTTGAAAACTGAAATCAAAGTTCTCTTATTTCACCTGTCTTTGGTCACTTCAATAACTTGGTAACGCTTCATGAGGTCTAATTTTCTAACACAGTGCCTCCTTCAATAGATTTTCTTTCTGGTCTATATGGACTACATGTTCATAGTAATAATCTCTTGGATTCTATTGCCCTTCTTCTTAAATGGTTATAGCCGAACAGACACATTTTCATTTTCATTAACGCAGGCAAATGATCTAGAAAGATGATTGCTCCTGTTAATTTTTTTGAATTGGATTAAATCTCAAGCTAGTGTTTGTTTTCTCACAACTTTCTCAGGTGAGAAATAGATTTAAAATTTTGTTTTGTCCCATATCAAATAACTGCAGCACTAGGTTGGAGGTCTATTTTTCATTTTTCAATACTGAAATCAACTTCCTAGCCACACCTACTCCCTAGGTCACACTCGTGACTGGGGGATTTGGGGAGTCACGAAGAAGTCACAGGCTCGTGACTCCCTAAGTCACGGGTGTGACTAGGTGTGTGAGCCTCCCAAGTACTCACACCCATGAGTAGGGACTAGGGAGGGTCACATGTGTGACTGGGGAGTCCCTTCTGTTATGAATATATATCATCTCTACTTGTTTATCTTCCTCTTTTTATTTTTCGTTACTTCTTCTTCACCTGCAGACTCAATCTCCACCCGTAGTTGCATGCCCTTAGACCAAGAGCTTGGTAGCCACACCGGACCATAGTGCACCTTTCATTAATGCACACCCGTGCTCGCCCAACGCATACCCCTGCGACACACACCCATGCCTATCTTGGCCACCGCACAATCGTGTCGTCATTGTTGTTGCTCTAATTAACATCGTAAGCCTGTGTGTCCACCAAACCAACCTAGTAGGAGAACAAACGCCGCCTTTACCTACACAACCAATAATGCCTCAAAGAATGAAACATTCCAAAGTTCCCTCGTCTCCGCCATAAGAGTTTAGGTATTTTGTGTCTTAACTTTCAAAGTAGAGAGCACCAACAAAGATACACTTTTCTTAAGGATCGTTAAATTATTCCAAACAGATTTTTATATTCTCAAGCACTTATTGAATTAGGAATATTTGGTTGAGTCTATGAGTTGCTGCGAAATATAAGCTAAGAACAATTTTCTAAATTTAGGATAAATTCATATATAGAATTGGCATTAGAGTTTCTGACCACTTTAGAATTAGTTTGTGAAACTAATAATAGGGACACTGCATTGAATCTTAAATTTTGATTAATGAATGCCTATCATGTGATCACTTTAGAAGTATTTAATGCTATTTTTGGCTTTCCAAATAGCGATTTTTATTAATATCCTGAATATTTTTTGGCTAGCAACTTTTGGTCACAATTGACCAATTATAGGAAAGTGTTTTCTCCCAGTCAATCTAAATCATTTGTTATCATGGACCTTGCCCTTCATTATCTTCATCGATTTTTAACGTTTACATTATTCAGTAGAGGAGATAGCAATTGGACAGTTTTTAAAACTGAATTATTTATTTTGTAGTGTATTGTACATGTTAGGCCCTTTAATGTTGGTAGTTGGTTAAGTATGCATTTACATGAAATGGCTCAATCTAATGCAAGTAAAATAGTAGTTGGGGCATTTGTGACCCAAATTGCTGAACATCTTGGCTTGTTAATCGAGAAAATATCCATGTAGCTAGTTTTGGGCTACTCGACTCTTGACTTGAAATCTGTGGTGCTAATGAAGGTTATTAGGTGACAAGGCGATCGCTATGTTCTTATCTATAATAACACGGGGTAAGATTCAAGCAGCAAGTGAGCTCAAGTTGCAGAAATGGAAGCTGCAGACGAAGATGATGTTCCATCACCCTAACCTCAATATATGCATAAGACATTTCCAATTAGTTCCGTGAAGTATCAATCACTGATAAATCAATTGATAGAATTTGAATGGCGAACAAATGACATACTCCACAACATTGAAGCTAGCGTGGAGAAGATATGAACCTTCATGGCCAATTTAAATGCTCGCTTCGAACAACCTCCACCTTTATCTTAGTATCGTGTTTTTATCCCTGCCCTTGTTATTAGTTGTTGTTTTAATTTCTTTTCATTTTCATCTTTATCCTTTCTTTCATTCTTTAGCCTCTTAGATCCAACTTTCATTTTCTTATCACTTCGAGGGAAAAGTGATATTCAAGTACTACGTGAGTAATAGTTTAGAACAAAAGAAAAAAATGATTATTTGTGTCTTATATGTTTGTTTTCCCATTTAGTAGTTAAAGATGGATGATTATTAAATGAACTCAATCTGGATTAGAAATGCATAATATGAGTGAATGAATATACTTGCATATTTAGATTAATTGACTTGGATTTCAGTTAAAAAGACATTAGCTTGTTGTGATAGATGAATGACACCTTTCATTTAGTAAGATTTTTAGCCTTTTTGAAATATAAAACACCAAATTCTGTAACTATTTGTCAAGAGTGTTCTTTCATGATTGAGGAACTCCGGAACTTGCTTGCAAATACTAGTTGAGATCACACAATCTTATGCAAATATTGAAATGATGAAGGCAATTAGGATTTAGCCCTTTTGTTTAAAAGACCGCCACGTTTTTACCTCTAGTAAACCCCTTTTGAGCTTAACATGCAACCTTTTATTTCTTTAAACCCAAAAATGAGCCTTGACCTTGATTATTTATTGTCTTTGTTTACCAACCATAAGGCAAGTTGAGCATTTGAATAAGTATAATTGGGTTTAGGGAATAAGTGTAACATCCCGTTACCAATGTGAAGAGCATATTGGTAATTTGGATGGATTGGGATTGGATGCATGCATATTTTGATTTGCACATGCAATTGTTCTACATTATTGATAAATGTTTATTATTGTACAAGCATATGAATGTACATACATGTATGACAATTTCCCAGCTTGATTGTGTAAATTGGAAAATTAGGTGATAATTGTGCAGATTAGGTTTTGATTATAGAATTGGAGTAAAAATTGAATGTTAGAGGTTTGAAAATTGAAATTGGAGTATAGGAATATGTATTTCCTAATTTTGAGAATTTATAGGATTTTTTCTGAAATTTTTAGAGTAATGAGTCCGGACCGAAAAAATGGCATAATGACTGATAAATTGGATTTCGGTTTCGAAATTGATTGGCAATTGACATGAGAAAATTTGAGTTACGATTTTAGAATTTATTATTTATAGTTATTGCGAAATTGGGAGAAAATTAGAATAAGGATTTGATTTTTAGACCCTAAGATTTAGGCATGTGGCAACTGAATTGCCAAACATGCCCTTAGCTTTAAAGCCCTAATATATAAACCCTAACCTTTGAAAATTGCTTCCCACGATCCTCTTCTCCTTTTGAAAGAAAATTGCATTTCTTCTTCTCTTCTTCTTCGTGATCCATCATCATCTTTGCTTTCTGATTCCATTTTCTTCTCTTAAACTGCCCTATTCATCATCATCAACCTAGCTTGAAGCCTTGGAGTTGAGAAGATGGGTTTTGGTGGAGAAATGAAGGGTAACCGTGGGTGTGTCTAGGATTGGAGATTTGAGTATCTTGAGTGATTTTGAAGGATTGAAAGCTTGAATCAAGTAAGTTCTTACTTGTTTATTGTTTAAATTGTTTGATTTGATCATGGAATAGAGTTATTAATTGTTTAAGAATTTAGAAGTTTCCGATGATGTAGGTTTTGAGAAATATGTTGATTTTGATTTGGGTATTTGAGAGATAATGAATATTTGATGGAATTAAGGTTAGAAATGAGTGGTGTAGAATTTCTGGGTTTCGGATGCAAATCTGGGATTGCACGTCGCGACGTGTGATGAACACGCCGGGCGAGCCTTTCTTTTCTTGCATGTCGAGACGAACATTTAGTTCTACGCCGCGGTGAGCGTTTGCCTTTTGCACGTCGCGACCAGCATTTGAGGATACGCCGCGAGGAGAGGCGAGGCGTGCGTCGCGTCGAAGACGAAGAGTCTTGCCGCGGTGAGCGACCTTGCGCTGCGTCGAGGACGCTTGATTTCCGAAGATGAATTTAATTTGATTAAATGAAGGATATTGAGGTTAAAATTCTAGTGAGTTGGTTAGTGATTGATTGGAATTTAGAGATTAAGAATTGCAATTTAGAAGAATGGAATTTCATAATTTAATTCGGTGGTTATCGAAATTGGATGGCGATTGAATAGTGAATTTGATTTCTATTTAAAGACAATTCCTATGTCTTGGAATTTGATGTTAAAGATTTCAGAACTTAGTCAATTGAATTATGGTATTAGGAATTGCTATGAATTTGAGTGATAAAGCGTTGAATTGGTAAGATTTGGGTACGGATTCGGGAATGTCATAACATGTATAGTGTTAGAGTAGTGTCCTAAAGGCAATCGCCTTTAGCGCATTTTGTACAAAGTTGTGTACAGATTTTATAAATAAATAAAGAAAGGCATATTTCATTAATTTGGTGTTCATTATTTATGAATTGATATTGATCTATAAACAAATTAATGAAGTCCA
>JANJEY010000003.1:11485957-11496618 GCA_024703695.1 Erythroxylum cataractarum
TGCGTCTGCATTAGAGTGAAGACTTTGCTTATATGTTATTGTGTATTTTATATGAGGACCCTCGTGGTCATTGTATCTACTAGTTTGGTTATGTAAACTAATTTCCGCAACATACATATATGTAAGTGTATGATTGTTTCAAAACAAAATTTTTGTATTGTGTTTTAACTGAGTGATGTATCATCCCATCCTGGCAGGGCGCGGATTCGGATATCACCATCGATGTCGGGTCCGGGTCTTACGAGAGTGGGGTGCTACATATTCCATGTTTAATATTCCTATATGTCCCCATGGATGCCAACCATGCTTTGATATCAACCAATGTAGCACCCTACTGTTATAGAGTACATATCAAAACACCCTGAGGACATTCTAGTACATATCATATAATAATGAGATGTTACAGAAGTCACTACAATCACCTAATCATAGCATCATCATTTATAATCTTTTATAAGGTATCATAAAGAAAAGACACAATATTTAAAAACTAACTGAATTCTTCCTTTCATTTTATAAAAACTGAATATGTACATTGTAGCTTTACAAACCATCCAAATATGTACATCATCCCAAAACTTAATACAAAACGCACTACAAGAAAGAGGAATTATACAAAAAATTCTATCTAATTCTTCAATATCAACTGACCGACCTTTGAGTCATTTCTTCTTCCCAAAAGTACAAGAATTATGCTTCTTGTACAGTCTCTCTATCGCTAATGTATTGCAAAGGTCTATAAGTATTGCAAAGGTCTATAAGGGAGAAAAGACCACCTATATCATATGACTATATGGTGTATTCACTTAAGCATGAGTGTGACTTGAGAATTGATAAGGATCTAGTCTCATTTAAAGAAGTCATGAAATGTAATGATTCTGAAAAGTGGCTCAATGATATGAAAGAAGAGTTAAAATCTATGGATGATAATTAAGTATGGGAATTAGTTGAGTTACCTGAAGGCTCAAAGCATAGGGGCTGTAAATGGGTTTTTAAGACCAAAAGGGACTTGAAAGGTAATATTGAAAGGTACAAAGCCAGATTTGTAGCCAAAGATTATACTTAAAAGGATAGCATTGAATTTAAAGAAACTTTCTCTCCAGTTTCAAAGAAGGACTCTTTAAGAATTGTTATGGCATTAGTAGTTCATTATAATTTAGAGTTTCAGCAAATGAATGTAAAGACCGCTTTTTGAATGGTGACTTAGTAGAAGAAGTTTAGGTAGACCAACTGAAAAGTTTTATGATTGCAGAAAAGGAAAATATGGCGCGTAAATTAAAGAAGTCAATGTCTAGTTTAAAACAAGCTTCCTGACAGTATTATCTTAAGTTCAATGATACCATTACCTCTTACGGTTTTATAGAGAACACTATTGATAGGTGTATCTATATGAAGGTCAGTGGGAGCAGGTTCATTATTTTGGTACTATATGTTAACGATATTCTTTTAACTGCTAATGATTTGGGCTTGTTACATGATGTAAAGAAATTTCTCTCTAATAATTTTGAAATAAAAGATATAAATAGGCATCCTATGTGATTGGAAAAGAAATATTCCATGACAGGACATAAGGATTGTTATTACTCAAAAAGGATATATCAGTAAAGTATTAAAGAGATTTAGGATAGAAAAATGCTTAGCAGGGGTAGTTCCAATTCAGAAAATGGATAAATTTAGTGAAATGCAATGTCCCAAGAATGATTTAGAAAGAAAGGAAATGGAATCTATTCCATATGCATCTGTAGTTAGGAGTTTGGTGTATATTTAGACTTGTATTTAGCTAGATATCAATTTTGCTATTGGAATATTAGGCCAATATCAAAATAATCCCAGATTGAACCATTGGAAAGCTGCAAAAAAAGTTTTTAGTATTTACAAGGCATCAAGGATTACATGCTCACATATAGAAAATCATATCACTTAGAAGTGATAGGTTATTCAGATTCAGGCTATGCTAATTGTGTAGACTTAAGGAAATCTACCTTTGATAATCTATTCCAATTAGCAGGAGGGGCAATTTCTTGGAAGAGTGGAAAGCAGTCTGTCATTGTTACTTCCACTATAAAGGCCGAATTTGTGGCATGCATTAAGGCCAATATTCAAGCATTATGGTTGCGAAACTTTGTCTTAGGCTAGGTATTATCGACAATATAGCTAGATCACTAAGAATTTATTGTGATAATTTCGCAGGTGTCTTCTTCTCTAAAAATGATAAGTACTATAAAGGTGCTAAACACATGGATTTGAAATACTTGTTAGTCAAAGAAGAAGTGTAAAAATATAAAATGTCAATTGAGCATATTGAAACTAATCTAATGGTAGCGGATCTGTTAACTAAAGGATTACTGCCTAAAATATTTACTGACTATGTTAAAAGGATGGGCATTATAGATAAGTCCTTGTTAGCATGAGATCGTGTTATATATGTACATATGTTTGGATATTTGCTATTAGTGTTTTGACAATTATGAATTCAATTAATGTTAAGTTTTTGTTATTTGTTAGTTGTCACATTATGTTGTGTACACGCATTGTTTTATTGTGATGACAAATTATGTTTTAAGAAATATTAAAAGTTGAGAATTATAGTGCTTCTCAATTACAATTATTCTGAGTTGAGATAATTGTGTGATACATGGAAGGAATCATATAGTTAGATGACTTATGACTGCCATGATCCCATTATTTCAATTTATTCAAGTTTTATGGCTTGACATATTCAATATATGGTGCACACTTGTGTTGTTGGATCATCAAGTCGTAACATAGGCTAAGTGGGAGATTTTTAGATTATTTTAATAATCATAAGTGTGGCCATATTACTTGATTTGATTCTAATATAAAGTGAGCTCAAAATATTGGATATTAGGTTTGTTAAAGGAAACTAGAGTCATTAAGGTTACTTAATAAAGAAATCCTTCCCTCTCCCTTCAAGTGAAAAGAAACGTTTACAGATATTAAAACATATACGTTCTTGCACCTTTGAAAAGAACAAAGAAAGGGAAGAAGACTAGAGTGGATAAAGTTCTTGTGTAAAGAAGGGGTTTCCTAACAAGAAGAGGTTACACGAGTATAGATCAAGGTTAGTATTCCTCTCTTTTCTTTATAACACTAATTTTAGGGTTTGAAGGTGTTGAATTACTTATGTCATAAATGTTTTTAGGTGAATTTTATGATTGAAATATTTCTTAGAATGTTAAAGATTAAATCTCATAGGCTCAACAGATGGGGTTCTTTACCTTCATGTCTCAAGTTAAGAGCTCCGATTTAACTCCAGACTTTGATCTTTCTAAGATTCTTTGTTATATTTCAATATTATTAGCACCATAAAAAATATACTTCAATTAGTATTAGTATTTTAGTTTATATTCTTGATTTAATCAGAAGCTAATCTTTAAAATTTGAGTTATTTTAATTTATTATGTTGGAATTTTAAGTATGAATGAGAATCTTATGTTAGAAAGAGATGGAACTAGAGTGAAGGGCATATAAGTGAAAATGATTCATAAACCTAATACCTTAAGATTTTGAATTGAAATGTGGTGTCAAGGCCCACAAGTATTTTTCCTCACTAAGCTCATAGATCTCTTATGAAAAAGGACTCCCCAGATCTGACAAGTGTATCAAAGCTGATAGTTCGGCAAGGGACGAGTATGGAGACATTATTCAGATCTTGTGGTTGCTTTCCCACATGGACGAGAAAGGAAACTCCTAGTGGGCCCAAACCAATAAAGTAGAAGGCTCTAGATGACACCATATATTTAAGCAGCTAAAAAAAAGGCTTTTGTTCAAGGAAAAATCTAAGTTTAATGTGAAAGTTCACACTTGAGGAGGAAATTATTGAAATTTCAAGTGTAAATAGGAATTCCTTTTTAGAAAGAGATGAAATTAGTAAAGAGCATATAAGTGGAAAGGACGACATATTCAAATTCAATTATATTTAGATTTCAACATACTTGCCAATTTTAAAAATAGTTTAAACTTAAATTTGATTTAATTAGTTGTCAACTCTAATTTAAATTTACAAATTATAATTCAATTAATTTTAATTTTAAATTACGTATTACACTTAAAATTTTATCTAATATATGTTCGAAAGATAATAATATAATAATAATTTATTCAGTATAAATTCAAAAAGTAATAATTATAATTCTATTACTTATTTGGTTAAGCAAGTTATTCAAATCATGCTATCTACTAATTAATTGTATTTGTAAAAAAGTCGTATTTATTTATATACACACTCTAAAGAATTATGAATGCATATTGGAATCTACCAACGAAAGAAAGCTTAGAGTCGGTGTTTTTCAAGAACATAAGAACCAAAGGATTATTATAATGTAAGTAATTGCATTTATTATTTGTTCGTTATTCAGTCATTAATCAATAATTGAAACGTGGAATCTTAGATGATGAGCACCGCCGCTCCAGGTCAACTCTTGCGATGCCCACGGCAGTATATGTTTCAAACACGTTAAGTAATTACAAGTCCATGCAAACATGTATTTAAGGCTGTCGTCTCCTCTTCTTAAAAACATCGACGACTTCTCTTTAGCAAACAGTTACAGAGACACCATGCATTTTCCTTCTCTTTTACTTGCTCTTTTCGTGCTTGTACTATCACTGATCTTCCTACTCTATAACCACCTCTTTAGAAATCGTAAAAATCAAAGCCGCAACTTTCCACCACTAGTTGCAGGTTCCTTGCCAATTATAGGCCACATTCATTTGCTTAGAGGACCAAAACCAATTGCACGAATCTTTAGTTCCTTAGCTGATAAGCGTGGACCCATCTTCTCAATTTGGGTTGGTGCCCATCGAACTGTTGTGATTAGCAGTTACCAAGCTATCAAAGAGTTCTTCACCACCAACGACAGGATTATGGCTTCACGACCTGCATCAACTCAAGCAAAGCACATTGGGTACAATTATGCAGCCATGGCTTTTGCACCTTATGGAGCCTACTGGCGTGAAATGCGTAAGTTTTCCATGATCCATCTTCTCTCCCTAAACAGACTCAAGTCTTTGAAGCACTTTCGAGTGTCGGAAGTGGACAAGATGATCAGAGATTTATATATCGTGTGCCAGAGGAATGACGAAGGGTCAGCCAAGGTTGTGATGAGTGAATGGCTAGAGCATCTTACCGTGAATATACTTACCAGAATCGTTTCTGGGAAGAGACTTTTCGATGTCCGCAACAATAAGAATGAGAAAGAGGTAACGTCGTTGCAAAAACCATGGCAGATGTGATGTATTACATGGCAGTTCCTGTTCCTGGGGATTTCATTCCGTTCTTAGGACGGTTTGATTTCCGAGGAGTAGAGAAAAAGATGGAGAGAGTAAGAAAAGATTTTGATTCAGTTGTGGATAAATGGATTGAGGAACACCAGTTGAAGAGGCTCGATACTACCACTAGTCATAACCATGACGATGACCAAGCAAACCAAGACATCCTCGATGTTTTGCTTTCAACTGTCGAGGGCTATCCCGAGTATGGACACACACGTGAAAGCATCATCAAGGCAACAGCAATGGTAAAAGCCTGTCTTTGTTTTTTGATAATTTAGGATTGACTTCCATAACATTAACATTCTAAAATATATGTATTGCATGGTTGGCTGTAGACTTTCATTGTTGCTGGGTCGGACACCTCGGCTTTAGCCCTGACGTGGATACTCTCCAACTTGTTGAACAACAGACGCTGCCTGGAGCTTGCACGAGAAGAGCTTGACTCTAAAGTTGGGAGGGAGAGACTTGTAGAAGAGTCGGACATTGACAACTTACAGTACTTGCAGGCTATCATCAAAGAGACGCTGCGCTTGTACCCACCAGGTCCTGTTGGCGCTCCACGTGAAGCCACCCAAGATTGCACGCTCTGTGGCTTCGACGTTCCAAAGGGCACTCGAATTTTCGTCAACTTGTGGAAGTTGCATAGGGATCCAAGTTTTTGGTCCGAGCCTGAGGAATTCAGGCCAGAAAGATTTCTCACAAGCCACGCAAATCTGGAAATTTATGGTCAAAACTACGAATACATGCCATTTGGGTCTGGAAGAAGAATATGTCCGGGGCTAAACCTAGCGACGCAAATTTTGCAGTTAAGTCTGGCAAGGTTGCTTCAGGCTTTTGAGATGACCACACCCTGCAACGAGCCAGTGGACATGACTGAGTCCTTCAGTTTGGTTTTGCTTAAGAAAACTCCTCTCGAAGTTGTGCTCACCCCTCGTCTTGCTCCTCAACTTTATGATCAGTAGTGCTTCAAGTACTATAATTCTAGCTGATGCGCGCAGATTTTGTTGAAGAAAATCTTAGATTACTATTACAATAAAAGAAGATGCTACACAGTATGTAAGAGCTATCAGATTCTTCTTAAATTTCCAGTAAACCCTGCTTTTATGTCTTCGAATTAAATTCTTTAGCTGTCACTTTTTAATTGATTGGTTGAGATCTGCAGATAAGTCACTGTTAAAACTTAAAAGTCGTCTACTCTTCACATAATAAACTGATAAGGTCGATTAAAACTCATTATAATTTAAATTGTTGATATTATATTATCAAGTGACATTAGATCTCATACAAAAAATAAAAATAGATTTTTTAAAATAGATTTTTTTTTTACCTAATTTATAATAATCTCACTTTTTCGCTGGAATTCTTGTGACAAAAATGATACTTGATGCTTGATCTGTAATATAATACCTTAAGCAACTGTTGCTTGCTTTTACGAGTTCCATGAAAAAACACTCGAACCAATGGAATACTTGGCATACTTCTGTTGACAAACAAAGATATACTGTCATAATTTCTGATCTAGATATATGTTTTTGCTTTCTTCTGGACAAAATAACTCAAAACTAACTCCATAAATTTGTTTAAGGAAGGAAAGCATCGATGAGAAAATCAAGAAATTCTTATACGGTGACCTAATTTAGGTTGCATAACAGTTGGAAGAGGGTAATCACTGATTTGAGGACGCAACTTACGCAGAAAAGTCAATGATAAAAGTAATGAAAGAACAATGTCGATCCAGTTTGTACTGTGTTGGCAGTCAGCAGCCCCACAATGGCCATTTTGGCTGCCATCAGTTGCAGACACTGAGGCAGGCCATCAGACCATTTACAGAGGCCAATAGAAAAGAACAATTTGTAGGAGGGTAACTTCAGGTAAATAGAAAAATTCAACTTCTTCCGTTGCAGTTATGCAGAGTCCCGTTGTTCTGCTCTGTCAACTTCATTTTGATGTTATTTAGACCCCATATCCGAATTGTACGATCATCACTAGCTGAAGCCAGCATATGAAGGTTAGCTGGGTTCCAGCTCACACAGTTAACTGCTCCTGAGTGCCCAGGCAATACCAAGATTGGTTCTCCAGAGCCTCTATGCCAAATGTACACCTGCAATCAGAAATATGCATATTTAAAACCTCAACAGGTGAAGCAACAACTCAAACCATTTACATCATTCCAGCAAGTAAATCAACCCCCATCAGTGCATTGCTATATCTGGAATGCACTGTATTGGACATAACAAGATTATCATTGTTTAATAGATGAAAGTTATTAAATGCACATACATTGTTGACTCACTAATCATCCACCTAAAAAGATTCAGACAACTGACTCAGGAAGCTATGCAATCAGAAGCCTGCATAAAACTAATATATCAGTCATTTTGTGGGGCGCTCCTTGCATTATAAAGCAGGTAAACAATAATATTATCTCTTTTGACAAACCAAAATTGAGTCACTTCATTCCTTTTACATGGATGAAGATGATACCTGAGAGTCCTCACTCCCACTTGCGACAAAGGATTGCTCAAATCCACCAAAACAGGACCTGATGGTAAATCTGCTACGTGTATGGCCTTTATACTTGGAAACAATCTTCGGATCACCTTCTATGCTCCACAGATGGATTTCTTGATTGACAAGATTGACTAATAAAAACTTATTGTCCTTAGAAAGCGAGAATGATGTAACCATTTCCTCCTCTTCAATCAGTCTTTCGAACTTCAGTTCCCTGTTGTGAATCAATATTGTAGAATGTCTGCACACGCTTATAATCCTCTTTCCGTCATCAGTTACGGCTAAGTCTGAAATCTTCTGTGTCCTCTGCCCTTCCCAACATTCTAATTCCCTTCCATCCAAATCCCAAAGACAGATGCTTTGGTCAGTGACACCAGCAAATATTCCTTTACTGTCAAGGAACCATCCGCAGGAAATCAAGCCAACACCAAATTTTTCATAAACTTGGACGCATTCTCCAGAACTCACATCCCAACGTCTGATCACCTCCTCTTGTCCACAAGTAAGAAGTTGGCAGTCATCAGGGCTCCATGAAACAGTCAACACTGGTTTCTGATGACCAGCTAGTTTGTGCTTAAATGAAACTTGACCATCGCCCTTAACCTGAAATGGTTAAATTGAAATAACAGTCATAGAAAGCAAAAACAAAACCATAAAATTAACAAATTATCCATACAAGTTGTGATTCGTGTACAACTTTAATTTACAATATATAAATACATGTAGGAATGGCAAAACAAGCCCAGCCCGGCCCAGCCCTAACGATCCAACTTCCCACCGCAAAATGACGTTGATTTGGTCTCAAGCTTTAAGAAACTTAAGAATAAAATGACATCATAAGTTTCCCCAAAATGATGTTTTGGGCAACTGCATTGGTCAGGCCCTGGGTGGGACGGGCTGGGCAACCACTTGCCATCCCTAAATACATGTAACCTAAGTAGCAAGAAATCAAGTATATAGATTTTTGGTCTACATCATTCTGGTAAATTTATGCTCTTATTTGACATGTTGCCATTTAGCATCCTTAAGAGAACTAAAAGGAGACGATGGCAAAATGGACAGCGAACAACTTAATCCCTTATAACCAATCCAAAATTTATCATGAGAGGTAATGTTAGAGACATCATGCTCTAACAGTGAACCAACTCACACAACCGAGACCTACACTTCAAACAAACACACAAAAGCAGCAGAAGAATAGGAAGAATTATGGAGTAGATAGAAAGAAACAATGAGAGTTGTTATTCCTCAGCTAGACTTCGAGAGCTAGCAATCTCCACACAATCACCTTTCAAATGATCATAACCGAATGCTCCTCATTCTCCCCCTGACAACCTTATATTCTCTCCTTCTAACTAACTCCCACACTCACATGACTCATCTCTCCCTCTCATTCCCCACTTTACCCTCAAAACCCCACTGCCGAATTTTCTAGATTTCATATTCCCAACAATACCCCCCCCCCAAAAAGACCCCACCTTGTCCTCAAGGTGGAAGGAGGTAGGGCGGAGTGGTATCTTCTGACGCGTATGGTCGAAGACATATCATCTTGTTAACCAGCCCATTCTCTTCCTCTTGTAACTCCTCCGGTTGTTCTTCATCAGCTAGGAATATGTGAAATTGCTTCTCCTCGCACACATGTCCTCGTGTGTACTTAGCGTCACATCGGTAGCACAGTCCTTGCTGCCTCTTACATTGTAGCTCTTCTACCGTCAGTCTCTTGAAAGGAAAAGAATGTTCTCTTCAGAAGACCCTTTGACCCTCGCTAGTTGAACTAGACCCCCACTGCTCCGGTGATCTGCCTTGTACTGGAACAGTTCTGGTGTTGGAGCTTACCGCCGGAGTCGGTGCCTTCCCTTCTTCGGTGAACTTGCGATTAGGGATCCAAGGGGCGATTGTAGAGTTAGGGCTAGCTGAGATCGAAGCTCCCTTTTCGCCCCAATTTTGAGAACTCGACGATCCCGATTCTCCTAAGAATTTCGGGTCTTTGTTGCTTCTGGAAGATTGTTCTAACAAGGCCCAGTGTCGGCCTTCCGTCATCTGGGCCAGCTCCATCAATTGGACCAGCGACTCGGGTTGAACCATCAAAATCTCAGCTCTTATATCCTCCTTCAAGCCATTCACATACGCCGTCGTCACTACCTCCAGTGAGACCTCCCTTAACATCGACGATACAACTTCGAACCTCTGATTATAATCAGCCACCGTCCTTGTCTACTGAATTTTCAGCAGTTCCACTAATGGATTTCCCACCGTTGAACTTACAAACCTTCGAATCACAGCCCTCTTAAACGTCTCCCATTCGGATAATGGTGACCAGTTTTGCCTCCACTGATACCAACTAAGAGCTTCACCTTCCATACACACCACTATTGCCGGTAACCACCGATCATGAGACACTCCGTTCAGCTCAAAATAGCGCTGCACCCGAAACACCCAGCCGAAAGGATCCTCTCCATAGAACAGAGGAATTTCAAGCTTCCGATAGCTCTTCTTCCCTCGCATCGGATCAACTTGTGCGAATGTCTCTCCCTCGAATTTTTGCTCCGATATTTCTTCACCGTCGACTTCCTTATCCTTCCCCTTATTTTCCGTTCTCCTTAAGATTTCGAATATGGATGCAATGTCCCCTGCCACCTTATCAAACTTAACTTCAACTCCCGCAATATCCTCAACTATCCTCAACATCTCTTTCTCTACGTTATCGACTCTAGCTTCCATTCTCGTCAATACCATTCCCTATCACCACCTCGCTCTGATACCAATTTGTTAGAGACCTCCTGCTCTAACAGTGAACCAACTCACACAACCGAGACCTACACTTCAAACAAACACACAAAAGCAGCAGAAGAATAGGA
>JANJEY010000003.1:11523173-11539056 GCA_024703695.1 Erythroxylum cataractarum
CATATCAAATGTGTAAGATTTGATAGAGATGGTGAATATTATGGTCGATATGATGAAATAGGAAGAAACCCTGGCCCTTTTGCTAGATACTTGTAGGATTGTGGAATTGAGGCGTAATATACCATGCCTAGTACTCCTCAACAAAATGAGATTGCAGAGAGATGAAATCGTACTCTCATGGAGATGGTTAGGTGCATGCTTAGTCACTTCACCTTACTAAAGTTCTTGTGGGGAGATGCCTTGAGGACTGTTGTTTATGTTCTCAATCATGTGTCTAGTAAGTCTGTACCAAAAGCTCATTTTGAGCTTATATCAGGAAAGAAGCCTAGTTTGAAGCATTTTCGTGTTTGGGGTTGTAAGGCTGAGGTGAGGACTTATAATCCTCAGCTAAAGAAGCTTGATCCTAGAACTATTTTAGGTTACTTTATTGGTTCTTGTATTGGCTCAAGAGGTTCAAGATTATATTGTCACAATCACACTATTAGAGTCATTGAATCAGATCGGGCTGCCTATTTTGAAGGGGACATGGAACATAATGAAAGGCATGAGTCTCGAGTTGTTGCTTTCAAAGAGGGTCATGTTGTTGTTCCTACACCTATTACTTTTCACCCTGAGGAAATTCAGTCTCTTGTGATTCATGATGATGTTGTTGATCCAAGAAATGATGTTGAAATTCTTCAACAGGTTGGCATTGATACTCAAGTCCCAGATGTGTTTATAGTTCCACCTAAGAGATCTGAAAGGATTCTTAAATCCACTGAGTCTTCTAAATTTCATGACTATTACATTTACTTGGAAGAGAATAAATTCAATTTAGTTGAAGACTTAGATCCAATTTCTTTTCAGGATGCCACTTCTGGTCCTCGTAGTTCACAATGATTGACAGCCATGAAAGATGAACTGTCTTCTATGAGTATGAATGACGTTTAGGATTTGGTAGAATTACCCAATAGTTGTAAAACTGTTTGGTGTAAATGGGTCTTTAAGACTAAACGTGATACTAGAGATGAGATAGAAAGGTACAAAGCTAGACTTGTTACAAAGGGGTATAACTAGAGGAAAGATATAGACTATAATGAGACCTTCTCTGGTCTCTACTAAAGATTCATTACGTATTGTGATAGTTTTGGTTGCTCATTTTGATTTAGAGCTCCATCAAATGGATGTGAAAACTGCTTTTCTAACTGATGATTTGTATGAAGATGTGTCCATGAATTAGCCTACTGGTTTTGTTGAGAAAGGTAAGGAACACATGGTATGCAAATTAAGAAAATCCATTTATGGGCTGAAACAAGCCTCCAGACAATGATAGTTGAAATTTGATCAAATTGTTTGCTCTCTTGGCTTCAAGGAAAATGTTCTTGATCAATGCATTTACTTGAAAAATAGTAGGGGAAAATTCATTTTTCTTGTCTTAAATGTTGATGATATTCTTTTAGCCAGTAATGATATGGGTTTTCTTTCTTAGACGAAACAAATGTTGACAGCTCATTTTGATATGAAAGATCTCAACAATTCTTCTTTTGTTCTGGGCATTGAAATTCATCGTGATAGATCTCGTGGTGTTATTGGTTTGTCTCAGAAAAGGTATATTGAAAGGATCTTGAATAGATTCAACATGAAGACTTGAAATCCTTGCAGTACACCCATCCAAAAGGGTGACAAACTCTCGAATAGTCAGTGTCCTCAAAATGATAAAGATAAGTTAGAGATGAAAAAGGTCTCATATGCTTCTACTGTTGGCAGTCTTATGTATGTTCAAGTTTGTACACATCCTGATATTGCTTTTGTTATTGATGTACTTGGGAGATACTTGAGCAATCCTGGTGTAGGTCATTGACAAGCTGTGAAATGAGTTCTGAGGTACCTACAAGGCACTAAAAATTACATACTCACTTACAGGATGTCTAATCACCTTGAGGTGATAGGTTATTCTGATTCTAATTATGGTAGTTGCCCTGATGATCACAAATCCACATCAAGATATATCTTTATGCTTGCTGGAGGTGTTGTATCTTGGAAAAGTGTTAAACAAACACTTACAACAATTTCAACTATGTAGGTAGAGTATGTGACTTGTTACGAAGCTACTCGATAGGCAATGTGGTTGAGGAATTTCATTTATGAGCTTCATCTCGTGGAGAGTGTTTCCAAACCTCTAACCATATATTGTGATAGCTGTGTTGTGGTGGGCTTCTCTTAAATATGCAAGAATTCCAAGCGTTTGAAGTATTTTGATACAAAATATATGTTTGTTAGAGAGAAGGTTAAAGAGTTTCAGACTCATATAGAGCATATACCTACCGATCTTATGGTGGCAGATCCTCTAACCAAAGGCTTGACTGTTAAGGCTTTTGTGAATCATGTAACTCGTATGGGTCTATTTAGATCTTTTGATTCCTTGGATTAGTGGGAGTCTGTCTTTTATGTTAATTTTTGATAGCAACATTGTATGTGACTATTTTGTTATTCAGACTAGAGACTTTTGCTTATAATTGTTGCTATTATTGTTATTGTCATATACTTTATTGATATACTGCGCAGATACATTTAAATGTTTGTATATATATGGCATTTTGTTGAAGACATTTTGTACCGTCTCATTTTGTTATTATGAGATATTTTGTTAAATCTCAGTTGGCATCTTGGGTGGATGCTTGGGCCATTTTGTTTGGAATTGCGCAAACGAATCACCATTTTGTTTGTATTTCCTTATGACACATTCTGTTTAGGTTGTCGAGGTATGAGTATCTTGCATATATTTTATCAGTACTCCTATCGGGTCTGATTTCTATACTGTTGAGGTACTTGTAACCTCATTTTTGACTTATAATTAAAAGATTGTTGGCTCTACTTTAACATCTTATTGTGGCTATATATTGTTATATTAATCTGGGGATTTGTTTCTATTGTTCATGGATGTTGATTATGCTGTCCAAATGGGAGAATGATAGAATTTTGTCATTAATTTTATGGACTAGCATAATAAACATAATTTTGTACAAACCCCGATTGATTTGATGTCAAGATAATTAGGCTTGTTAATTCTCTTTTTAACGTGTCATTGAGTCTGTATTCATGGGCTTGCTATGATAGGTAGGCTTGACCCATATTTTGCAGTGCACAGGAGGCCCTATTGCTAGCTGACCTTCAATACAGTCGCCCCATTCAGAATGATATATGCTTTTGGTTAATTAGGATTTGGAATAGCAGTAGTCAATTATCGACGTTTATGTCACTTCGCTTCTCAAAAACAACAATGGATTCAATTGTTCCACAATTTCTAAGTATTTGTCCATACAATTATTGAATTTAGCATGTTATAATCATAAAGTTAATTAATTGTATTGATTAATTATAAAATTAATATGTAATTTTGTGTTAATTCTCCTTCGTTAGAAAGTTTTCCTTCGATGCTTTTCAAGCAAACATGCCTCAAATAGTCGTTCAAGATGATACAAATTTGAAATGCCCCTTATGTTATTCTTTAAACACTTTAAGCATCATGTTACTGGCTATTGTCAAAATTACTTCTTCGTCTTCCTTGATGAAAAACTCATAAAGAGATTTACCATATTGCGATGATGATCCTTAACAGTCACCTGAGCAACTTATTTTACCAATTCGGCACAATAACTCAAAATAGCTCCAGAAATTTCCTCAATGAAGTTATCGGCTAGAAACTCTAGAAATTCTTACGTGGGGACCGAATTTAAAAAGACCCCAACGGAGTTCTTTTAATTTCTATATCATGGTTTCATGCAATTTTATGAATAACCTTTGCCTACAGGAATTTGGAGTAGGAAAAGAAAAGAATGGCATCACAGTGTGAGGGCAATCATTGATTTGAGGATGCAACTTAGAAAAGTCGATAATGAAGTAATGAAAGAACAATGTCGATCCAGTTTGTAATGTGTTGGCAGTCAGCAGCCACACAATAATCATTTTGGGTGCCATCAGTTGCCAGGCACTGAGGCAAACCATCAGACCATTTACAGAGGCCAATAGAAAAGAACATTTTGTATGAGGGTAACTACAGATAAATTAACCGCAAAGAGAATGTTTCAACTTCTTCCATTGCAGTGATGTACAGTGCCATTGTTCTGCTCAGTCAACTTCATTTTAAAGTTATTTAGACCCCATATCCGAATTGTACGATCATCACTAGCTGAAGCCAGCATATGAAGGTTAGTTGGATTCCAGCTCACGCAGTTAACTGCTCCAGAATGCCCAGGCAATGCCAAGATTAGCTCTCCAGAGCCTCTATGCCAAATGTACACCTGCAATCAGAAATGCACCTTGAAAACCTCAGTAGGTGAAGCAACAACCATCGACAGCATTCCAACAGTACTTTATATCTGGAAAGTTCTGTCACAGATAACAAAATTATCTTTGTTTAATAGATGAAAGTCATCAAATGCACTAATCATCGACTTAAAGAGGTTCAGAGAAATGACTCGGGAAGCTATTCAACTTGAAGCCTGCAAAAAACTAATATTTCAATTTTTATGAGGGAGCTGCTTATTACATAACAAAGCAGTGTAATAAATAGTATCAACTCTTTTGGCAAAGCAAATTTGGATCACTTGATTCATTTTGTATGGATGACGATGATACCTGAGAGTCCTCACTCCCACTTGCTACAAAGGATTGCTCAAATCCACCAAAACAGGACCTGATGATAAATCTGCTACGTGCATGACCTTTATACTTGGAAACAATCACGGGATCACCTTCTATGCTCCACAGGTGGATTTCTTGATTGATAAGATTGACTAATAAAAATTTATTGTCCTTTGAAAGTGAGAAAGATGTTATCATTTCCTCCTCTTCAATCAGTCTTTCAAACTTCAGTTGTCTGTCATGAATCAATATTGTAGAATATCTGCATACGCTTATAATCCTCTTTCCGTCATCAGTTACAGCTATGTCTGAAATCTTTTGTGTCCTCTGCCCTTCCCAACATTCTAATTCCCTTCCATCCAAATCCCAAAGGCAGATGCTTTTGTCAGTGACGCCAGCAAATATCCCTTTACTGTCCGGGAACCAACCGCAAGAAATCAAGCCAACACCAAATTTTTCATAAAGATGAAGGCATTCTCCAGAACTCACATCCCAACGTCTGATCACCTCCTCTTGTCCACAAGTAAGAAGTTGGCAGTCATTAGGGCTCCATGAAACAGTCAACACTGGTTTCTGGTGACCAGCTAGTTTGTGCTTAAATGAAACCTGACCATCCTCCTTAACCTGAAATGGTTAAATTAAAATAACAGTCATAGAAAGCTAAAACGAAACCAGAAAATTAACAAATTATCGTAAAATTTGTCATTCATGTATAACTTTATGTACAATATATAAGTACATGCAGGAATGGCAAAACGAGCCCGGCCAAGACCTAGCGATTTGGCCTTCCACCCCAAAATGATGTCATTTTAGTCTTAAGTTTTAAGAAACTTAAGAATAACACGACATTGTTTTGGCCTACATTCTAGAAAGTTTGCATTCTGGCTTGAAATGTCAATTTGCCACTTAACATCTTCAAGAGAACTACAAAGATAGGGTGGGAAAAATGTGGCGCAGACCACTTAATCCCTTATAACCAATCCAAAATTATATGAGAGATAACAACATCTACAATCTATCCTCATCAAGCCAAAAGACATCATCCATCTGATACAATATTAAAGATACCTTGTGCTTCTCAAGAATAAACCTTTCATTCAAATTGGAGGACCCTTTTGGCCCAAAGGCCAGAGAATTTGAGTTCTCTCCCCCTCATCAGATGCAAGCACTTTGATTCAATGGTTTATCTCACAAGTACGTTTTCACAACATACAGAACAGAGATTGCTGACGACAGTAAATTAGGGAGAGTCAAATTGAAAGAAAATCCTGACATCTACAGGGCCAAAAATTTGAGCACCTTCTTATACTCATCCAACCAGAATATTTGAAGCTTTAAACTCTATGGGAATACCAAAAAGCTAATCCAAACCATAGTTCATTAAAAATTTGGAAGATGAAAAACTGCAGGACTTTAGATAATAACAATCATTTTGCATAATTATATAAAAACTACTGAAACAAGAGGGTATAGAAAATATCAGAAGAAAAACCACTTTATTTCTCTGATTATATGTAATTTATACATGAGTATAATCTATTCTAATACAACTAAACTGCTAGATTTTTCGTATGTACTAACTTATCCTATCTATAGTATATCTTATCTTATCTACTAAAAGATAAACTTATCTCCTAGAAGATAATCTCCTAAACTTATCTACGATAATTATCCAACAACTACAGATCAAGAAAGCGTTTTTCTAGGCTTTATAATTTTGATATGGCTTACACACAACCAACTATTTCAAGCATCCGAGACAGATTCTTGGCTTTTGGATACACCTAGAAAGTGGAAAAGCTCCTCCAAGTTTTTAGATGAGGTTTTAAGCTAAAAATTAAAAAATAAAATACACATGATTGCCACATCATAAACACAGAGAGTCAATAATCTAACTCAATAAGTAAATAAACCGAGGACCAAACTGTGGGAATCAAATTGCATGTTGCAAAATGATAAAATTGCCACAGCTGCATGTATAAACGTACAATAGGTATAAACACACCATATTGCCGACTTTAGTATCGACAGACTAAAATTTCTCGCATTTTTCTACTCAGTGCACTGATTTATATTTCACACGTTTTTTTAAAAAAATTATTACACTGACATGCAAATTATTTTTACCTAAATAACTTAATATTGTGTCTAATATTTACATATTTCATTTCTCATGTTCCATCATCTTAAATTATGTGAAAACTATCTCCACAAGTGAGATTAAAAATATTACTTCGATGAATAATGCACATTAAAAAAATGATATATTTATACTGAACCATAACTGAGAACTAACATAACTTTTACCCTTAAAATACTTTTAAGAGTATTCCATGCAACTTAGGACCAAGAATCATGGGCAGAGCACCTGATGCTAAATGTTAGCATGATGCAGAACACTAGAACAATCTCCTTGATGGCTCTTGTTTAAGTGTATACAATTCATGCAACAAGTTGCTCAAAAATTGGTGCAAAGAATTTTTCCCGATTATGATTTCAAGAGAGAAATATCTTACAAAAAAAAATTGAATGGAAGGTCTTTGGTATACAACAGATAAAATTAGAAAAAGCTATATACAAAAAATTGTAAAATCATGTGTCCAAGTTCAGAAGCCAAAAGTTGTATACCTCCCATAATACCACGGACTGATCCTTGGATGATGAGGCTAAATATCTTCCATTATGAGAAAATTGCAAAAACCAAACTTCATCACTGTGAGCTTCCAGAACCTGTTCAAGAAACCAACAAAATAGTCATACTCTCTATGCTTCAACCATATGAAGACCGCATAGCCTATTCGAGTTACTACTATATTACAGATACCACTACCAGCAGAAGAGCAATTCAATACTGCACAGAAAAGGTTAACAGAGACACTGCAAAAAGTGTAATGAGAGTGAGGAAGAAAAATAATATACAAAAAAATATAATGCAAAATTCAACCACATAAAACCATAACAAGAATTTTTGAGCTATAATTATGTCAATTAAATTAGACCATCTTCATCACATCATCATTTCATGACATCATTTCATGACACAATCATACTGAATTGTTCAAAATTCACAACACTCGTGATTATATACACTAGTTAAAACATCAGAGAGTTAATTACTAAAAGCATGAAGTATTGGAGACTTACTTGATAGTGTAGCAAGCAATAAATAAATGCAATGTTATGGTATTCTTTGCAAAACTAAACCAAGAATCTTAGGAAAAATAAACAACAAGAGCAACCAGCATGTCTTGCTTCAACAGCCAGTTAACAAGAAAGAAGCTTGTTGCACTCAAATTTGAGCTCATGTATGAATAGGAGCTCACATCAGACCTCATACATGTTTTGTAATCCAATGCTTCCTATCCTCTTTTGTGTCCATTTTCTATTAGTTGGACTTGATACTAGTATCTGTTAGTTAAGGCGGTGATTAAATTAGATTAAGTGCATATTTGGTGCAAATTTTGTGAAACGTGGGACCAAGCTTCTTCTATCTAATTTGTTGCAAATTAAGGAGATGCAGCTTTAGATGGTGATTTTCCTGACAAGTACCAAATCACAACAGACACTCAGACCAGTTCAAAAGCTAGAACGAGACAACTAAATAACAGTTCAAAAGCTCCTTAAAGTTGCTTTAATCATCAAAGGCAAACTTTGCATGTCAGGTGTACAATCAAGGCATCAGCCACTCACTGCTTTCACATCAAATTCCAAGAAAAAAGAAAATGATTTAAAGATAATCTCAATCAAGAACTGCTAAACTGCTTGAATCAAACATATATATAGAGAAGTATAGAATACAATGCCCTTGTCAACTCCAAGAATGATAGACACGGTTTCCATTGAGAGGAAGAAGGAAACGAACCTTCAAAGTAAAGATTGTAAGAGATGCTCATAAAAGAACCATCTAAAGAGATTATTATAAGATACATGCTCTTGTATGTGATTCGCAGAACAACAATTAGTTTATCAACTGCATATCAACAAAGGGAGAGAACTTCACAAAGTAGACAACAAAACGAACCATCAATCTAACCTGCACTGTCTGGGAAGGAATTTGGGTTCTGCCACATTGGTGATCCAAGTACAAATAAGTATCACTATTCAATGAATTGTGGAACCGACAAGCCTCACGTTGTCGATCAAGAGCCTTCTCAACTAGATGTTCCAGCCTTTTCTTGGGAACCAAAACTGATGGGGGAAGCAATTTCTCCAAATTTTCTAGAATCTGTGATCTTGCTTTCACACCTCCAACATCCTCTCCCATAATTAACCCTCGCGAAGGAGAGATTACACAAGTAGTTAGCTCATGAACACGGTTCAAGTTAACATGAAGAGGCACAATTTCATTCCTTAAAGTTTCCAATGCAGCAACCACTTTATCCATTTTCAACAATTCTAGGAACTTCTGTTCCAACATCAAGAAAGATGCTAACTTGATAGTGGAATCGTCCAAATAACCAATTTTCTGACATGTTCGCACACCGTCATCCCATTTTCCTTCCATTACTTGCTGTATAAACAAGTTCACCACTGGTGAGTGCAACGGTATTCCTGATTCCTCTTCCAAAAGAGCACCACTCTTCTCATAACCAAGTGAATACAAAGCTCTAGTTATGATCTTGACAAAATCCGATCTTTTGATGACCCCTTTGGGGCCAACAGTTTCTCCATCCTCTTGGGAGGTTAGAGGCCTAGCCATCAAATCCCCCAAAGAGAAAGGCACTACTTCTGCAACAGATGAATGCTCTACCAAGTCGTTAGATTCTATTGATGGCAATTTTACACGTTTCAAGGGCGGTTCAATATCCTCTACAACTCCCATGAAAGTCCAGCTCAGGCCATATATAAACTACAAGAGACAAAGAAATCAAGCTTTAGAAACTTGATATATTAAGCAGGACTATAAATTGAAACAGACAATTACTGTAGTCACTCTGGGCACAATTTAGCACCGTAAGTACTGAATTTGTAATTGATAACGTCATCGATAACCCAGAAGCTGCAACAATTTTGCTAGTGGTAGTAAAGATATGTAAAGTTCAATTTAGAACATAAAAGAACTCATGCACATCCAAAAGAGCTACTTTATTGATTACTTGACCTCAAATAATTGTGCATTTTCATGAATTTCCAATTATCAACAAAAATGGAACTGGGCATGTAACTTCTACAGAAAATATCAAAAACCCAGAAAGGAAACCAACAGATTGAGAGCAAACAGAGGGGAAAATAAACAATCAGACAGAAAGAAAGGAGTAGAAGCAACAAAAGAAATAATCTCACCAGAGAGCATAAACCAGAATGATAGGTGAAGAGATATTGAGAGAGCAATCAATCCAATAATAGAAAGGAGAGAGATTTGGGGTTAAATTTATAGAAGAGAGAGAATGCGTGCAGAAAATGAGCAACAAGGAGGCGTGGAAGAGTCTTTTCTTATGGAAAAAGGAAAGGGATAATCATATGTTACTCCCACTCCCAATGACCCCTAAACTTTCGGTGTCTTTGTTAATTTGTCAAATTTAGATATTACCTAATATATGATCATATTAAACGGTACACAACGTGATTCTACAATTTTTTTTGGATAAATTCAATTCTTCGTTTGTTTCCTATAACATATGTTCAAGTAATTTAAATTATTTATTGAAAATTAATATTAGATTACGAAGGAAACAAGTTTTTAAAGTTTGACAGACAGAAATATGTAGTTAGTATGCAACTTTTTAATTATTTTTTTAACAGGCTCGATTTAGCCATATTAAAAAGTTCTGAATCCAATTATCCTAACTCAAAATCAACAAATCAAGTAATTCAAAATTTGAAATATTCAAACATGATCTAAATTTAAGATCTCAAAATAAATTTGGTTAACATTAAGTTCAAGAGCTCAAACTTGAATTCATATCTTATTGTTGTTTTTAATTATAAGTACATGATATAATTATAGTTAGCACCGATAAATATGCATCCAATTATTGAATCTTCAACTTTTATTCTCTAAATTCAACACAGTATAAGAATATGAACAAATCTCAAAAAATTAAGAATTTTATTAAATCAAAGAGTAAGTCAAAGATATCAAATTTTAATGTCCATCCCAATTAGATATAATATTTACTAAATCTTTGAATTCTTGATGAATCCTGAAGGCTTTCTTATTCATCTTATAAGATTGTCTTTCATCCTGAGCTCTAATTGTTTAATCTGGCTCTTAATTCACTCTTTTTGCCTCACAATTTATTTGCCAAAGAGTTTCCCTTTGTTTTCAATTGCCCCTTCTTTTAATAAAACGAATCCCAACATGGTGCTAACACGGTGTTAGACCTTTAAGCTCGAGATAGTGGAATCGTGTAGGCTTTGGCAAGCCTTGACCAATGTTCAACATGTGGAACAACGAAATAAGGTAAAAGACTTGCAAGGAGGCAAGGAAGAAAAGGAACAATGTCAGACGTTGGCATGCATGGATGCACATTGGCGAAAATATTCGACGGGATGTTAAATTCAGGTGTCAAACCGAAAGAAGGCTTGAGACAGACATCATATAGAAGATTAGCTAGATCACACGCATGGCAGGAATATACGAGAGTTCCAAGGTGACTTAGAAAATAAATCAAGCATGGTGCAAGTTTTGGGAGAGTTTCAAACCTTGTACGAGTTGACTTGGCTAAGGCTAAATTCTTGATAGACTAAAGACTTATTGTGTGCTCAAGTAGACGGACCATGGCTAATAAAGTTGGCATGGGTAAGTATTAGACGAACCAATGTGCTACTAGTTTGGATTACTCATCATCAACGGATAGAGATGAGGAGATCTTGGATGACGTGGCAAATAAAATCACGGTGGATAAACATCAGCTCTAAGAGATAAAGATTGTATAGAATGATCATTTAAAGATAGAGGAGATCTTCGTTGATATGGATATATCATTCTTAGATAGATGCAATCTTTTATCTTATTATTGTGATGTAGCTTAATCTTATTAGATATAGTCTTAATTAGATGAGGATGTCATTTATTGGTTAGTCTTATGTAATTTGATAAGAATAAGATTGTGATCATAGCTAATAGAGTTCTATTAGGATTTTAACTTAGTCATCTGCAGGTGCCTATAGATAGTTTATTTAAGCCTTGCTTTTCTCAAGAAGTGAGCGAGAGATGAGTGTGAGACATACTTAGAGATTGAGAGAGTATTCTTTTGTATACTTTAAGGGAAGTAATGAAGGTTGACTTTTAGTTGTATCTCTTTATTGTGTTCTCTTGTTGCCATGAATATTAAATTCTTTCATAGTTTGTCTTGCAAGGGTGTGAGAGTGAAACATTACGAGGGTCATGAGGTGTTCAAGAATAAGTAGGTTAGTCAACGATCGCGGGACAAGGTTGAATCTTGCTTTGACAGAGCTAAGTAAGATTATCGTGCAAAGGGGTTAGTGCATCTTGTGTAACAAGTTCGTGCTTAAAGGAAAACCTTTGTAACACATGGGACCATGTTGGGCTCTATGTTACTTGTCGTGTCTTTCTTGAATTTTTGTGTAATTGATCACTATAAACTCGGAGTTGAACACGAGTCTGTGTAATCACTATGTTGGTTAATATGGACTACGAGGGAATGTTGGTTGCAGTTAGAGAAACATAGTGAAGTGATACTACCATGTTTACAACAAAAAAAACACTCATTGAGAATTCCACTAAAACGTAGGGTCTAGGGAGATTTAATAATATTCCGTCTTACCTCTACCTAATAGAGAAATTGTTTCGATAAACTCACATTTAACACAAAATAATGATAATACAAAATATAAATAAATATATAAAAATAAAATATATAATGCAATATGTAGCGCCCCAAATTAGGGGTTAGAATATTAAAGGAAGTTAGTACAAATTATGTTTGTTATTTGCTTATTACATATTTGCTTAATTGTGCATAAGTATTATGGCATGCATTCATGGCATTTTTCGGGTATATTGGTTTAATGAAACTTCGGATTGCTTTGGACAGTATTATTCTAATTTTACTAATTTTTGTATACTTCAAATATTTTTAGAAATTGATGGAGGATTAGTTTTGAGTTAAAAATTTATTTTGAGAGTCATTATTTTCTGACAGCATTTTGGTAAATTTTTGAAAGTTTTTTGGAACTTTTGGGTATTTATTTGTTATAAGAATTCATAACAATGTTTTTGGTTATTTATTACTATTTGGGTCTATTAGCTGTTTGTTAGCTGTATCGCATCCAAACCTACACGCAACGAATTAAATAGAGCATTATCGTTTATTCCTCACCGAATGCATCCTTTACCCATCCATTAGTAGAGATAGCGAAGCCATTCACTCACCAACACCTGCTTTAATCGCACTATTGGAGTTTTCTTTGGAAAGCTGGTAAGTAGAATTTTACGGTTGGTAATATAGCCAATAGTTTATCATACGCGAATTACATCTTTGTTTTTGTTTTTGTTACTGATCATGCTGGATTGCGGGAGACGCTGTTGGTGTTAGCTAATACCGTAGAGAAAGAAAGGGGGAAGGAACTTTTTAGATTTATCATGTTTGAAGATTAGGATAATTCTGATAGGTTAGAATTGCTAAATAGGTTAGTTGTAAAGTGAAGAAGTTAAAGGAAGGTGATAAAAAAAAGAAGAAAAGAAGAAGTTTCAGAGTCGGAAGTCGAAGGTTGAAGATGATGAACAGTGCAAAATAGTGAACAGTGCAGAATAGTAAATTGTGAACAGTACCGGGTCAACAGTGTCGGTAAACAGTACCGGGTCCACAGTGTCGGTGAACAGTATCTTGCTACAGTAGCTACGCTACAGTCTCCGTGAACAGTGTCAGTGATACAGCATCCGTACGTATTTGTGACCAATAGTAATACGTATTTTTGTCACTCAAAAATAATTTATTAAAAGGTATAACGGCTAGGTAATAACGGCTAGGTGGCATATAACATAATCATCTGACCTTTATTGTCCAAAATTCAACAATCAAATCATATTCTTATGAGCATTCAGTAGTCAATCAATACAAAAATTCAAACAAACAAACAATGAAATGAGACCATCTAGGTCTACTTACACTACACTCCAAAATAACATTTGCTTCCAATTTCTGGATACACCTGTATACGGATGTTTATCCTGCACACCCCATTTATGCAATACCCAATTCACACACGTTACAAAACTCATTTATGCAAAATAGTTATATTGACTATGTACAATGCATGTTCAATGACAATCCCGGGTATCTTTCCATCAATCTTATCACAAAATCATTCTCATATCAAACCCATATAAGTATGCTTTATACTTAGGTTTATGCCTCGCTAAAACCATTAAAATTACAATTCATTTCTCATTGTATCACTTTCAGATTTTTTCCAAGATACACTTTTAGGTCTACTGTTCACATTCAATCAGAAAGTGAAACCAATGTAATTTGGTCATACTCTCTTCTAGAAAAGTGTTCCTATATGTCTTATGTTTCCATTAACACCAAAATCACTCAATTTGGTTTAATAATTTGGAATATATGCCTCAAAATTTTTCGGACTGCTCTTATCCAAAGCAGAATACTATACACAAATTCCTTTCAGAAATTAAACATCTTAAACACAATTCAATTTCTTGAGACAATTTGTAGGTCTATATCTCTAATTTACTCCAAATTAAAAATCATCTCATTTGGAATCCTACAGATCCAGATATATTCAAAAATACCAAAATATGTCCAATAGATATCCAATTCATACTCTTTCAACCAATACCCTTATTTTGATTCAATCCATCTTTTTCAAATCAATACCAAATGATATCAAATTCTATGGAGGGATAGAAAAATGTGTTAACAAACTATTGGTTTAAGAATCACTTCATTTGGAGGTCGGAAAAGTTATGGTTGAAAGAATCAAACAAGGTTTTGTCCACATATGACAAAGCAGATAGCAGACAAAACAAAAAACAGACGAAACAAAAAGCAGATGAAGCAAAAACAGACGAAGTAGAAAGTATATAAAGCAGGAAGCAGATGAAAGTAGAAAGCTGATGAAGAAAAAACCAGATGAAACAAGAAGTAGATGAAACAGAAAAAAAAAAGCAGACGAAAGCAAAAAGTAGACGAAGTACAAAGCAGACGAAAGTAGAAAGCAGACGAAGCAGAAAGCAAACGAAATAGATGGTCAACTTAAGATGATTTAGAATTCAATCTAAGATGATACAGATGGTCAACTTAAGATGAAGTAGAAGTTAACCTAAGACGATACTTCTTCACAAACGATAAATCTTCATAGACGATATAATGTCATCATAGAGGACACATCTTTACAGACGATATGACGTCATCACAAACAATACGTCTTCACAAACGATATAACATCATCACAGACGATACTATCTATACTCCTCAATGACCACTCAAATACTTTCTTCCAAATGACCATATTCATTGCAAACAGTCAATCTTCTAATTATCGCTTCATATATCACACTATCTTAACTGTTTCGTCAATATAATTCAAATTTTCACTTCACAAGCCAACAATATATCTTTCATCAGTAACGCTAACTCATAAAAAAATTTGTACAGACCAATTCATAATAACTTAATTTATCTTTTCTCCAAATCTGAACACACCTTATCTCCATGTAAGCACACCTTGGGAAGGTGCTACTCTTAGAAATATTTTATCTCTCGCCTGGTATTTCACATCTCTCTAGTGCTAATACAATTAACTCTTATGTCTATTTCACTATATTCTTTATGTTCGGTGTTGATCCACCTAACATATCTATGTTTCTCGAATCACTTAACTCCTACTATAGATTCATTTCATTCATCACCAATATCTCGAATCAATTCTGGTCCTTGATCTTCTTCTTTTTTTCCTGCTTCATTTTAATGTAAGGGTGAACAACCCCCTTTTTTTCATACAATGCCTTATAGAGTATTTTAATGATGTCACTATGATAAAAATTGTTATGCATGTAGTCAATTGGAACTATACATCAATTTCATATTCCTATGAACTCCAAAATATAAGCTTTAAGCACATCCCCAACAGTTAGAACTATTGCTAATTCAAACATTCAGCCACTTGTTCCTACATTCTTAGCAACTAAATACTATTTCGGTGTATTCCTACTAAGATGTCTAGCTTAGGTTGTTACTTAGGCTTCTCTAACAATCTCTTTGCTCAATCATCTTTATCGAGTGCACATACTTCTTATTTCAATCACAAAATATCCTTCTTCCAACTCAAACTC
>JANJEY010000003.1:11543034-11565505 GCA_024703695.1 Erythroxylum cataractarum
CCTAACCAATAATCATCTACCACATTCTTGTGTTAGGTAAAACCAAACCAATCCATATGTACACTGACTAAGAAATGATGCGTCTACAATTAGTGGTACACCATATTATTTCTATTTTTTATAACACAAATCACAAATTCCATTCCATCTAGGGATGACAAAAGAGTCTGGACCTAATCCGAAGTTAACAGGCTTAGGCTCAGGTTGCTTGAGCCCGATAATGCAAAACAATATCATTTTTTTTTTCATAAAACGATGTAGTTTTCTATTACTGAGCCTTGGCCCATATCAGACTAGTCAAAAAATAACATTATTTTGTTTTTTAAAAATAAAATTTGAGTCAAGCTCCAACTGAATCGTTGTGGACTCGGCTGACTTAAGAGCCTAAGCTCGGCCCATGACACCTTCAGCTAGTTTAGTAATAAAAATCTTGAACCGAATAATTTTTTAGTTCAATTTTTAATTTCTTGGTTTAATAATTTTTAATGTTAAATTTTATCAGTCTATTAGTAAACTTTAAAACGGATGACGAGAGTTAAAAAATAATATTCTTCGATTATTTTCTAAATTCTTGAATTTTAAACTATTTTTATTATTATATAATATGGAACGTTTTAAACTCTTCGTCTTAAAAACACTCTCGTCATCCGCTTTCCCTTCTCTGTGCGCATTCTCTCATTTCTTGTAGTTTCCAACGTCAAAGTCTCTCAGTTCCATAGGATTTCTCTTTCCAATTGGGAATTCCTCAATCTCTCGCTATCTTTCAAGGTAACCCCCAATCTCCCTCTTTGTTTCTGATCATAGTTTATGGTGTTTCTTCTTCTTCATTGCTTTTCTTCTTCTCCCTAGTAAGCAATAAAGCAAATCAGTTTCCTCAAGTTCAAAGATAGAGATTGATCATTGGCGATTCATGCAAATTCCAAATTGTATCAGAGATGTTCATTTGGATGTAGAATGAGTTCATGGCTATCTTCTGAATTTAGTTTCAGTCTCTTTACTATCAGAACTACCAAGATTGCAGCATTTAGATTCTCGATCGCATCATTTTTTCAGTTCAAGATTGTCTTCTTTTCTTGCCAACTTCTTGTCTTGCTGGTTTTGTTAGCATACTAATCAATATTCTTTCTTAAGTTCATCCTCATTTTTCTTTTGGGTTATCGCTAAAAGTTTCAAGAACATATTTTTGTTAGTCAAATGTATATCTTGTATAACTAAAAGTAACATCTTTTCTTGTTTCTTTTTCAATTCAAGATGCTTGTAATTCTATGAATCTTTTCGTCTTCACTTTTCTTGTGCACTTCTCTCCTCTCATCTATAGTTTACTTCTGTTGTAGATCATAAACGTTGAGCTGAACACTTCACGGGAGGCATGGAGAACTCTGACCGACGCTCCACACGCGAAATAATGTCCAGTGGAGATTCCAATACCTTATTGGAACACTCATCTGCTACAAAAATAATATTTTACTCTTTGGATACAGAAATTATTAGATTTAAAGGAGTCATCAAAAGGTTCGAATTCATCAAGATCATAACTAGTAGTTTGTATTCACTAGATTATAACAAGACTACTGCTGCTTTGGAGGAAGTGTCGGGAATTCCATTGCACCAATCCAAGTTGAAACTGTTGTTACAGCTAGTGATGGAAGGGAAATGGGAAGAATGCGTAGGCACGTTGAGTGCAATTGATCATTTGGATAGTGAAACTATAAAGTTAGCAACTTTCTTACTGTTGGACTAGAAGTTCCTTGACTTGTTGAAAATGGTGAAAGTTAATGATGCTACGAAAACTTTAAGGAAAGAAATTGTGCCTCTTGGTGTCAACATGACCTGAGTTTCTGAGCTTTCTTCCTGTCTTACTGCTCCTCCAGAAAGATTAATCTCGAGATAGGATGTTGGAGGTGCAAATTCCAGGTTACAAATTGTGGAAAATTTGAAGAATTTGCTTCCCCCATCAGTTTTGGTTCCTGGGAAAAGATTGAAGCATCTACTTGAGATGAATTTTTACACGCAATGTAATACTTGTCGATTCCACAATATTCCTGATAGCGATATTTCTTTATGCTCGGATCACCAGTGCGGAAGAAACTACATTCTTTCAAAGACGTTGCAGGTAAATTTATCCTGACTTGATGATTTTCAACTAATCCCTTAAGTGTTCATATAGCAGTAAAAAGGAGAGAGTCTGAACGCTTTGGTGGTTTCTTGAACAGATCCTGGAGGGGCATAGTGACCAAGTTTGGTTTCTAACATTTTCTCATAATGGAAGTTTTCTGGCTTCTACATCCAAGGATAAGTCAGCAATAATATGGGAGGTAAGTTTTGGCCTATGATTACTTCTCCAGTGAGGAATACAGGTATTACTAATGAAGTGCTATATGCTTATTTTCACTTCTGTTTTTGCCTGAACTGATATGTCAAAATTAACAATTTTAGGTTAAGGAAGATGGCCAAGTTTCACTGAAACACAGACTAAACGATCATCAGAAACCTGTGCTTTGTGTTTCATAGAGTCCAGATGACAGAAGCATTCTTACTTTGGGAAAAGATAAGATGATTACCTACAACGTCTCTGAAAGAATGTAGTTTCTTCCACATTGATGATCCGAACACAAAGACATATCACCATCAGAAATATTGTGGAACCGACAATAATTAGGTTGCACATAAAAGGTCATCTCAAGTAGATGCTCCAATCTTTTACCCGGAACCAAAACTAATGGGGGAAGCAAATTCTTCAATTTTTCCACAATCTGTAACCTCGAATTTGCACCTCCAACATCCTGTCCTGAGATTAATCTTTCTGGATGAGCAATAAAACAGAAAGAAAGCTCATAAACTCGAGTCATGTTGACACTAAGAGGCACAATTTCTTCCCTTAAAGTTCTCGTAGCATCATTAACTTTCACCATTTTCAACAAGTTAAAGAACTTTTGTTCCAACAGCAAGAAAGTTGCTAACTTTACAGTTTCACCATCCCAAAGATCGGTTGTACTCAACGTGCCTACGCATTCTTCCCATTTCCCTTCCATCACTAGTTGTTCCAACAATTTCAACTTGGATGGGTGCAATGAAATTCCCGAATCCTCCTCCAAAGCAACACCAGTTTTGTTATAACCTAGTGAATACAAACTACTAATTATGATCTTGATGAATTCGGACCTTTTGATGACTCCTTTAGATCCAATAGTTTTTGTATCCAAAGAGCAAGATACTGTTTTTGTAACAGATGAGTGTTCCAATGAGATTTTAGAATCTCCACTGGACATTATTTCACGTGTGGAGCGTCGGTTAAAATTCTTCATGCCTCCCGTGAAGTGTTCAGCTCAACGTGTATAATCTACAACAAAAGTAAACTATATAAAAGAGGCGAGAAGTGCACAAGAAAAGTCAAGATGAAAAGATTCATAGAACTACAAGCATCTTGAATTGAAAAAGAAACAAGAAAAGACCTTACTTTTGGTTATACAAGATATACATTTGACTAACAAAAATCTGTTCTTGAAATTTTTAGCAATAACCCAAAAGAAAAACTGAGGATGAACTTAGGAAAGAATATTGATTAGTATGCTGACAAAACCAGCAAGGTAAGAAGTTAACAGGAAAAGAAGACAATCTTGAACTGAAAAAATGATGCGATCCAGAATCTAAATACTGCAATCTTGGTAGTTCTGATAGTAAAGAGATTGAAACTAAATTCAGAAGATAGCCATGAACTCATTCTACATCCAAATGAACATCTCTGATACAATTTGGAATTTACATGAATCGCCAATGATCAATCTCTATCTTTGAACTTGAAGAAATTGATTTGCTTTATTGCTTACTAGGGAAAAGAAGAAAAGCAATGAAGAAGAAACACCATAAACTAAAAGCAAGAATGAGAAAAGAACTATGATTAGAAACAAAGGAGATTGGGGGTTACCCTGAAAGATAGCGAGAGATTGAGGAATCCCCAATTGGAAAGAGAAATCCTATGGAACTGAGAGACTTTGTGATGGGAACAATTTTGATCGAAGACAGATTGAGGCAATGGCAGTGGATTGTCTCCGTAAAGAAAGAAAATTCAGCAGAGTTAGAGAGAAAGAGATTCAGCAGAGGAAGATAATAATTTGAGCGTCCTTTATTCAATTCCAAGACAAATATTTATAGTCACTTGCAATAAAAGATAATGATGAAATCCATCCTCTGATGACGGCATGACATGAGTGGGATTATAATGTTTGGTTTTGGATCACAATGTGACAATATTATCAGAAAATGCTCCTACAGGTTGGATTTCTTACTGGAAGATTCTTGGGACCAAAGGGGAGGAATAATTTTGCCGTCTTGCACTAGCTGTGGCTGTTCCTGTTGTTTCTTCTCTGCTTCTTCATCTTCTAAAATGTCCTTAGAGAAAGCATTAGGGTTCACTTTGATGCAATTCTGCAAAGCCACAAAAGGATGCACACAGTCTGAGCCCTGCTGGAAAGGAAAACCATCCCCAAATTAATTGACACTTTCATCAAGTTTAAACAGCTTATGTGTTTCATTAACTGCTATTTACTCTACGTGAAGAAAAAACAAAGTAAATCCTTTTTTTTTCAATTGTTTCAACACCTAATATAAATTATATGCTGATATCACGAATAGAGAGCATTTACATTTGCACTATCGACCCTCCACATCCCTTTTTAGGGAAATTTCAAATCGCAACATCAGCCAACATTAGTCAATTGTCAATGAAACCCAAGCTATTCACCTAAGAGCAGCTGCTACAAGAATTAAAACAATGCAAATACAAGTAAAATCCATCAATCAGGAGCAGCACATCATGCTCAATGGTAATGTTTTAAGTATCTGATTTACAGAATAATAAATAATCATCCCCATAAGTATGACTTCGTGTATTCAAATGTATCATACAATTTTATCTACTCCTTTATTTCTTTTATGATATATGTACAATTACAAAATATATGCATAATTTCTTTATTTCAAATATATGACATTTCACGTATGAGGTGGGTGTCAAATTCCATATTAAAAAAGGTTTTATTAACCTATGAAAAAGACAATTGATCAATTCCTAGTTAATTATTTTGAGGTCTGTGGTTCTCTTGAACCCAAAACAAGGTTGATGTTAGTTTAATCCGGACTTGAGGGCTTAAAAGTAGTATTCCTTTGATATTGAGCAGAAATATCGGACAAATGAGTGATGCAAGTGACAAGAACATGACCAATGAGCAACTCCTAATAAACTTCTAATCGGATTCCTTATCAAAAGAAATATGATAGATTATGAATTATGATGTGAGCCAAGATCCATTGAAAGGAGATTGTGATATTCCACATTAAAGATGGATGCCAAAATCCCTCAACAGAAAGGAGAGGCGAGATGAAAATTTTTACAATCTTATGAAAAAAGCTACTAATCAACTCTTAATTAATTATTTTCGAGCCTGTTACTCTTTTAAACCTGTATTTTTTAGTTTTAATTCTCTTAACCTCAAAATGTAAGCTATTTTTAATTCAGTCTAAATTTGTTGCATTACAACATATGAGTGATATCTCCTCCTATACAAAAACAATCCACATTTTCAGATAAAATATTGATAAGAGGGTAAGAGATAAAATATTGATGGGGAATAATACTGGATATAGCAGTTCAAATGCTGTGACAATTATACAAAAGCTGGCTTTAAAAGGTCAACTAGTGTTGCATCAAGGTTACCTTTTCCTCAGCAGTGCTTTTGAGAAAACACAGGAAGGCATCTGAAAACTGAGCCCCACAAGGACCATTACGCAAGTCAGCTATGCATGGACATTCTAACGCCTTCTGAGCCTTGACCTCGAGAGACTAAGAAATCCATAGGTAAACATGTTCATCTACAGTTCTGAATCATGGGGCAAACTCCACACAGGCCTGAAGAAGTAGACTAACCTCATTCTTGTCACTGCCATAAGCTATAGCCTCTGCATATGCAATAAACAATAAACCCATCAAATTTTGCATCCATTTCTAAACCAAATGAACCAACCAACCAACAGAGATTAACAAAGCAGAAAGCCTACAGAAGTTAAAGCATATGACAGGAGAAATACGCTAGAATTCCCAACCAGCTCCACAATAGAATTTCCATACATTAGTAATGCTTGACACTAGCCCTTGAAATATGTGTGAAATGCTCAACGTCCAGAACCAATTACAACACAAACAACAGACTGTCTATCCTATTTCAGGCCTCCACTAAACCACATTTCAGTCAGCCGTTGCTCAGAAACAAATTATATTAGAGATTCATTACAAGCTCCAAGCAGGAACAATAACTACATGTCTGCAGCTGACATGTTTCCTTGTTCATTAGAAATTAGGTAGGTTATTTAACGGGAGAATCAAAATTATTCGGGATTCAAATAAAATATTCAAAACGCTGTTTATCCAATCCTCTAATGTTCCCTTTTTATAGATAACCATTAATACTAAAGCTGGGCACAGAACATTAGCGGCCATGATAAGTAGCAGGGTATCAGTTAGAACAAAAGACTGCATCTTGTTTGCACAAAAGATTGTATCTTGTTTTCTGTTGACTAAGATGACGATATTGAGATTCCAGCGAAGGAAGTCCAAGCTCTTTTTGTCTCGATAATAAATGAGCATAAGGGGTAGCTAAAACAAAAAAACAACAAAGACCTTCAATAAGAGACTCCATGGGAACAGACGATGAAGACGGTGGCGGCGAGCGGTGGGTGGTTGGAGATTGATCAGCAGCTACAGATGCCTCCGCGCTTTGAGCTTGACCCATTCCGTTCTACTGATAATAGACGGATTGAATTTGACCTACTTATGATTGAGGTCGATTTAAAGTTTACATTTCAACTTGGGCCTAACTTGAGACACAATCCAGTTTGCACCCAAATCTTGAGTCTTTTTGAATTTCGTATGACCTGAAGGTGGATCCAGTTAGGCTAGGCTTAAAGACCTATTACAATATCATTCTTTTTTTTTCTACTGATAAACAAAAATAAAATTTAAGGGCGTAAAACACCGATTCTTTCACGATCCTCCATGAGGAGAGGATGTAAGGGAGCTGGAGGGGTTGCGCAATAAGTGAGACCCGATGGACAGGAATACACCAAATTGGCAAGACAATCTGCATAGCGGTTACCTTCGCGGTAAATATGTCAGATATCTATAATCCAATCCTTTTTGAGGAGCTCCAAGCAATCAGTGACCAGAGTATGAAAAAGGTAAAGCATTCTATACAAGTCAACGATAACACCTATTACATATATCATCCTATCATTCTATACAAATCAACGATAACACCTATTTGTATTTAGAAACATAATCAAATATCAATTTTAACATAATCAAAGAACAAATGATAAGCAAAATTAAAGAATATTTATTTTTCTCATGATTTAACTATATAAAGTCCGATTAATTTAATACATTATCATTGATATATGATCCTTTTTTTATTGACAGTCGTCCACAATGTCCAATGTAATGACAACTCCTCTTTAATTAACTAACAATATTTTCAATGACAAATTCGTATGGTCTTCATAGATCCTAAAGATGCTATTCTTGATGCTATTATAAGTTAGAATCTCAAAGATCTACTAAAGTAGGGTAGCAAACATCGTGAAGTCTTAACAAAAGAATGAAAATAACATAATTGACATTATATAAAAAAGAAGTTATAACATGCTTTAAACTATAGGCTAAAAGTACACTCTAATCCCAACATTTTCATCAAACTATAAATTAAACTCTAACATTTTAGAACATTTCATAATATTTTTAGAACGTTCAAATTGAACCTTAGGTAGACGAAAATTTAAACAAGGTTAAGTTTCCATCTGTTATTTTCTTATTAATATGTAGGACCTACTATCACATGTATGTTATGTGATAATATGAACCTAGTTGTCTAATATGTCAAACTAATTTAGTTTTTTAAATTAAAATCTAAAAAAACCCTAATTGACTTAATTTAGTTACAATACATCTTGATTAACATAAATAACTTTATCCTTTTATCTAAAATTCATAATTTAACATTCTCTAAATATAATGAACCATAATCCCTAATTTCTCTGAATTCTTAAAAGGTCCAATTTTGGACAAGAAACTCGCTTGGCCTTTACAATTCATTACATCCCTCCAAAACTATGGAGGCTGCGAGAGCTGAAGCTACAGTTTGTAATCTTCTGTGCTATGGATTCTATTTTCAAGAAAATATGGTTAAACCTAAAGACGTAGATGTTCTTGTCGCTAACTACAGTCTCTTCCCTCCTACTCCATCTCTATCCTTTATGATCATTAACAAGAATAAGCTTTAAAGCAATAAGCTTCGATCCTTTTGGGATTGGTTACAGTATTGATCTTAATTGACTTAGCTCATGATCTTCTCCAATTTCATCATAAGCCACATGTTCTTGTTGTATTCTCCATTTTTAAAAGACATTAAGCAAATTCAAAATAGGTTAGACAAGATACTATCTATATAAAACATTTATCCTATTCCCAGTACCAACTCATTGTTCCCTCTCACTTTTCCCCTCCATATCTTCATAATATTCACTCACAACATTTGGAGAAAATCCTAAATTTTGCAAGTAAGGGCTAAGTGTTTCATCTCTCGCCATAAACCATTTATCATCATCATCAACAATACTTAATTGAAATCCCGTTGAGTTGTAGAGTTTAAAGAGATTTAATAATCTGCAACCTTACCTCTATTAGTAGATAGGTTGTTTCTGATAGACCTACATATAATGTGGTATGATGATATTACAAAATTGTAAATGAATGTGGAAATATATTCATTAAAAAGATACAAACAGAATATGTAAAAGATTAACAATAAAAGATAAGATAGAAATACAAACTAAAAAATACCTAGACAAGAGTACTTCCACTCAAAATTGTCACTACCTTAATTACGCTACTTAGGAAACTAACTATGCCATAAACCATTTATATAAACTTTAAATAGTTCTCATTGTCATTATCATCAGAGTAGAAGAAGATTAGGCCATGGTTAATAGAGATGTATGACGAACAAGGGATTGGTGGGTCAAAGGCAGAGGTTGGTTCCTTGGATTGTAAGCAAATCCGTGACACTCATGACAAGCACCTTATTTGTTATGTATACAAGTTATCTCTATAAGAGGAGCAAAAAAGGTGGCTCTAACCATTTTCATACGTTAAGAAATATGAAGCATTTTGGTTCTCTCTTTTTTGTGTAATTTTCTACCTTCTCTTCTCCCTCTCCCAAATTCTTCTGTCTTCTTCTCTCCTATGTTCTTCATTTCTTCTTTAACAAAAAATAACCACAACAAATGGTATCAAAGCATTACAATTCTTGGTTAGGAAACTCCATATATATGACAGAAGATGATTAGAACCAAAAGTTTGAGAAGCTTGAAGAAAATTTAGGTACACCATCAATACAAGATAAATAACCTAAGATTCATGTTCAATCAATTTATGCAATATCAAGGAATGACTGCTTCAAAGAATGCAAATCTTGCTCTAGATGCAACAAAAGCCAATAATCAAATAGATTTTTTTATAATAGTGTTAATGGTGGAAAGATGGGCAATGCTTTTAAAGAAAGGAGCCTTATGAGCAACTTGAATTTCAATATAAGTATTATAGTGACTATAAAAGAGGACAATGGTGAGTGATATGGATGAAAATCTCAAGCTAGTGATTCATTTATCATTAATGTAAAGACGGGCAACTTGATAGAAAAATTAAAATCACTCCCTACCTTAATGAACACCAATGTAGATATTTGAAGGATAACATCAATGGTATGTTATTGGTTAGTTAAAGATATGATGGAAAGAAACTCATTTTTGTCAAGAATAAGGAGTAATTTTTCCTTGTTATCCTTTATGTAAACCTCCTTAATAGTTTTCTGTTAAACTTTATGGACAAGGTTTCCATAGTAGGAGGGGTTGTTGCACATAGAAGTGATTGCTATAATAGAAGTATAAAAGGTCCCTTTAACTATTTTCATAGGTTAAGAAATATGAATCTAGTATTTTGCTTCTCTCTCTTTTTTATAATTATTTATCTTCTCTCCTCCTTCTTTTAGATTCTTCTCTCTTCTTCTCTCCTTTCTTTTTTATTTCTTCTTTAATGAAAAATAATCACCACATCACTCGATCCTCTCCATCTATGTCATGAGCTGTCAATGGTAAGCATTTGTCCACAAATGCTACGAAGCAACAACTACTTGATCATACAGAGCATGCTAACCATAATCTTTCAAAATATAATACGCCACCAAGTGGAAGATAACTAAGGCAAAGTTAGCATTGATCTCTCAAAAGATTTAATAGGCATTGCTAAAGAGGCCTCGAATTCTAACATCAAAACCATACATCTTTAGTCCTGTTAGCATTAAAATGACTCTTATTTCTTATATCACTTCATCATTACCATCATTACATCCAGTCTAAAGTCCCGTAATGAAGCAGGGTCTAGGGATTTCTTATATCACTTTGGATGCGAAATCTATAACTCCAAATGGAAGTCACATATCAAAAACTTTAAGCAAGCTTTTGAATATTAGGAGAAATTAGGGATTAGGGTTCATTAGGTTAGAGGAGCATTAAATTCAAAATTTTGGTTAGGAAGAGTATATGATGAGATTATTTATGATAATTAAGTTTTGTTAAGAATTTAAATTAGAAACTGTATTAATTTAATAATTAGATAATTGGGCTCATATTGGCACATGGTAAATATATGACAATTGGTCTTACATATTGATTAAAAATAATTAATACGTGTCACAACAATGATGATGTGACACTTAACAAAATCTTCCTTCACTAAAGTTCCTTATAAACATTTTTAAAACATTAGAGTTTATTTTGAATTTTTTGAATCGTTATGGTTTAACTTATATTTTAATGAAAATGTTAAAGCATAAAACACACTTGGACCTTAAACTATATCATAACTTCTTTAAATCATGTTTTGTGCATACTTCTTTTGTTAAAAAAATGAAATCATAAAGAATGAACAACAAAGACATAAAAGAAATCACTAGAATTTTCGTTCATAGATGAACAAAATGAGACTAAGGAAGTCAAAACCCTAAAATTGACAATTACATTTCAACATATGTACATATCTTGGGAAGAGAAGAAGAAAGAGTTATATACTTTAGGAATAATTGTCATAGAGGATAAGCGAGGCATGAAATAGTGTAATGGTAATGAGAAATTGAGATTGAGATTGAGAGATTAAGATTTGAAAGTTAAAATAATATTATTTTTTCTTTTTTTTTATAACAAAATAACATTGATTTGTGTTATAAGAGAAAATCGAGTTTTGGATCGTAGGCTCGTAGCCAATGTTATGAATATCATCTCTAGCACCAGTATTAGATTTAGTTATAGTATGGTATCACATCGATATTGTCAATATCGGATACTATTTAGGATATTTTAATTTTATAAAACAATCCCTGAATTTTTTAAAATTATAAAATAGTCCCTTAATATATTGTATTGCATAATTTATAATTTTACATCAAACTTGTCTCTAAAAATCATAATAATAGAAATTTGAAACAATAACAATCTATTAATTTATATTAATATTACTTTTCACATATTTGATATATAAATAATCACCACAATTAATATAAAAAAGATCATACAAATATCAAATTAAGGATGATAAAAAGTACTTATAATGTTACAATTTAATCATACAATAAATAATATTACATCAAAACATCAAATAAAATAATAATAAATATCCATGACTCTCTAAGTATTACAATTTACAACAAGAGTTCATCTCGAGGAAATAACTAATTATAAGTGAAACCTTAAGTAAAAATGTTTACAATTATATTTATATTGTATATGTAGAGTTTAACATATACATAAAATATAAGTGAAATTAAAATAAGAGGAGAAATGAAAATCTGAAACTTTATTCAATCGAATATTTGCTCAAATCTCATTGATTTTAATTCTTATTTGGTACAAACTCATCTTCATTGAGTGGAACCTCATCATTATCATCATTCAAATTCATTGCATCAAATGACATGTTAATACTTTCATATCCAATATTATCTTCCAAGTCACTCTCATCTATTAACCCCGGTTCCTCATGAGCCCAATCTACCAAAAGATAGATATGGTCAAGGCAAATTGGATTCACATAATTACTTGTTCTCTTAAGAGTCATAGTAAATAAATAAAATTAAATTATTAAGAAATTATATAAAACTTAATAATTATAATAACATATTTTTTCGAAACTTTAAATTGTATTAAATAAAAACTAATTCGTTCAATCTCTTATGTTCCAATTTATTCATTTTCTTCGAATGGATGGATTCAATTGTATTTTAATTCATTTCACTTCTTATTGTACTCAAACACTGACTTAGAATACGGATTGCAAAAACACTACTTCTGAATTGGTCATACCAAACAAACTTAAGACGATAAAAGTAACATTATAAATAAAATAAAGTAATGATTGATTTTCAACAACTAACAAAAATAAATATATATATACACACTTAGATTAAGTTTTCGTTTTAACGAATAGCAATAAGCATCCCAAAATCACCAGAAGCATTCTTATAAATTTTTATTTGCGAGCTTAAGAGATCTTACATCATCTCATGGGCAATAATACCATTCTCCTATTAACTTCAGCTTTCTTTGTAAACCTTTATTTGAAATAGATATTATGATTAAAAAAGCCATAGCTATAAACAATAGAGAGTAAAGTTGCCTTTCATATCTCTCATTGTTAAATGCAAGATAAGGTATGTACAAAACAAGCTTACTTTTTTATATTGACTTTGATTGCTTCCTTTTCCCTCTCCATAATATCATAAAAATAACTTATTATTACTTTTTCATCACTATCAGCTAGACAAAGTATCCTCACTAAAGGCTCACAAACTCGAATGATAAATTGATAAATTATATCTTCAGTTATAATTATAAAAACCTTTGATCTAATATTAGACCTAACTTGTTGAAATGCAATTTAGTTATCACTTATAAACATTTGCATCAACTCCTTCTTCATTAAAATAAAACAATAAAGTGACGAGAATTAATTGTAAATCTTATAATAGCAGGATGACACAAATTCTTACCATTTGTGAAATCCCTTTTTATCGAATTCAAGACTCAAGCATGATTGTAAATGAACTTGGTCACTTTTTTGCTTTATGTATAATCTCATCAATAATAGGATAATACATAACATCTCATATATTTTCAACATCATGTCAATACAATGTGTAGCACAAGGAGTCCACTAAAAATAATTATACCCACTTTGTAATCTTCTTCCAACTACTCTATAAGTAGAATCATTGTTAGTAATAAACTAAATAATATTTTGTAACCTAACTTTATTCACAACTTCATCAAATATCTGAAATATAGTATCGACATTCCTAACAAGGTTGGATGCATTCATAGACTTAAAAAATATTGTCACCTTTGTAGAATAAACAAAAAAAAAAAGGTTCCTTTCTTCTATTTGTCCAACTATCTCATATGATTGAACACTTAAAAGTAGCTATACAATCCTTCTTTCATTCAAACAACTTTTTATTTCATAGATAAAGCTACCTAGAAGTTTACCTTTGTAGTCACTAATTAAAGGAATTTTGTATCTTAGACAGTAACATCATATACCATAGGTTAATGATGATAAAATTGGGCAGCATTAATGTTATACCCAAAATTGGGCAGCATTAAATGTTATACCCAGACCATACTATCATCTAGTCATTGTCATGTCTACATTATGAGTTGCTTCTCTAGATTGTAAGGCGATAATGATTGAAGGTTGAGTTCAAGAATTGTTCGTGATACAAAAAAATTAGACATATGTCTTCTTCTTTTCTTAATGTTAGATGTAACATTCCCTGCTTGTTGGCTAAGAATACTATGTCCCCACCATCATCCTGATCATCAACAAAAAATTCCACTACCAATTTTGTAATTCAATATTTGCCTCCTATCTTTTTCATGCTGGTATTCTTCAAGCAAAGTCTTTATTTGTCATTTTACTTTATGACTCAATTTTTTACAGAGTTCTATATCACCCTTGACCCCAATTAATGTTTTTTTTTTTAATTTGATGATTCCTCCATTTTTTAAATGCTAGTTGCAATATAAATAAATAATATGATTCTTCATTCTATGAACCAATCCAATATGAGTTCAAATTAGATCATTATATCTTCCTAAAGTGGATGTATTATCAGAAGTATTTAAATTTGCTTCGATTTATCTCCAAAGCTAAATGAAGAGATATATCAAAATTAACTTAATAACTTCACATTAAATGTTTAAATCAACATTAAGAAATATATTAATAATAGTTTCTCAATAACTTATGTTTCTTTTTAATCCCAAACATCAAATATATATATTGATTGCTACACTTTTACAATCATCACTTATTTTATGTGATTACATAATTCAACCGTAAGATCAAAACTCTAAATGTTAGACAACAAATGAATAACCTCAAATTAATAATTTAATTCAAAATTTCAGTTCCCTGTCATTATAAAAAGTCATAAACATAACCAATTCTAATTTTTAAACAACACTAAACACTCAGCTAATTATTCAAACTTCCTTTCCACTATTCTACAGTCACATATTCATAATTCACAAACCTTACATGATACACTACAAGTCCATAAGCCTATAACATAAACAATCACATTATCAATTTCTCAATTATCACACACAAACACATGGTTCCACTTCCAACAAATTTTTGCTAGCAAAATACAACCTTGGCTTACACTCATAAGTCACAATACTGCAATTTTACAACACAAGAGGGTGATCGATGGCGAATGACAGTTTTGTGAGAGACTGGTGGCGATTGGCAATGTTGTGAGCGATTGGCAATGGCCACTAGCGATGGTGATGATGGCGCCACTGGCAAATGGCGATGGCATGATCGATGAATGGTGATGGCATGACTAGCAAATGGCAATGGCATGACTGGCAAATGGCGAATAACGATGCAATTGATGAATGACAATGGAATGACTGGCGAGGGTTGAGGCTATCACTGACACCGAGTGGATTGGAGTCTAAACTGGAAAGACGATATCATGAGGAAGAGGAAGAGAGAAGCAGTTGTGATGAGATGGGGTAGGGGATGAGAATTGGGATAAACGAATAGTTTGGTGATTTTTAGTGTTTTTTTTTTTACTATTAATTCCTCAAAAATGTTAAAATTTGCCGTACTAATCAATATTTGATTGGTATTTTAAATATCGGCCAACACTATTCAAAAAGTTCAATATAAGCTGATATTATCAATCACTAAAATATGTTTAAAATGTGTACTATTTTTGAGTCGATACGTTATGAAACTCATAAAATTTGGTATTAGAGCTTGGACCTTTGTTTGGTATTAAGTTCAAATTGGAAAAAATTGGGTGTCATCCACTCAAATTGAAATCAATTCGAACCAAATCTATTGGCTTTTAGTGGGATAGACCTTTTCTTTATTATGTTTGATTTTGAGTATGGAAGAGAAAAAGAAAATTAAAAAAATGAGAGATAAAAATAATAAAAATAAAACCGAGAATTGCAGATCCGTAGGGAAAAAGTGAAGAGGGAAAAACAGAGAAAGGAAAAGGAAAGCTGTTTTTGTTTGATTTTCTGTTATTGTTCGTGATTGGAGGATTTTTGTTCGAATCGAAACTTAAACTGAATCAAAATCCAGAGTGACATAGAGAGAGATGGATTTGGATCAGTGGATAGTGAAGGTTAAAGAAGGTCAACATCTGTTGGAAGACGAGCTTCAACTTCTATGCGAATACGTAAATCTCTCTCTCGCTCTAGGTTTCTCATTTATTGTTTACTTGTTCATTTTTACGTTTATGAGCCTATATTTGAGCTGTTATCTATGTTATGCATGTTTTTCATGAGCGCATTTTTGGGATATAATCGCTATTAGGGTTTTGAATATCAGTGCGTTCTTGTATCTCTGTACGCACAAAACTAGTGCTTTGATTACGGGCGTGGAGATGAAACATTCTAATACTTGATATGGTGTGGAAATTGGCTCATTCTGAAGTATGCATCAGTACATGCAAACCTAAAGTGGCCTATGGGCTTGGGTTCTGAATTTGCACAAAAAAAAAGGAAGGGAACCATCGTATCGAATCATCCTGTTACATTTCGCTTAATGTGGAAGGAGCAGAATAGAGGTCCTTTGAAGAAGATGAAAAGCATTCCTTTCTTATAAACAGTTGGGTTGGAATGGTTAATTTTGGTTTTGTGGGAGCTTTTAATTGTGTTGTTGATTTATAGAGTTTGTTTCTTTCTTCTTGTAGATGATTATGGCTCCTCGGTGCTCTTCTTGTACCAAGAGCAAATGTGTGTGGATTGCATATGTGTTTATTTAATTATTATTAAGGATGCTAACACGGAAGTTCATGTTCCTGGATGGGGATTTGATTAATTCATTACAAATTTTCTGTCTGCTGCAGGTAAAAGAGATACTTGTTGAGGAGTCCAATGTGCAGCCTGTTAACAGTCCAGTGACTGTCTGTGGTGATATTCATGGCCAGTTTCATGATCTAATGAAGTTGTTTCAGACTGGAGGTCACGTTCCTGAGACAAATTATATATTTATGGTAATTCACTCTGCCCTTTTCCAGAGCTGTTTTAAGTCCTAATAAGTCAACTGCTAATTTCCTAATAAGTCAACTGCTAATTTTATGAGAGCTTAACTAATATTTCAGGGGGATTTTGTTGATCGAGGTTACAATAGCCTTGAAGTGTTCACTATTCTTTTGCTTCTTAAAGCAAGGTAGATTGCACTTGCTATCGTTTGATTCCAACTTACTACATATTCTCTTTTGTTTCTGCTATGGCCATTCCACTCATGCAATCTGTACGTGTTCTGTGAGTGTGTAAGTGTGTGGTAAAATGAGTTTCACCCTTTAACATGCTTGACTATGTGGCTTCGACATCATTCTTGATCCTTTTACCGCGTATGTTGTATGTACATGATGTTCTCTTTTATTTGTGTATTTGGTGGACATCTCCTAGGTTAAAAATAAGGTAATGCAGTACAATGCTTTGAAGGAAAGTGACATGTATATCCCATATTGGTTTCTGATACTCATTAGATTCATCATATTACTTAAGAAATGAATTAAAGAACTTTAGTTGATCTAAAGATGCTGACCTTCTTTATCTAGGAAATGATGTTGAAGAAATGATATGATACATACTATGGTATAAAATGCTGGTACTGCAATAGTTCAAGTTGAAGAACTGTAAAATACCTCTTTTTCTGTTGGGACTCTGTCAGACTCCGAGATGTTATCGTCTTTCCAAATTTCCAGATTTGTCATAATTAATTACTTGTCATCTTACTATTTTTTTGAGGTTTTTACTAAAAAGATATTTAATAAGCATCTGTTGATGAGTTGGTTAACTATTCTGTTTCTTTGTTTCTGTTTTCAGATACCCTGCCAATATTACACTCTTGCGCGGAAATCATGAAAGCAGGCAACTAACTCAGGTACTGTCAGCCTAAGCATTACTCCTCTGCTTTCTTTATAGGTTGCACCATTGAACAGTAAGGGTTTTAAGTGCATTTGAATTCACAATTTATGCTTGATTTCCCAGTCTCATATTTTCTGTGGTAGACTTGCGTGAATCTGATCTTAACAGCATTGTTTCTTAGGTATATGGTTTTTATGACGAGTGCCAAAGGAAGTACGGAAATGCCAACGCTTGGCGGTACTGTACTGATGTTTTTGACTATTTGACACTTTCAGCAATCATAGATGGCACGGTAAGCCCCTCATTCTGCGTTTATCCACCTCTCGATATTTGCTCTTAGTCAAGCGTGTTATATTGCTTTTGCACCTGGCTTTCCGCCCTTAAGTTTAATGCTATCTTTCTTATTCATTCTTTAGGTACTTTGTGTCCATGGAGGTCTCTCTCCTGATATCCGAACAATTGATCAGGTGTTCTTTTGATCTTTTTGTTTACTATTCACCTAGAAAATTGTGTATATACAGTATTATATTGTTTAAATCTTGGCTTTATATGTCTGCCTTAGTTTCTAATGCATTCTAGTTCTTCATTTTTGGTTATGATAATTGAGGAGTTTGATTTGAAGTCTTTAAAGACATTTTCAAATAGACTCTTGTAATTGGGTAGGTTCTTATAAACACTTAGACAGGAAGTGGTAGGTTGCTAGTAAGGACAGGAGTGAGAGATATGAGCAATGGGTTTTATTTGGTTTATAGATGACTTTATATGTACAGTTGACGAAATACTTCCTACCTCGTTTTCTTTGCGTTGTTTATATTCAAGAAAATAATTTAGGTTCAAAGCCCTCTGCATGGGTGGTTAGCCAGATAAATAATTTAGGATGTCATCATCTAGGTTTGAGGGGAAAAGACATGACATTTTGAGAGTCTTGGCAACTGCTTAAACACCATTACACAATTGTGAATATGTGGGTGCTGATTGTTCATTATTGAATGTAGAAATATATTGCTTGTATGAAAATTTTTATTAATTTTCTAAAGAGGACTGGATATTATGCTCCAAAATTATAAGGCTAGATTTATCTGGGGACAAAAAGTTGCATCTAGCAGATACATTTTGGTTTTGGTTTGCTTTTCTAAAGCTGTATATAAGTAATTTCTTTCCAAGGAAATTTCTTGTGCAAAATTTCTTGTGCCAATTAGTCTACTTGATGCTTGTAGATCTAAATAGTCAGTGATACATAAATGCACATTGGCTCCTAACATGCATCCATGAGTATCATGCTGTATTTTTTAACATTAAGGGGTTTGAATGTTTCCCATTACTTGGCAGATACGAGTAATTGAAAGAAATTGTGAAATTCCGCATGAAGGGCCTTTCTGTGATCTGATGTGGAGTGATCCTGAAGATATTGAAACATGGGCAGTTAGTCCCAGAGGAGCAGGTTGGCTTTTTGGATCAAGAGTCACATCTGAGGTAATCCAACCTTAACAAATCTCATTAGGGTAAAATTCTCTTGATTTTTTGCCTTCTTATATCCATTTTATTTCTGTGTACTTGCAGTTCAATCACATTAACAATCTTGATCTGGTTTGTCGAGCACATCAACTTGTACAAGAGGGTCTAAAGTACATGTTTCAAGATAAAGGCTTAGTAACAGTAAGATTTTGGCTATTTGTGTTTTTCGTTTAGGCCAAACTTATTTGCGAAATAAATGTTAATGCTAGCCTTAACTATTGTAGGTGTGGTCAGCTCCAAATTATTGTTACCGTTGTGGGAATGTGGCCTCCATATTGAGCTTCAATGAAAATATGGTGAGTATCAGAAACTTGCCCATTTAATTTCCTAAACACACCTAACTATGATCTGGTGAAACCAGTGATTCACCTCTGTGAGGAGTCCTCCTTTATGTTATTGCAGCTTAGATTTGCCATCTGTTCTTGAGTTTGCCCTTTCTCCTAGGAATATCAGTAACTAGGATAACAATTTAATTTGGCTTTCTTGGGAAAGAGAGGGAAACATTAGATACTGTTTTGGGATGTAGGGCTGGATCAATAGATAATGTAACTGAATTTACTCAGTTGGAAAGAGAATCTGCTAAAATAGAAATTGTGAAGATGTAACCTTAGAACTTTGTACTCAGAAGAAAAGAAACAAAATAAATTACGTAGACCTCATATCCATCTGAATATTGGGGGGCATCCTGCGGAAAAAAGATTTTCCCATATACCCAAATCATTTCACTTTGTTTTGGTTTTAAAAACATTTCTCCATGCTGTTGTTGTCAAAGCCTAAAGTTCATATACTTGCATGGATTAGAAAAACCAGAAAAGAAGAAAGAGAAGCAGAAGACAGATCGGAGACATAAAAATATGTTTAAAAAAAGAGATGCATATTCATATTAATTTATTTTGCCTCAAAACCTGCTTTTGGAGAAATTGGTGTTTAGATGGCATTATGAGGATAATGATACCTTGGGAAATAAATTGGACAAATAAATGTCAATTTCGTATCTGCTTGTATCATTTGGGACGAAAGCTAAAATCATCCCTTGTATTCTACTTTACCATTTGCCCGAGTTTTTCACATGCATTATATTGTGTGATGCCATAGGAGAGAGAAGTGAAGTTTTTCACTGAAACGGAGGAGAACAATCAGATGAGGGGGCCCAGAACCGGAGTACCTTATTTCTTATGATTGCCAATTTGTAAAATTGTGATGTATTGACTGGTTAATGAGAAAGAGCTGTCATATTGAGGCCAGGGTGAATACGTGGATGTAGACATGTTTACAGGTGGGTGACCTTTGATTTGCTTGGAATGACATTCTCAGTCCAATTTAAAAGGCTGATTCTGGGATCTGTAGCATTCTGTTTTGCCATTTTTGTTTTCTTTTTGGGTTGTTTATTTATTAGATAATTCTTCTTTGTCATGCAAAATTTGGAATAGTTAGTCTGCTTCTCAATGTTCTTTGCCTTTATTATTATTATTTTTCTAAAATAAGATAAGCAACTGATGGTTTTGATCACTGTTGCTTGGTGGGATTCACATGTGGGTTTCCATTATAGCCTGATTCTTGGAGTTAAAAACAACTTGGTTATAGTCTTGCTGAAGTAGGGAACTATGGAACGGAGGCAGATGGCAGCTGAATGGTGGTGTTTTACAGCCATTTAGCTATCTGTGAGCTCTAGAGGTACTCCTGACATTAATCTGTAGTCATCCACCTTTGAGAGTATTTCAAGTAAATCCGTATAGATAATAACTTATAAGTTCCGTATAATTTGTAAATAACGTATTTGACATTTGTAAGTTATATATATATTTTTTCGAAAATATATTTATTCTGTATACTACGATTAAAAGGTTTTGTTAATGACTTAATATCTTAAATTAATAGACTTTTGGAGAGACTTAATTCTCTAATTGAGTCACTCCTCCTATCAGTTGACCATCACATATTATATTTGTGTTAGGCATAAATTTTATTATTTAATAAATTAAAAATATGAGAAATAATAAAATAAAATATACTATTTCATATGTTTTATTTCATAATTATTTTAGGATATTTTATATTTTATTTATTAAACAACAAAATTTATACATTATTCAAATATAATATATGACAGTCATGTGATAATGATATTAATTTGAAGTGATTTATCAATCGAATTACTTTTGTTAAAAATTAAATATTAGAATACTTCACTTAAAATTTTCTTCTTAAATCTTTCTTCCTAACTTTTATTTTTGTTTACAATAATGGAATCGAACCTTGAACCTCGTGTTTGTGCGGAATTTAAGTGAGTGTTAACCACTACGATAAATAATAGAATAAAACTTAAAAGGGGGTGATAATAAAACAAACAAATCTCAAATTATAAACACCTTATTAGTGTAATATTCTTTGGATGGATGAGCTCATAATGACTGTCGGACGTACTGGAAGGCTTAATTATAGCAAGAATGTTTTTTATTCCATTATTGCGTTGGAAGCAAGTCTTCGAGAAAAAAGGTTTTTGATTCCATTATTGCGAACAAAGGCAATGCCTAAAATGCCTTATTATTTTTTTTTACATGAAGAGAGAGAAAACACCGAAAGTTAAGAAAGTTTAGGGAAGATGAGCCCTAATAAATCCTCTACAAGGAGACTATGACATTCTAAAGGTGGGACAACAAAATACGTGACGTGCATATCGTGCTGGCGGGTCGAATCAGCGAACCAATCCGCGCATCTGTTGTTCTCTCTGTAAATATGACGATGAACAACAGACCAGTTTCGATTATAGGAGTTCCCGATACATCACAATGCCTTTTATCTCATTGGTAATGGCCTTTACAATCCCAATGGCCGACGACAAATGTGAAACAAACCAACATCATCATTGGTTCGCTAACACTCCCTCGTCATCGTCGTCCCAACCAACTTCCCATTTTTGCTCAAAAGCTTGTCGCAAAATTAAATAATTATAATTAAAATTAAGAAATAAAAAAGCAAACCAAGAGATGCTAAAGGGTAACAATTTGTTTCTGAGAAACAAAAGCAATTTTTTTGGCATTGCAAGGCGCAACACAAGCCTAGCTCTCGTTGGTTTCCCAGCTCTCTTCTTCCCTTCACTCCCCGCACTCGCTCCTCACCTTAAGATGTCTTCAACTACGCCTCCCGTCACCTCGCCTCCGGTGGCCAAGAAGGTGAAGCATGCCATGGAGTCGTTCGGCGACTCCAGGCTGGATAACTACTACTGGCTTCGCGACGACTCTCGCTCGGACCCGGAGGTCCTTTCCTATCTCCGACAAGAGAATGCTTATACTGATTTCGTTATAGCTGGTAAGCCACATTTTGATTGCAAAGTTTTTATCTTTTTTAGTTGGGCTGTTTAAAGATTCAGCTGTGATTACCAAAATGTGTTATTTGG
>JANJEY010000003.1:11575880-11595593 GCA_024703695.1 Erythroxylum cataractarum
CCCCAAGATCCCCCAAGTTCTTACGTCCCCTATACACTTCTGCGTACAAGGAGTCTTCACACACTCTATATTGTTCAACTGATGATTGATCACTGGCTCCCCTTTGCTCAGCATCAGGTTCCCATCAGCTCTCAGGTTCCCTAGCAGCTCCAACTCTCACACTACCGCTGGAAACGAGGCGTCCGTAATTGATCCGATCAAGGAGCTTTGTCCAGGGGGCTAGAGGATCATTAATAGGAAACATACCTATTTCTCCTCGTTTGACGTGACTCGAACTCAAGACCTCTTTAGAGAGGAGAGCCTTAAGTGAGGAATCTGGACCAATTGGTCCACCCCTCCGTCATAACTAAGGGTTCTTACCCCTATAGAATGATGATGACCTTTGTTTGAAATTTTACTTTTACTACAGCCTACAGTTAATTTCTACCATTCGCACATAACGGTCACGAGGCTAACATGAAGACTTTTAAGGTAAAAAAAAAAGGGATAATTGAGTAGAAATCAAATTAATTGGACCATCTGACTTAGTGCCCTTTCTAATTTTGAAGATTAGGGAAAACAAATGGCTGAATCCATCTTGGGAATTTATATGGTGTTGGTCAAGAGGAAGACACAAATATCAAAATTCAATATGAACCATTCCTTTTTCAATGCTCATCGATCTTACTTTTGTCAAGAAATTAGTCACTTTTGTCGACATCAACTCGTGGCTAAATAGTTTCATCGCATGCCAAACTAAACGGTCAATTTTTATTCTTGAGATAAAATTTGGCCTAAAATTTAACTGATGGGATAATTTCCATCAGTTAAATCTCTGAAATATGCAAATAATGACTTTGTTGTTTACTATAACATCCACTTTTTGATTAATTAAAAAATTAATTACACAACATTGGAGTTACTTTTATTTAAAAATATAAAAATAATACTGGTATGATATTTAACTGATAATAGATTAACTCTGTCAAATTTTATGTTCATTTAGTATTTGTCCTCACTGTTTTGAAAGCGATGATGTTTAATTTGAACACTTCAAAACGTTAAGATTCAAGTTATATTACCTTGCAAATGTTGGAATACAAAATATACTTTTGACCTAAAATTTATAAATTTTTGGTAAGAATTCATATTTGAAATTGTATCAATAGATTATTAATTGTACACAATAATTAACAAATTATACTTTTAATAAATTATTAAATTTATTTATAAATTTAACGTATTTCTTGTCCTAAAAGGTGGAATCAGCCACCCCAGCTGCCCTCACACCCGGGCCCGACTCGGATGTGAGGGGAGTAAATCACGGTTTATCTCGATCGACGACCTAGTAGAACGACCCATGCACTTCCTTTGTCGAGAATCGAACCCAAGTTTTTGTCCCAATTTAACGTATTTCTGATTTATAATGATGAAAGCTTTTAAATTATTTAAGAACTAATTAGACCACTCCTGATAGCTATTGATTCTGATGTAACATGAACGCATAGGTTGAAACTAAAGAGTGCAAGTCCTCGGATTTTGATGAGAGTTATGGCTTGCGAACTTTGACGATGATATTTGATTTAACTTTTTATAACAAAAGTGGAACAACCACCAACTTTGGATGTCCTATTGTCAATTGCTCTATGCTTAAGCAGAGAATAATGGAGTGATCAGTAGTTCTTAAGCCTTGTTTTCTCTTCTAATTTTACTATTTTTTTTCCCTGACGACACTTAGAATCCGAATCAATGGTGACAGGAAATGCTATTCTGTTTAGAATTTGAGAAAATCTTCACCAACATAAAAAAATATGTTTTGTATTATCAAGATTTTGCATTATATGTAAATCTATCGAAACAATCTTTCTATTAAATAGAGATAAAGTTGTATATTATTGAACTTTCTCGTAATCTACATTTTAACGGGACTTTCATAGAGTAATGTTGTTGTAATTACTTTTAATTACTGAGTCTCTTCAGTTATCATCTAATACAAGAGGTTAAAAATGTAAGCACTTATCCTGACATGTGAAGGTGAAAAGGCTATCTAGTTCGAGCTCTTCATGCTAAAAAATTTGCTTGTCTTCTACTGGCTTGTGACTGCAAAATTGGTAAAGCTTCCTCACCCGTGAATAAATGGCTCAGGACAGTCCAATCCAATCCCAGAAGTTATGATAATTAGAAAGGGGCAAGATCATGGGGATGGTGTAGTACAGCAAAACATAAGTCATCATTTGGCTTCAACTAAAAGATGAGTGTGAGTGTGAGTGTTAGTGTGAGGTTTTGAATCAAAGTGCGCTCCAACGTTCAAATTTTGCAGGATAGAATTCTCGTGATCCATCAAACGGTCATCAATTTCCATGTGAATCTCTTCAATCTGAAATCAGAAACACACCATCATAGAGACATCCCCAAAGAAAGAACATGTACCGCGTCCCCCCTGTTTTTCCAGAACTCTTTTGGTTTTGCTATAAATAAGAGAAACAAGGTTCGGTTTCTTACAGAGGAAAAAAGCTAACTACATTATAAGTTCGATCTCTTTCTCTGCCATCTTTCGTAATCATTATACCTTCCTTTATACGTGAAGGAATAGAATAGAATAGAATAGAATTAAACAGCCAGGCATATGGTGTTCTTTTGTTACTTTTTAATCATGCTACAAAATATTCATTTCTGTTGTCAGTTCCATACCTCTTCGTATTGTTAGAGCTTACTCACTCCCAAGTCCCATCTGAACGAGACCCACTTCGCAAAATGCAGTCTTTGAGGTGGGTTTTCAAGCTTTTTGTCGTCTATTCAATTCTTGATGTGTCGCTCTCCGCAATCTGCTCGGAAGCCGATAGGGAAGCTCTGCTTGGTTTCAAAGCCAGCATCAAGAAGGACACTACTGATAGTCTGTACACATGGGTTGGGAGAGATTGCTGTACTGGAGATTGGGAAGGAGTTGAGTGCAATCCAGACACTGGGAGGGTTACTCAGTTGGTTTTGCAAGCAGATGTAAGAGACAGTAACTATTACATGATTGGCATGTTGTCACCTTCTCTAGGCAGCTTGTCTTTCTTGGAGACACTGCAAATTACTGGAATGCAGCATATTACAGGTCCAATTCCTGAAAGCTTCTCAAAGTTGGCCCATCTCAAGGCGTTGGTTTTGGAAGACAATTCTCTTCAAGGGAACATTCCTTCTGGTTTAGCAAATCTTTCCAATCTTGTTACCCTCTCTTTCACTGGCAACCATCTCACAGGGAACATCCCTCCAAGCCTTGGCAACCTTAGGAACCTTCAGCTTCTTGGCTTAGGCAAAAACTTCTTGACAGGTCCAATTCCAAACACTTTCAAGAATTTCCGCAGCTTGCAAACACTTGATCTTAGCTTCAATTCTTTAACTGGATTGATTCCTGACGTACTCCAGTTTTTTCCAAACCTTAACTTCCTTCAACTGTCCCATAATCGACTGTCGGGTGAAATACCGGGTTCCATGTTTACGTTGGCTCAACTTCAAAATTTGCAGCTGGACAATAACCAACTGATAGGAAAACTTCCAAACCAAATCAGTGGCCTCAAGTCCCTTGCTTATCTTTCTCTGGGTTCAAATAAACTTACAGGACCAATTCCCTTGTCACTTTCAACATTACCAAAGCTTTGGTACCTTGATTTATCCAGAAATAGGTTCACTCAACCCTTATCAGCTCTTCAAGGTAAAGCATTTCCATCTCTGATTTCCATAGACCTGTCGTACAACAATCTAACATTAGGGACAGTTCCAAATTGGATCAAAGATGGTGCATTTTCAGAAGTTAATCTAGCAGGATCCGGACTTCGCGGAACACTTCCTAAATTTGCAAGACCTGACTCTTTGGATGCCATAGATCTCTCTGACAACCTTCTTACAGGAGGCATTTCTGGTTTTTTCGATAAGATGTCCAACTTAAAAAAGGTGAAGCTCTCCAACAACCAATTGAAGTTTGATCTTCAAGAGATCAAATTGTCAGATGGGATTACTGTTCTTCATCTCCAGAAAAATCAGATCAGTGGACTTCTCTCTATGATTCTAAACAACAGGGGCAATCAACTGGAGGAATTAGATGCATCGCAAAATCAAATTTCCGGTACAATTCCAGAGTTCACTGAAGGGTTTAGCTTAAACGTGCTCAATATTGGAAGCAACAAGATAACAGGGATATCCCCAACTCGATCTCAAACCTCAGAGACCTGCAGAGTTTTGATGTTTCAAGGAACCACCTAACAGGAAGCATCCCGGATACTCTGGGACTCTTGACCAAACTGCAATGGATTGACTTGTCTGTCAACAGTCTCACAAGCAAAATCCCAACTAGCTTGTTGGGTATCAAAAACTTGAAGCATGCCAACTTCAGGGCCAACAGATTATGTGGAGAGATCCCACAAGGCAAACCTTACAACGTCTTTCCTGCAAGTGCTTATGCTCACAATCTTTGCTTATGTGGCAAACCCATGCCACCTTGCAGAGCAAAGAATTAAGGGAATATGAGCCAGCAACAAGCTGACTCAATCGCTCAAAATAGCTGATTCAACACCGCAACGTTTTCAATTATTTTCTTTTTCAATAGCTAGAAGCACATACTTCTCAGCCAAATCACAAAGATCATTGTCACTCAATAATACAAAAAATCGGTGTTGAAGAAGCAATGGACCTAGTTGGCTAGCATAATGTATAAAAAGTTAAAGCTGAAGAAATGAAAATAAAAGTGACTTAGATTGCTGCTAATGATTTTGAGCCTTGTAAAAGATTTAAAATTGGCGAGCACATTGATCAGGTAACAATTGTTTGGAAGTAGAGACTACATAGCTCCAAGCATTTTCAAAGAGTTTACTTACAACCCACCTACTAAGGGGATTCCAAAACCAAGCTTTAAAACACTTCACTAACTAAAGATCCAAAATTTACAATGCTAGAACGCATTCGGTAATAATGACAGACATCAAAAGCATCCTACTCTTCATCTGATGCTTGTCCCTCCTGTGCAGCAGCATCTTCCTTTTCCGATGTTGATCCCGCTTCTCCCTGAGCAATTACAATGAAAAATCACATCAATTAAGGACTTAAATTACATGTAACTACAATCAAAACCCAATAAATATAACTAGTATAATGCTGCAACCAAAATTCTCACATCTTCATTTTCAGCAGTGTTTCTCTCCAAGGCTTTATTATACTCAGCCTTGAGCTCGGCAGCTTTCTCTACATACAGCTTCTTCTCCTAATAGAAATCAGACATGAAATTTGGTTAACACAAGTCTATTCAATTCATTGTATGCCTTTAATTGGATTATTTCTTTTTTAAGAAACAAAAGTCAATTTACAACAAAGGCTTACTTCTTCTGTCATGGATCTCCATTTTTCACCACCTTCCTTTGCAACCTAAATTCAGATAAAAGCCATTGATGTCATGACTCAAAAATGAAGAGATGAATATACTAAATATGAATAATTAAGCATTGTAAGTACCCTTTTGACATCCTTAGAGTCAGGATTTTGCTCCTTAAAGGTTTTCCTAAAATCATCCCTGATATAGCAAGAAAACAAAATATTGAACTACACAAAAAACATGTCCAACAACACTAAAACAAAAAATGCAAAAACAGAAGATCCAAAGAGGAACTTGAGCCAAATTGAGATCACTCTATCGTAAATAAAAACAAAATGGAAGAGATATTGATAGAGAGTTACATGAAGAGAAAGAAGGCAGTGGGAGGGCGCTTGGGCTTGTTTGAAGCATCCTTAGACTTTTCCCCTTTAGGCTTCTTTGCTTTAGGTTCCGTGGACGTTGATTTCTTCCTGCATAACAAACCCACAGGTCAAATTGTTATCTTTTTGGGAAACACATTGTAAATTACTGGGAATGAAACTAACCTCTCAGGAGCAGTGGCAGCAGCAGGTTTCTTCACTTGAGTTGGTTTCTCCACAACTTGCGCATCTAAACAAAGAGAAAATCACTCACTTACCAAGTTAAATAAGGATGGAGGAACAACGAGTACATGAATTGAGAATGTAAGAAAAACGAAGACACATACCTAGACTCATCTTGATCTTGGCATCCAGGCTACAGCTATGCATGCTTATAAGAGCCACCGCCACCGTTTTCCCACACTCCTCACTGCAACCATTTTTCTCTCAAGATTCAAGACCCATTTCAAAACTTAACTCTTACTAACTATTCTAAACAACAAAAAAGGAAGAAATCTGAAGGGTAGCTTACCATCGTGTAAAAGCACTGCCATCTTTGCCACGAACCATGGAAGTGGTGTTGCTCTGATTAGTATTATCATCATTATTGTCAGCTTCCACTCTCTTTCTGGCTTTCGCTGCGTTCGATTTCACTCCTCCTGCCATTTGTGTCGAACCTGAGAATAGAGAGACGGAGAACTAGAGAATTAGGAGAAGCAAATTTGGGAGCTTTAAATGCAGAGACAGAGAGAGGGGGGAAAAGACATTTTTGGTTTTCGTTTTAGCGCCTATGAAACCGCGCTCTTTTCAGTGTGTCAAGTTTTGATGGGGTGGATGGATGACGTGGCTCTCCTAGGACCGTTCGATGGCTCAGCTACAAATCGACCAAATAAAACAACAAAACTGGACTGGGCCTACCCACTGACAAAGAGGTGAGATATTGAGAGTGTGAGGAAAACAGGCCTGGTAATGGTAAAGGCTGCGCCGGCCCTGTCGAGGCCTGAGCCCAACTCGACAGTTTATGTTAGTTCTAAGTTTGATTTGACTCAAGGTGGTTAGAATTCAGCTTTAGCTTGAGTTTTAACTTAAATTTTCATCAATGACAAGGTTAATTTTAATATTGTTTACTACCAAACAATTATAATAATTCTAAACTTTAGAAAACGTTAAAATTAAATTCTACCATAACGGAAAGTTTAACCTCATCTGTTAACTATTATGTTAGCATTAATTTGACAATTTTTTAAACGTTGATCTGTTAATAGATAAGAGTACTTTTTTTAAAAATTGAGTTCTAATTTTAACGTTTTCTAAATATTAGGGTTATAATTGTTCACTTTAAAACATTATAGTTAAACTTATCAATTGGTAAACAAATTAAAGTAAAAAATAACTCTTATTTTCTTCTTATTCATCAACATCATGTTCAGTTTGAAGTTCCGTAGTGAAGCAGAGTCTAGAGAGGTTTTATAATACTCATCTTTACTCCTATATAGTAGAGAAGCTGTTTCCGATTATATATTATAAATTACAGAGGTTAAGCAAGATATCAATAATAACCTAATAGAAATCTAATTGATATGCAAGATTTAGAAAGGGTTAATAGTACAAAACTTTGTTCTTAATTAGCAGAGAAACTTGTAAATAGTTTCTGTATTACCCAGCAACCAAGAAAAGTTAATATTCGAAAACTGTCTTTTTATTATAATAGAATGATGAGTATGAATGTATATATGAGTTTCATGAATTTTTAGATCAGACCATGTTTATGAAATTGCTTGAATGTGGTATGAGACTATGGTTATAAGAAATTCATGTTTCTTCCTGAACGTAGAATTCTCAGGATTTAGATAACCCTGCAAGCCTTGTATGGTTGGAAAATCAGCGCCTGGTTGACAAGCACTGCAAACATAGCGTTGGATGCTGAAAGTCCCGAGCGCTGTAAGAACGCCAGCGCCAGGCGCTGGGAATGGGCACCCAACGCTCGCCCACGTTGATTTCTGGGGCACATCGACTATCGCCTTTAGAATCTTTCCAGATTCAGAAAAAGAATTGAGTGCTGGGTGCCGTGTTTCATCTTGTTGCTCAATCATTCTCTTAAACACTAAAGGCTCTTAAAGTATACAAATTACTTCAATACTTATATCTTCGTTTGCAAACTCATAAGAGCTCTACAATCCACATAAAATGCCATAAACAATGGTAGACAAGCACTTCGTAGTAAGGTTCTAGTAGACAATTATTAACACCAATACTATAGTTGCAAGTTCGATGGGATTAAGTATAATGTTGGTCATAGTCTTTGGTTTCTTGAAACTTGCCACTTTCTTAAGTTTCAGTGGAAGTCTAATGATGTTTCCCAACGCTAGCCCACCAGAGAACTGTAATTTCAGTGCCCAATGGTAAAAGATGAGTGATGATCGTTGAGTGGGCAGCATATAGCACTTAAGTTTATGTTAATTCAAGGACACATAATGTCTATAATTTGGAATTAAAGTTTGTTGGATTTGTTCAGATTATTATGTTACTTAATTTCAGATATTATGTTTAAATTTCAATTGCTTATAATTTGATGATAATTAATTATAATATTATGAGTAAATTGAAGACCACTACTATAGAATATATTGAAATCACTCAAAGCACTATATAAAAAAAAAAGTTTAGCAACAGATATTACTACTAACAGAACATCTACGCATTCTATCAAAAAGTTAGTTAGTGACAGAATTTATCGACGGACTAAGGCATCGAAGAAACGATTGTAGGTAATAATTTACAATGAATCACATAATGTCCTTTGCAAATATATAGACGAACATTTTGTGCAATCATCGGTGAATATACTAACAATTATTTTGTACCGTATTCGGTCGGTAAAATTACCGACTGATAAGATATGTATATCGGCAAACTAATTTACTATAGTATAGACCACTATTTTAGAAAAATAAAAATCAGGAAATTTAACGTGCACAGGATACGGGCTAAGAAATGCTATCATTTTTTGAACTGATCTTTATGGGACTTAGGTCAAGTGAAACAAGAAAGAACAGTAATAAGGATAGTAGGCTGATACATGTACTTGGGCTTGTGGATGACAGTGGCTGCGTTTGGTGAATAACGGATTAGCTACTTTTTAGCCGATTCAAGTCGGTTAAATAGTTGAAATTTTTGTTTGGTAAGAAGATGAATAATTAGCGTATTTATCCCAAGCCACTGAATTTAGAAAAGTTCCACCATAGCAACGTTTTCATCTTTAGTTGAATGTGTGCAATTGAAAAATAAATCATAGGAGCCCTCCTAATAAACAAAATTATACATTAATTAATTATGCCTAATTACAATTAATTAATTGTGCTATAATGTGGCATAATTGAATCATTATTAATTATGTTATACAATGTCATGCATGACACTGTATCATAATTGATTCATGACATTGTAGCAAAATTAATTATCATGAATAGTGCCATTGCACTATGTTATACTTAAGAATTATGGACAAAATATTTGTATATTTTTTGTAAAATTTAATTTTATTCTATTTTTATTATTGTCAATAATTTAATTTTTGTAAAATTAATTATTTTATCGTTACCTTATAATTTTTTTAAAGTCATGTTCTCATAAGTTATTTTAATTTATTAAATAATAAAATTCATGCATATTATATGAAAGATACTAATATGATGTAACTTGCTATATCATTTATATTAATAGAAAATTTAACATTAGATTATTATTATTATTATTATTATTATTATTAAATTTATAAACTTAATTTTGCAAAATTAAAATTTTAAAATTTAAATTCTTATAAGGATATTTAACGAAATACTAAAAAATATAATATTTATGTCCTTATAATAAAAAAAATCATGCTCTCATAAATCATTTTACACATTAACAGTTAATACTAAATAGTTAATTTTACCAAACATCTTTAATAAATAACTGATATTATTTATTTGTCAAATTATCTTATATATTCAGCTATCAGCTAACCGCTAATAAAATCAACTAATAATTTATTACAATCTGCTATTTGTCAAACAGGCGGATTGTGATTGGCAAAGTGAAAGGAATGAAACGGCAATATGAGTCCAGCATTTTCTTTGGGTTGGTATTGAAGAGAAGTTGATGGAAATATAGATTTGAATTCTGTATCTACCCTATAGACGACTTTAGTGCATGGAGAGAGTTGGTCTGACATGAGATGGATCAGTTACTGCTTGAAACTGTTTCTACCCCATTCACTCCTGCAGTTTTGGAATATCATGTTGTATTCTATGATCCTGAGGATGCATCTGTAGATGACAAGAACTGGAGTAATGCAAATGGCCACACTGCACGATGCTCGCAGTCTGTGCAGGTATCGCTCTACATTAACTGCTAAATAATGCACTATTGCAGCTTTTATTATTATCTTTTAAAATTTTAATTTCAAAATAATTAAACATAACTACAAATGTGATGTTTAGATAATATTCAATCAATATTATGTTTACTTTTGGGGTTGAAAAACAGAAAAACAACAACCAAATGATTTATCCTTTGCATGATCAGCTGGGAAACATAACTCCATATTAAACCTTTCATCTTTTCGGTCTAAATTTCAATTTCGATTGAACACCACTAGCTTCAAGAGCCTCTGCTAGTGCTGTTAGTTCTTTTGGAGGTGGTACTACCAAAGTCCCAAAGCTTATATATACAACAGAACTTGCTTTCTGATCATCCAACCAGGTCAAGCATCCAGTTATATCTGGACCAGAAGTGGGTGGAAGTGGCACCGGCATGGTTAAAAAGCCCACGTAGAACAGATTCTAGAATTTGGACTTGAGATCCTTTGTGAGCAGAGTAGAGTTCAGCTCTTCATAAGAATTCATCACAACAGCAGATGCCTTAGGCAACCACTCAGACATTTGTTCCATGGTAAGCAAAACAGGTGATGAATCAGGGTAACTCTGATCTCTCAAAAGAACTTCCTGCGGTAAGTCCTCGATGAGTATTTTGGATAACCCTGGAATGGCGTCTAATGTCTGGTCTCCGCCATTCCTGTAGATGTCAGCAATGAGATGCATGTGCAAATGAGCCGATAAGGCATAGGGTGTTGGCACCCAAAATGCGACCCATGGGACTTTCATGTCCTCCGCTAGCTTGCCTGCAGCATATGAGAGAACACCGTCGGCCATTAAGCGAGTAATGTTCCTGCCAGTTTTTGTCACTGCCTCACGCATCCCGCGCTTGAAGTTTTCAGGTATCAGACTGACAAAGAAACCAGCTTCCTCTTGTGGAGTTACTGGCCGTTTAGGATGTTTTGGCAAGCCATCATCCACGTTATAGGACTTGACATTGATTGGAACGTCTGGATTTTTCGCATTTATTATGGATCTGTTGCACTCCTCGGTACTTATGAAAGAGAACTGTACTTGGGGAGCATAAGCTGCGAGCTTGCAGGTCAGGTTGAAAAGGGCAAAGGGATGGCTAGTGAATGGCCAAGCTAAGACTACTGCATGTCCCTCCCCTGAACGATCCATGACTGGCATTGTGGAAAGGGCCTGTAAGGGTTTTGGATCGCTTTAGCAAAACAGCACTGTGCCTGTCTAATCAATCTATCTTATGCTACTAAGTGTAATAATGAGAATAAGGTTGTAGCCAACTATTTATAATGGAGGCAAAGTTAAATTTCTCCAATAAAACACGTGGAAAACGAAGGAATCGCTAACGGAACCATGTCCAGTATCCACACATATGGACATGCCAAACGACAACGCACCGATGGACGCTCAGAAAAGATCCTTACGTTCCCTTGGAAGCAAATTTGCCAATTAATGAAGCTGATATTAAGATACATCGGCAAGTAAGTGTCCTGGTAGCTCGCGGAACGAGGATGATCTGGGGTAGGCGAGGACATGACAGTGCAAATCTAGGAAAGACACAAGACTATGGAGTAGATTACCACGAGTCTATCTACTTTTTGGTTACTGTTAGGTGTCAGAATAGCCAGGGGAACGACTGTTGGTTACTGGTAGGTGTCAAACGATAACTGTGGAGAGAGGATTACAACCAATCAAATTTAATCCGCATATAGTAATAAATTTGCTGTAACAGAATTAATAAACTTGAAGATTAGCGTTATCACGTCTTAGTAACGTCCTTCATTGTTATTTCCTTCTGCTTAACTTGAAGATTAGCGTTATCACATCTTAGTAGGACGTCTTTCATTGTTATTTCCTTCTGCTTAATTTCTCTGTTATTGCCTTAAACAACCTATGGCTATAGCCTTATGAGTTACGACATTAATTTTTCAACTAGTAATAATGATCCAAAAGTAACCTGTATCTCGTTCCGCCTCTACTTTTGTTTGCTTTGCTTTCAAGCGACCCATTCTGTTTGATTTCTTAAAATAATATTGAATGTGGTCCATTGCGTATATCATGCTCACAAAGTAGTTTTTCAGCAAAAGCATTTCCAGATTCTAGCATCCTCTTCACTTTCGTGGACAAGAAGCCAACTTTTGGGGGATCTCTCGTATGTTAAACAATTCTAAGTCCAATAGGAGGCCTTTTTGAAAATAGATACATTTTCTGTAGTTATATAATCATCAATGTTTATGGTTTCCTTCACATAATTTTGCATAGCCCTCTTGCTACATCATGATTCTGTCCATTATTTATCTTATTTTGATTCTTTATCCAAATGTAAGGATGTTTCCTCACTCTATCCTCTAATATATGTATATCCCTCCCTCTTTATATATATATATATGTATATATGTATAGCTATATCAACATTAGCAATATGCACAATGGTAAGAGGCGTCCACGTAAAGTGGGACAAAACCCTGAGATCTTGGGTTCGAGGCACTAACTCACCCAAGGCCAGAGGGGACAATACTGATTAAGGTTATGGTCGCATGAGTCGGGCTTGCCCGATATGTACATCCTGTGGACCCAACAATAACTCACCCAAGACTAGAGGGGACAATACTGATTAAGGTTGTGGTCGCATGGGTCATACTTGCCCGATATGTGCATCCCGTGGACCCAACATTAGTTGTCGTATTTATTTATTTTTATTTGTGGTGTGAAGACTACAAATCATTTATTAGTATAGTGAACAAGATTGAACGCCATTTGTATTATTGTAATTGTGGATTGATAAGATCTATAAGAACTTCTTCATCAAGCTTAACCCAAGAAGAATATTTTATGAATGTACTCAATTTATAGTAAAATTTAAATAAAATTTTATTTTATTAAATTGAATTATGATACGGTGGATTATTAAATTTTCTTATATGTGTTATAAGCAGGAGCAAATAAAAATGTGAATTTTGTTATACTAGAAGTATAAATATCATAAATAAGTCTCAGAATATCAGCAACAAATTAAAGAATCATCAAAATGAAATATTGTTATGGAAGTTTTGTTGCAATTGGCTTATACATTCTTTTCGTTGGTTGTTACTTAATAATTTACTTATAAAAGATATATGTACTTTGAAATTGAGGTTAAGATATTTGTCTATGTTTGAACAAATCTAGACTTCATAACACTTTTTGGCCAATTTGTAATGATAAGTTTTAAATAGTGTTGTGTTTAAATATATATCATTTTAATGAATTGGTATTACCTTATTGAGATTGTTTTCAACTTATTCCTTTTGTTTTAGTATGCTAATTTGCTTTGATGCAATATCAAAACTTTTGTAATCAAATAATTCCAATCAATCTTATCAATCAAGCCATATACAAAATTTTAATGAATCTTACGTTGATTTCATAATTTAAAGAGTATAATATATAAAAAAAAACAAAATTTCTGTACACTCAAAGATGACTACAAAATTTCAATTAATCTAAATTGCAAATAGAATTAATGATCCAAAATAGATAATATATATGAAAACTATAATTCATCATCTAAAATGGCCCTATATACAAAAGTAGCTATCTAGAATATGCATCATATACAAAAAATAGTTATCTAGAATATGCAACATATACAAAAATAGCAACCAAAATATGCTTCATATACAAAAAATAGATATCCATAACGTGTACCATATATAAACAAAAAATTAGTTTATTCTTCTTTTCTTTTGACCATGTGATGGTTCTTGTATCATTTGGCTGCTTTGACTTTCTTGGATTGTCATGTATTCTCTTAGAACATCTCTTTGCAATATGATCAAATTGTTTGCACTGTTTGCATTACTTTTGAAGTTCTTTATGTGTAGCTCTATAAGGTTTTGTTCCTCTTTGACTTCTTTGCTCTTTGCCTTTTTTGTAATTCTAGATATTCTTTTGTATTATGGCACAAAGATTTTAGAATCATGGTCTTCACTCGAAATTGGCTACAAATCTTCACTAAGAATTGGAAAAACTGATATGCATAAGCTTTTTCAAAATTTTCTTTGCTATAGATGAAGTATAAATATTCTTCTAGTTTGCCACCAACATGTTTGATTGTAACATAAGTATGTTAACAAAGAATTTCACTCAAATCGCATCTTCTACACGTGCAACTTTTGTTGCCCAATTTAATATCTTGTTATTGAAAATTCATATGCTTCACTTCAAACAACCTCTTATCACTGAAGTATGACATCTCATATTGCTACTAAGCTGCTTATGTTTCTCAAATTTTTTTAATCCTACAACAAGTGAATTCATTATGATTCTTTATCCCCTCATTTTTCTCATTAAATCTCTTTGTCATTGCTTTTATAATCATTTCAAATATTGTGATAATAGGCTTATTCCTAGCCTCCTTAATGTAAGTGTTGAAGCTTTCACATTGGTTATTCAATAGCATGTTATATTTGAGTTCAACACTGTGAGTTGTGCCTACACCACCATCTGGTATAAGCATTTTGTCCAACCCATCATAGATCAATTTATCAATACCTTCTAATTGCTTTATGTACCTATTGATAGTAAAAACTCAAAGGTAATTGCTTTATGACTTATTATCACATATTCAAGTGCAATTAAATAAAACAACCATATATCGTGACAGTTCATTGTAAATTTTGTTATCTTAAATTTGGTTTGAAGGTTGGGATAGGTATGTCTAACACACTATCTATGTTTGACACCAACCATCTCAACATTGAAGACATGTTCTAAACCTTATTATAAAGAAACCATACGAAATGTTAATACACTATAAATGAATGTTCATAAAATGAAATGAAAATCTAATAAAACAATTTTATTTTTTGTCAATAAAAAATAAAAACCTTGTAGTGTCCGATATCTTTCTATAAACAATTACGGAACTATTTCAATGACAATCGATTCTCAATTCTAACTATAGCCACACCGATTGGAAATGTATTGTTATTTGCATCCAAACCAATGTTCGATAGAAATTACGTACCCTTTATGCTTGCCCTTTAAGTGACAATTGTTGATATTGATAACTATTATAGGCCTACAATCAACCAAGATACCCTTCTTTACAAGCATCCAATCATATGTGCATATAATGAAAATTACCACTTGGATACTTGAATATAAAAGAACTGCATGGGTTGGACTTTAATAAAGCTAAACCATAACTCTTAAATTTCTTAAATTGCTACCCTCTTCACCTAACAATAGTTCTAATGCAAAGTTCTTCGCCATATATGCTTTCTTGTCTATCATCTTAATATTAAAGTGCTTTAAAAGTGCACACTTAGACCCAATAATATCCTATATAGGGCAAACTTTAAAATATGAGATATATTTCCTTGCAATCCAAAGCACCTTGTATTGTTTTTTTGATATTCTCGACCACACTTATGGTTAGACTAAAATGTCTTTATTTAAAATGTAGATCCATATTGTGTTTGAGAAGCACCTATTCTCTACCCTTAACCCTTTTAACAAACAATAGTTACTTTATATTTCTCATTCTTGACATATATATAATCAAAACCATTCTCAACAATATTATAAACCAAAGGTGAATCAAATAACATACCAACCTTTAAATCAATTAGCCTTATCATATCGTTATCTATTTCAAATTCTGGAAACCTAGGCCTTCATCTCCCTTCTTTATCTGAACTATCATCCATAGTCCTAAGCTCATCAGAATCTTCATATTTTTAATATGTTTGAATATCTACAATATTATCTGTTGGGACATCTTGAGCACCACTATAAACTTAATCAACCACCTTATTAGATATGTCCTTAGAATCAAATAATCTGAAAGCATCAACATCACTAATTTCTTCTTTGTCACCTTATATAATGAATCATCAAATTCACCGTTAGTTGCATCATTAATGGTAGGTCGTTTACCTTCCCTATAAGCAAATTATTGACCTTTACAATATCATACTCACATTGTTCACCTTATCCAATAACACAAACTTTTATACTACCTACTTCATAATTAGCTTAATCACCATCTAAAATCTCACAATTAACTTGTCCACCCATTTTGCAACATCCTTGTTATATATCAATAAGGGATATTCAATGCTATCCAAAAGTACCTCCACAATCTTATATTCTTTCTTTTCAATTAAATTAATTATGTCAATAATGTGAGCCTCACTTCTTAAGGCTCTAATGCCATCCTCAAAAGAATTTTGAGAAAAGTTATAACTAAAAACTTAAATTTCTTTATATCTTAAGTTTCCTTCTGTATATATGAGTTGTAGTATAATGATCTAGATCTATTCTAAAATTATACATTTTCCCTCTTTCATAATACATGGCAAGGGTAAATTTGAAGTTTCCATTATATCAAAACTGAAACTCAATTTTGGCATCTATCAAATAAGAAAGACAAACAAGAAGCCATTAATAAGTTATGATAAATAAACATTAAGGCTCAAGTGGTAAGACTCTGACACATTTTCTTTATATCCCCCTGAATGACATAGCTAAATACGTATTGAACATATATATGCATATAACTTTTAGCACTTAAGACAGATGACTAAACATTCTTTTGTGCAAAATGACTAAAAAAACACGTATTTGTTAGGCCAGACTTAATCACTAAAATGTTTCCACTTTCATTTTTTTTCTTTACTTTAACCACAACTAGTTTTCTAATTTCCTCAAAGTTCATTATATTTCCTTTTATATTCTATAAAAGATTGTGATCCAAAGAGCCATATAGGCTATAAGGATTATTCTGGTTCTGTAGATACTTAAAAAGATTGTAAGATTAATACCATCTCTTGCTTGACATATGTTAAATGCTGATTAGGCTAGTGCATAGTCATTAAGAGATTTGTTACTAGTATTTGCAATGAAAAAAGACCATATATTATGAATTTGAATGGGAGTAGATATGTAAAAAGAAGTTTATTTTATTAGTGCTGTTAAGATTTGACATATTGTAAAAAGTTCTTATAACTAGTATTCTTGACTTTTGTTAGTAGAATACACATTTTAGTTGTATATGTGATTAGGAACTTGAGTCGGTGGACTACATGATATCTATTAGCAGAATGAACATACGAAAGAATTAGAGAATTTGTTGTTGTATCTTTTACATTGATGCTGGGTCGATTTATACAAAAGAATGAATACAAATAAAGAAATAATAATTATGAATGCTAAAATCATGCTAGACTAATTGATGTAACTGTTGCTATAATTTCGGCTAACTAATTGCTGTAACTGTTGCTATAGTTTCGGCTAACAATAATAATATCACGTGATAAAGCAAACACAATCAAGAGGGGGTTGAATTGTGATAAGAAAAACAATTTGCAAGATACTTTAAAAAATGATAATATCCTTCTTAAACAAAATTGGTGTATAAATAGGAAGGTCCTATTAACTTTCAAAAAGATCCATGGAAAACAACAAGATCCTGCTAATTGAAAGGAGTCTGCTAGAGCTAAAAAAGAAAGGAGCTTGCTAATTGATAGGAGTATGCTAGTGATAAAAAATGAAAGGAGCCTATTAACACTAAAAAATGAAACAAACCTTTTAATCGATAGGAGCTACTTAATTCTCAAAAAGCAAAGAAACCTCTTGCGATCAAAAAACAGAAGGAGCCTATTGTAAAATTGAAGGAGTCTTTTTAGAACACAAATTTATAGTGTGGAAATTTAAAAGTTAGGAAGAGAGAAGGAATGACACAATTAATTTATAATGGTTTAACTTATAACGAAGCCTACGTTTAATATCCAAGTATTCAACTTGAGTATGTCACTACAAAATCCAAGTTGTAAATTTTCACGAGCCTCTCTAAGCTCACATATACATATTTTTCAAGGTTCTTCAATCTTCCTCACTCATAGTGTTTAACACAACACTACAAGCTCTTAACAAAAATTATATTAAGGATTTAATAGTCTCTCTCAATATAGTGATTTCACTTTTTAAGGCACAAAGAGTTTGATATGATTTTCAAGGATATTGATGCTGTTAAGGTATTTTGCAAGTCTTGTGTGCTTCGCAAAGGTAGTGGCTCTTCCTTAAGTAGACACTTTTCTCAACCAACCATTTTTTAATCTACGATATCATTTTTGCTGAAATCTTCGATATTTAGACGTTCTGTCAAGGTTTCCAGAGCTGATTATTCGAACTCGTAAAAACCTTTCGAATGTCATAGAACTATTATTGAATAGGCATGTTCATAACGAAGGTTCCTGTAAGGAAGGAAGCAATTATCCTATAATTTTATTTCCTTTTAAAAATTATACCGTTGCCTATGTAAGGAAATACATACAGTTTAAATTTTGAAAAAGTTATTATCAAAATCGTTAAACATAACCTTTCAGCTAACAATTTTTTTCCTTTTTGATGATGACAAACAATAATAGATATATTTTCAAAATTTAAAAAATAATAAAAGATTTCGAAAGATACCTATAAACTTTTTTTGTTCTTAGTACAATTATAAAAAGAAGGAGCCTAACTTCTGAAGGAAGGAGCCAATCGTACATATTTTGTAACATCCCATCACCGATGGGAAGGGTAGAATAGTAATTTGGAATAGTTTATGAGTGTTTAGAATTGTCTTAATATGTTATTGCATCCACATACACGTGAATAGTGAATTTTGCACATGTAAATGACTGTACATGCATTCATAACTTTTTCCGATTTATTTGGTCATAAATGTGATTGGTATGATAAATGTGATCTTTTGTATTTGGAAAATTGATTGGAGAGGGGCAATGGAATTTTTAAATTGTTTGAGAATTTTAGCAATTTTTTTGAAAATTTTCAGTGTAATTTTCGGACTAGAAAAAATGCCAAGGGGCAGACTGATGGTTTTGCCGGTAGTGGAAATGACTGTCCAATGGCACTGAAATTTTAGATAAATGACTTTAGGATTTATTAATGTTGAGCAATTAGAATTTTGGGGAGAATTTGGACTAGAAATTGGAAGTGAATTGGAAGGAGTATTTTAGAGGGTGACATGTGGCAAGTGACACTTGTCACTTGCCTAACATGCCATCTTGCCTTGCTTTTATTAAAAACCCACTTCCGTTTACTCATTCTGAGTGCTTCTTCTTTGCAAGGGATTATAGGTGATTTTGTGAGATTTCCTCCACCACTTCGTAATCTCCTTTCTTCCTCGCTCCTTTTGCACTTTTGCTCGTCTTTTCTACCTTCTCTCATTTGGCTTGCTCTTCTTATGGTCATAAAAAGAATCCAAACCTAACCCCCTCTTAAGATGATGATGGTCGTGTGTTTGAGTGGAAGTTAGAGAGTTGGTGAAAAGTTTGGAGAGTTGAAGATTTGGAAGCTTAATAGGTAAGAAACATGTTATTGATGATGGATTTGTAGTTAAATTAATTATTTATGATGTTCTTTAAACTAAATTGCATGAAAATTGTGTTGGGTATGTAATTTACTTGTTTGATAGATGGTTGATTGATGATTGATGAAGTAGAATTTAATGAATGTAAGTAGAGATGTTTTTGATGTTGTGGAAGTTAATGAATGTTGTAGATTAGTGTAAAAAAGGGGTGGATGAGTGAGTGTAGAGTGCTGCCATTTTGTGAATGAATGTTCAAGTGAGGTCTTGATTCAATTGTGGGTGATA
>JANJEY010000003.1:11721143-11731545 GCA_024703695.1 Erythroxylum cataractarum
TGGGAGGGGGAGGGGTATATTTATACATGATGAGCTACCCCCCCTCCCTTTCTTTTTTCAGTATGGGATAACTAACATTTACATCTCTCGTGATCAAGTGACTTGATGTGAGTAATTTATCATTCTTATGCTGTGATAGGAAGATAACTTGCTTCCCTTAATTCTCTTCAATTTTATAGTACAGGCATCCTGTAACTTTATTTTTCAAGAAGTTAGAAGAGGCCAGAACTTCATCAATTGTAAGGTATCATCTTCAGGAGGTCTCAAATTATGAATTGAGCTACTGTTACAAGATGGGTGTGAAGTATTTTACTAATGTAAACCAAATGTGAACAGGGTGTGGCATTGTGCAGGATAATTATGCTCTCAAATCTGTCAAATGAAAAGAAGAAGGAAAAGGTAAAGGCTGTGGAGAAAGTCATAGCGTGAATGTACTCACTGACTTAATTAGGTTACTCCAAAGGTAGACCAGAGGCCGCTAGTGATTGCCTTCACATGTCCACCCAGATGGTGGCTCCCTTCTTCACCTCCCTCTCATCATTTTTACGCACTATAGGCCTTGTGAGAAAGAGAAACAAAACATGAAAAGAGGAAAAGAACAGCGGAGGAATCTTCGTGGTTTGGGGATGGGAAATAAAGTTTGTTGGACAATGGGCAAAAATTATGCAGCGTCAGGATGGTTTCAATCTTCCACTATTGGAGACTGAACTGTGTCTTTTCGGTATGCACATAGATACATACATACAGTACATGCTTTGTAAAAAAGGACCCTCTTGGATCCTATATCGTCTCAACATTCAAAGTAAATTTACCTTTTCTCGGATTCTTTTGACCAACACAAATGAGGGACTTGTTTGATGTTCACATCCCATCTTTAAACTACCATTTTTACACTCAAAAATTCAAAATTTTGATCCAAAATGTTACGACAAGACGGGTAAAATTTCTTATATTAGTTTATAAATTATTACATATATTCCATAAATATTCAAAAAATAGCAAATAGGGTTTGAAAAAGAAAAATAACAACAATAATACCCTGTTAAAATTTCACTCACATGAAAAATCTGACAAGGTCTAATGATATACAGTCTTACTTCTAACTAGTAGATAGTTTGAAAAAGAAAATCAAAACTTTATATGGGTTCAATCATTTTTTGGGAGGTGAATGATGAACATTAACACCTCCATTCTGAATTAATTATGTATACACTAGTAGACTAAGCCATAGAGTGCTTATGATATATATATGTCTAGGGACTAAATAGAAGTTCTCCTTTAGATGCACAATATGATAACACCTACTTAGCAAACATTGGGACCAAACCCCACATAGCCACTAGACCCATCAAAAGAGATTTGAATCCCCTCTTGCTGGATGTTTCCTATGATGGAAAGTCCTGAAGAGGAAGGCGCAAATGCAAAACAGAAAGTTCCAACATCATCCACTGGGATCAGAAAGTTCCTTGCTGGAAGGGTCAGGATTGGCCCACCCGAGAAGTAAAATGACACGGTTGGCACCCGAACCGACAAAAACCCGTTTAGGTTGTAACATGTATCGAATATGGATACCCCGGATGCTCGAGGGAGAGTCCCGGTTTGTGCCACAAAAGCATCCCGGAATGCCTCGTAAGCTGCCGTTGGTAGCCTAGTCACAGCGGTCCCCGTGTCCATCACAACACCACCGTTCCCCAGTTCGTTCAACCGGAAAGCTTCTTCTGATACAGGCACCTGCATGCCTCCAACTCCAAGACCCGATAAACCGATGTAGTAGAAACTCGGAGCCCGTGGGTTTCGGATCAAAGGGATCCATGCAGCGCTCATGGGCAATGCTTCACGCCCGAACTCCAGTGACCCGGATGATTCGGTGCCCCGACTCACCAAACAGTAACTGAATGCACCACCGGTTTGACCACCCAATTGACCCACAAACGACATGTATCCACCTCCGAGGCCCAACAAGCCGGCGGCGCCCACGAACATGCCCCGGTTCCGATGACCACATCCAATAGCCACGTTTCTGACTACAGACCGACCGAACGTGAGTGTTTCAAGGGCCAATGTCCCCTTTGTATAGGACCCGTCACCGTACGACACCTCGTATCGACACCGGCCGTCGTTGCAACCGGCGTTCTCAAGCCGGTCGCACACCGACGAACTACATGACACACCGGTGAACGACCCAGAATCAGCCGGGTCGAATAACGGATCGTTCTGGTGATAACATTGAGTACAAGGTTTGCATTGGACCCAAACTATGTCACTTCCTGTGTCGATAACCATGTCTTGACTTCTCGCCGGGCTGCCAACACCAATTCGAACGAAGTATTCACCACTACCCTCGTCCATGCCGGAGACCACCTCAGACCCGAGATCTTCCACAGCGTGACTCCCGCCGCCGTCGCCGGAAAGGCGACGTACAAGGCTGGCAACCCTCTTGGCGTCTCTCTGCATGCGTGCATGAAAAACTCGGCTGTGGTTGTGAAACTTCATGTTGGAAGAAGTCATCTTTCTGTCTCTGTGGACAAGGGTTAGCTTCCATTTTTGCTGGCTTTCACTGTCACTCTTGTTCTCGACGGGTTCATGGTATTGGGAAGTTGCTAAAGGTGGAGTCTTTGTTGCTTCTGCGATTGCCTGTTTCACATCCAAGTCCTGGAAATCAGGATGTAAAGTTTGTTTCTTTGTGATGGTTTTGGCGGTGGATGTGCCAGTTACAAGTAGTTGTAGCAGTAGTAGTGTGACCGGTAGGACAAGTGCTTGAAATGATGACATGGTTTCTTGGAATGGTGGGTTTGAGGGGTTTTTGTGGTTTGGGGAGGGGGAAGGGTGGAGAGCAATTTATTTGGTGTTGGGTTTTAGGAAGTGTAGAAGATTAGTAGATGTAGAAGAAGAGGGAGTGGTGTGGGGGATGAAATAATTGGATGATGGGGTTGCTTATGTCTCTCTCTTTTGTAGTTTTGTGTTTAGATTGATTACATTCATATATATATATATATATATATATATATTGTTCATGATTATGAGAAGAGATGATTTTCTTTTGGGGAGGCAAGGGAAGTTAGTGTAGCTTTTGTGTTTATTCAAATTGGCATTTCTTTACTCCTTTTGAAGAAAAGGAGAAGTTGATGATAATGTGACCATTGAAATGCTTCGAATCATGAATTTGACCATTTGCACACTTTGTGTAATAAGCAGCAAAGTATAAATCATCTCGACTAATCATACCAACTTTTTGTAATTAACTTGTCTATCTTTTTCTTTAGCTGACTAATTGGCCTTAGCCAACTCACGTGTGAAATAAAATCAAGCTCCTTTTTGATAAATACTTTTTAATCTTAATATTCACATAGAATAATTCTAATATGAGTAAGTATAATTATTAAAATATAATTACAATAATATTATTTTATTCAAACTAATTCAATTTACTTTTCATTAATTAGACTTCAATCCGAAAATTAATAATATCAAATTTTGGTTCAGAAAATTTATTTTAAGTCAAATTGAGTGGTATCAATAAGAATCCTTTGTTGAAGACAAGCAAATTAAAGGGGCTCGTAACTTAATAATGTTCATTGTTTGATTGGCAACCATGCCTTTACCTTTTAGTCAACCTCGAAAGTAGAGAATATACAACTGTTCTAGCTACCAATATATGGGTCGGGCACCTCTTTTGTTAGGGTATTACAACTGTTCGATATATGGAAAATCACTTTTAGTGTATGTATGGGTAGGCTTATAACAGTAGAATTTTTGTTAATAAAATATTTTTAAAAGATCTCTTTTAGAAGAATTTCCGTTAGTTATTTGATTGTCATTTAAAAAAGAATTGTTTAAAAAGAGCTTCTTACAATAGACTGTTTAATAATATAAAAATAAAAAAAAAATTAATTTTAACTATATTTTATTTTGTAATAAAAAATATTTATGTATATAAATATAATATATTAATTATTATATAATTTTAAACCATATGAAACATAAATAAAAATATATCTAATCAAATTTTTTATATGGATTATAATATAAGTAAAACTAATATCAAAAATAAATATTAAAATATATTTAAAAACCAAATAATATTATATAACTTCCAAAATAATCGTGAAGATGAGTTTGTGGGTATTGTGGAAATTACGTGTAAAAACATAAGTATAAAATAGACTAAAAATATGTTCATTAATTAATCTGAAAAATCTACATAAAAATTTACATTTTTTTAAAAACTCTAAATTTGAACTTCTTAAAAAGCTGTATTTTGGTTGTCAAAAAAGTCATATCTATTAAAGACGTATTTTTTTTATATTACTATCAAACACTTATTTTTCTATAAAACGACTTTTGTGGTGGAAAAAAATGCTTATTATTTCTCAAAAGTCCCTCCAAGCAGGCACTTAATCATATTTTAAATTATTTAATTATATTCAATCTTTAATTAATTTTATGACATTTTGATACCGGTTGGAATTTTTAACTTTAAATTTTTTATTTTCTCGTCTTAATTTTTAATTTAATTTTTAGAACATTGATTAAAACTATAATAAGGTTTTTCTAGTGAATTTTGACCGATTGCTCCGCCATAAAATTAACAAAACATTTCAATAACCTGTCTTCATCTAAAATCTCTCTTTGGAGCCTCCCCTTTTTGCTTTTAGTATCTTTTCTGTATTCTATTCTATACTTATAATCGGGCATGGGGAACTCGGTGCCTCCATGAAGCACTATAATATATTCTCTTTCGAGTATTGTCGTACGGACTCCTCCTAGTTAAAGACAAAGTCAGCCGCAGCACTCTTCCTCTGTCGTTGGTATTAGGTCCGATGAGTTGAGTGGAAGCTTCACAAGTGATAACAAGGAACGTACCAAAACAGATTTTTTTTTAAAAAAGCGCACTAATTTGTTGCTAATTTAATAACATTTAGCCTTTTTAAAGCATCCAATAGAATTATTATATAAAATAATTAGTACTAACTCGTGCCATCCATTGTATTTCACAATCAGCAGCATGCATACATTGCCTTGAGATAGTTGGCTGTAGAGTAACCCTTCGCAGGGCATAGCCTTTTTGATGAAAAGTTCATAGCTCTCACAGTTCTTTATTGTTCGTCCTAAAGAAGTTTTCAATTACATGCATGTTTTTGCCAATTTACTGCTCATCAAATATGGTTTTAGCTTTTGATCATAACCCAATGGAGAGAGCACTTTAAATTAGGGTTTTTGGTTACCAAAACTAGTATGTTTATCTCAACTTGGCATCTGCCTGGCTGGTAGAATCCATCTTTGAATTGCATCCCAAGAAATTCTATTTCCTTTGTCCCAATTACATTCTTTGATACTGAGAGCATAATATCATACTGTTGTGTAAGGTCCAAAATGCTGTAAATTGTTGGATTATATTGAGTAATACAACAAATTATGGTAATGATCCGATTTGTCATTTTCACATGTAGAGTTTGAGGGCTATAGTACATTGAAGTCGGCAAGTTTCACGCGTGAGGAAGGATTGCTGGCAAATGCAAGTTGAGTTCATATATTGGGATTGGACCAACAGCCGTGCATGAATCAATAATGGCAGAGAACATGCATCCAATGAGAGGGTCACCTCTTCTGTCTCAAATATACAACAATACTGTGGTATGTCATGCGTGAGTGTCTTCACTTTCAACCTCAAAATCTTCGTCAAGGCTCATCCCGAAAGACAATAGACATACAAAAAGGTGAGTACACAACCGCATTTGTGGTGGGGCAACCAAAGAAGAACTGCCTGAGAATGACAGGAAAAGAGTATGTGCAAGGTTCTTGTTACGACTTTCGAGTCACTTGTCTGGTTCCTTTCAGATAAGGACTAAACACAAACACAGAATGAATTTTAAGGAATCGTGGAGTATGTGTACATGGAACGCTGAGCACATTATAGGCTGATGATTTAACTCGAAGCTTCCTCTTTTTATTTTTCTACTTCTGCTGAATCTTATCGGAGCTTGAAAACCAAGTTGTTTATATAATTTTGTGCTATCTTAGAACTATACATTTTATGTTATAGTAAAGCAATGTGACTTCTGTTGCTGCATCATAAGTTTGATTCAAAATCAGTGTCAATAAAATAAGACTCATACGTTATCATCACCTTTTGTTGAACATAATTGAGTAGTGGAAGGTTTGTTTAAGAGCAAAGATAACTCCATTAATGGCGGCTGAGCTCATCGTTTTGGCAGAACTCTGCCACAATCAAATCAACTAAGAAAGATTTGTTCACAAAGTAAAATCAAGCTAATTTATTTGAGCATCAACCCAACGATATAAGGACACGTTAAGGTAGGCATGCTTTTAGGTACTGTAGACGATTAAGACTCTATTTGGGATTATTGTTCAATGATTAGAACTCTTGTCAAGAATAGGAATATTTGTTTGATAGAAGTTGTATAAGAAAAAGAGCAGTTAAGTATTTGATAATCATATTAAGTTAAATATAGTTGAATTTAGAGCTATAAGTAAAATTACTATAAATTATTATAAGTAAACAATAATTAAAAAAATATATTTTTAATACCATGATAATATAATAATATTAATTTTAAGACATCAGAAGGTCATTTATTAAAATAATTTAGTTTTTAAATGAAATTAATCAATGAAATAATTTCTTATAACTTACAATAGTAACAACAACAACAACACCCACTGAAATTTTTCACTGAAATGTGATATTCGGAAAAATTCAATAGTATATATTTTTATTCTTTGGAAGTAAAATGATTGTTTCAGATAAACTCATATATATATTAATTGTTTTAAAATCTTAACAAGTATTTATATCTATTTTCGTCTCATCCTTAGGTAGATCCTTAAAACCCTCATTTTGTGAGAAGATTCGAATTTGATCAATCATTTACTCGTCTCGATACAAAATAAGCATAAGAATTGTTCTATTATTCATTGAAGAACGCAAATTAATGTTAGACAATATACAAGAATAACAACAATCCAATAAAACTGTTTCAGATAAATTTATATGTATATTAATTGTTTTAAAATCTTAACAAGTATCTATTTCTATTTTAGTCTTGTCCTTTGGTAGATCTTTAAAACCCTCATGCTTATGAGAGGATTCAAATTTGATCAATCACTTACTCGTCTCAATATAAAATAAGCATAAGAATTGTTCTATTATTCATTAAAGAACGCAAATTAGTATTAGATAATATACAATAACAACAATCCATTAAAAATTTCACTGAAACGTGAAGTGTAGGAAAACTCAGTGACGTGAAGTTTTATCCCTAAGTAATTGAAAATTGTTTCGTATTAGACAACATATTTGGAGTAATTATATTACGAACTTGTGTAATAACTTCTTAATTTTAAATAAAAACTCCATTTTATCCCAAAAAAAAGATTGTAATTTCAAAAAAACTAACCTTGCTATGCATGTAATTATTGTCAATGAAAAGCACATCTCATATATAATTCAATTACGAGATGAAGAAGAAGAACTCGTTTCTGGTTCCTAAATAGGACAAGGACCAACCAAGAACACGATAGCATAGAAAATTAAGAAACAACTATGGTGGGAATGTCACAAACAGAATAGAAAATCAGAGTTGGAAGTGAAAAAGAGATACGCACTTAGGCAATAATTGAGCCATTATTACCACCTAAAAGTATATCTCTTTTTTAATCACCTACTTTTTAATTATTTCTTTCTACTTTTCCATATTTTAATTCTTTCACTCATGCACATACATAAAGAATGGAGCTCATTACGTGTAAATATGATGTATATCCATGAGTTAATCTTCCCACGAAAGAATAGTAAGATCGATACTCATCAAGATCATCAAGTAACTTATTAATCCAATAGCATATTATAGATGATATAAACCTAATTCTATGTAAGGGAAAGACTCTTTTCGTAACTCGAACATATAATCTTCTAATCACAAAGAAATAACCATAACAGTTGCTCGATATGTATATATTTTAGATCATGTAGCAATATTGTCACGAACACTTTGTAGTGGTCCTTTGGTGGCCTTGTGAATAATTAAAGGAAGGTTGATAAACATGCATGCAGGGGAGGTGTGAGTGGAGATAAACCCTATCACTTTCAATGTCCCAAGAAGTGATATATACAGAAATCAAAAGAAATAGAAGCAACCACTTTCTTTTGTGGTGTCTAGAAGAAGAGATCTTATTAGTCCATCATGTTAGTGTGTATGCATGTGAAATTAACTTTTGTTTAATTAATAAAGTTTATTCATTAAACAAAAGTTATTGTTTAAACACCGATAGGGCATGTAATTGTACCCAATTCACGGCTACAGCCGATGGTATCATCCGGAACAGTGACGACAATTGGCAAGGAGGTTTCACTCAGAACATAGGTTGGTGCACAACGCAATCAGCGGAACTCTGGGCCGTCTACACAAGACTCTCATTGGCTTGGAGGTTGGGCTTCCATCGGATTGAGTTGGAAGTGGACTTGGTGGGGGTGCACCAACTCCTCTCTTCTGTGACCACCCGCTCTCAGTTAGGCAACCATATAGTCATGGGTATCCTGGAACTTCTTAACTGGAACCAGTTTGTTGCTCATCGCCATGTATACCGAGAGAGCAACAGATGCGTGGACTGGCTCGCTACCCAGGTAGATCATTTCGACATTGATATCACTTATTTTGATGTTACACCCATAGGGTGCCATAGTCTCCTTTTAAAAGATATGTCGGGGATCTGTTTCTCCCTACTTATTTTATAACCGGTGCTCTCTTTTTCCCTTTATATAAAAAAAAGGCTATTGTTCACCGTGGAAAAACACGAGGACAATGACTTTAACTTAAAAGGGTACAATTAACTTTTGTACATTGAAATCGGAGTTATAGACTCAAAATATTACTATGTGAGCTTTTTGAAAATTAGCTGATTGGTTCAATCAACTTACTCAATCAATTTATTACTAAACATATTTATTAGTTGTCAAATAGTTAAAATATTTCAATCAACTAAAAAATAATTGATAAGTTATTTATCAAACATGGCCTAAACCCAATCCGTTGATTTTGAAAACGATATTATGATGAGCATTTTCCTTCAACGGCCGAAAAATTAGGAAATTAAAAGATTATTATATCCAAAGTTATTACAAATTACTCAAATAGATAGAGAAAAAGATATGAATTTGACTTAATTTTTAGAAATTTTAAAAAATTAGTCATTAAATTAAAACTTTAAAATATTTAATATTTAATTAAAATTTTCAAAAAATTAAATATTTTTAAATATATTATCTAATTATATTACATTAATTAATTTTTCTTAGAACCGATATTTAGTTCCCCTTTTTATATCAATATTTAGTATATAATATTATTATAGTTTGTATACTGTGTTTAATTCAATTCAATTTAATCTAAAATTAATAAGTCAAATTTAATTTAATTAATTATTTTTATATAAGTTTAAATTTAAGAGATTAATATAAACAATTTTTTCAAAACAATTTTATTTTAATTTGATATATTAAAAGTATAGTTTCAATTTTTTAAAATTTAAAATTAAAATTAAAATAATAAAAAATTTATGTTTCCTTAAATTAGAAACTAAATCCATATCATTTTTACAGGCCCAATTTCATATTAAACTCGGTGTTACATTTGAGAAAAAACTTCTGGTATAATCAAACTGAACTCAATCTCAAGGTTATTTTTAGTATATTTTAGTAATCTTTCAAATTTTTCAATTAGATCTTGCCAATTCAAAAGGATCTCGAAAAGTTTTAAATTGAACTCATTCATCATTGAGAAGTTATATTGAGAGAGCTTTTGATGTTCTTAAGATTAGATGGAAAATATTAGAGAAAATGATAATATTAACTTCTTTGGCTCTTTCTAGATTCTTATGAAAACATTAAAACAAAAATACTAAGATACAAACAGCATGTTCTTATAAATCTTTTTTAAAGTCATAACATACGCTCATATGTCATTTTATACATAAACAGTTAATACTAAATAATTAATTTTATCAAATATCTTTAATTAAAAATTTTATATTATTTTTTGGTTGAATCAACTTTATTAATCCACTGTTAGCTAATTGTCATATAATCAACTAACAATTAATACAATTTGCTGACTGCCAAACAATATGAAAGTTTAGAAAACTAAATGTAATAATGATCTTAGCTTAACCAAACTGGAAATTTAGAAAGAAAACTAACAGGCTGTTTGGAAGAGGGTGAATTGAATTCAATCTTGTAATTGAATTCAATTCACCTGTTTGGAACCAAAAAAGAATGATGAATTGAATTTCTACATGAATTGAATTCTCACTTCCTTTGTAAATTCAATTCACGGTAAATTCACGTGAATTGAACCCAACCCAACGGCTGCATCTCTTCGTGAAA
>JANJEY010000003.1:11731645-11744156 GCA_024703695.1 Erythroxylum cataractarum
TAGTGAACATTTTTGGGCCTGTAATAACTTTGAATTTCTGTTTCTGACAGTATGATGTGATGTATTGTAAGCACTGTCTAATTTGATTGTACTGTATTGGATGACATCCATTTATCCTCCCAGGGGATATTTGAGTGTTACAGAAACTATTTTCGATAGACCCAAAAAAATTTAAGACAATTTAAAGAGAAAAATAACCAAATACATAAACAAATAATTACTTAAATAAATAAAAGGAAAAATTAGAATTAGAATTAGAATTCAAAATTAGAGAAAAAATTAAAATTAAAATATTATATTAAAATTTAGTATAATTATTTAAGTAGTTTTCCTTACATAAATGCATAAATACTATAAACTACAACTAACAAAACATCTATTGTCAAAGTTTCTACATTTATAGAAATATTAACTCACCTTTTTTAATAATTTGTTTATTTGTCATCTGTTTTTCTCTTAAACATAACATATTATTGTCCAATGTTTTATAGAAATTGCAACATAATCAGATAAGTAAAATGTAAAGGAGATTGAAATCAATCTGAAGTAACTGCAAATATAACATGTTCTATAGGACAATCCCATTACAGGAAGAGATCCACCAAATTGCAAGTTAGTGTGTTCATGTTCTAAAACTTGACCTAATTCTTCAAATTTGTCCTAAACATATTACTAAGGTTAAAATTAATAAGTTCATTTTAATTAAAATCAAATATAATAATTTTTGATATTCAATCAATTATAATAAATACGTTTTTCGAATCCAATATCAATAAATTGAATTAGATTCACTCTCAATTTTCTTAACGATTGGACGATTCTAAGAATTTAAGAAACAATTATAATTGCTCGTAAACTCGATTTTATGTCAAATAAAACTTATAGATTAAGTAAACATAGAGCAACAATCTAATATTGGCACTATCTATCAGATCATTCATTTGCAGATGTCGATTCACCTGTACTAATATTATACCAAGTCTTTTCTGTAAGTGGTCCAAGGGGTCCTTAAGAGTCTCCAGTTCTAGTCTTGATTTCGAGTCTTTCAGAATTTCTCAAGACTTACAAATGTTTTGAGGTTGAGTTGGAATCTCTTAACCAACACTTAGGCGCTGAGCCTGGCCTGAACTCGTAGGATAGGGTCGCAATACTTCTGTTGTATTAACATGCAGTGCTTGCTTTGCTAGAAAGCTTGCCGGAGATTGAGTCAATGGCATCATGACTCGAAAGGCTAAGGCACGAAATTTTATTTCACTCTTGAAATCAGGATCCTCGTATCAACTTAAAGAGCAATTGTTAAAAGTGTATAAATGTATGGTTTTCTTTGCTTTGTGATGAGAGTTAACCGAGAGCCCTTCGAGCAGCTGATCTTACTCAACCTCAAATGGACTGTAAAAGCATATTAAAGTATGCAAAAGATGGTCAGACTACAAGTGAGCACAGAAAGACCGAGATTCCTTAATAAGATATTCGTGTGAAGTTTATGAGAAGACTCTGTATGGTTCTGCGTAGCAGCAGTATGGGTGAGCTCTGTCAACTTTTCCACCGCCACCTTCACACCTGATTACATGAATTTCTGTGATTTTTGGGATTTGCAGTTGCTCCATGAACAGGAAATCCTTCCACATCCAGTACAGGTCAATTCATTATTCATTCCCATCAACCGCTGGCATTACTTAATCTTAGGATGGCTTATTCCTTTTTTAATACTCAGGAATGTATATATTTTAGCATGAGGTTACAGAACAACGGATGTCCAAGGGTATAAGCTTTAGTATTCAACACAACAAAGAAGAACTACCAAATAATAGATATTAAACTGAAAGCATTGGTTGGAAATTCGGAGGAATTTGAATTAGTGGCCAGGTGGTGCAAGATTACGCAAGAGTAAGAGCTCGCTGATTCCCTTAGTGATTTCCGCGACTGGTGTTCCAACAGTTTTGCCTGTAGCCGCAAGCCTTCTCGAGTTTCTTTCCTTCCAAATGGACTGAACTGTCAGACCCGTGGCTATGATGAATGTCCCTCTTTCGGCTCTAGGAATGGATGAATGGGTTGTCAGTCAATGGATGATACTAGTTAATGAGTTATCCGATATATTCCAGCAGCAAACAGACTTGACTTGTTCCCAAATCATGCTAGCTGTCGAGCATAAGAAGAAGCGATGGTCCTTGGATTCATCGTACATTAAGTAGAGTGGGCAAGATATATTAATATCAATGTAGGATAATCGATCAGCAGTGCCAAGTTTAATCTTCATGGTTAGCCAGAGAAGGAAGGGCATTGTCCTTGCCTAGGGCGGACCCTGGTTGCAGGGCCAAGGAACTCAACATCCAGAAAGCAAATCCTTGCAGAGGAGCTGCAATCAACAAAGACATGAAAAACAAAGATGTAGGTTGGGTCCGGCCCAATACAAATTCAATAAGATAAATTTACATTAAGCAGACTTTGGATCCAACTTAAATACGAGAATGATCATAGTATGAGTATGTAACAGGAGTTGGTGAAGCACAATGCAAATAGAAAAGGCATGCATGATGCATAACAAGTAGTAGGTGCAAAGAACATCAAGTAAATCAGGAATTGATACGATAGGGTACATTTTCACAGTACAAGATTGCTCACCCTCTCAAGCTGATAAGTCTGCCATTAAAACAAACATCCATTGATTAATGAACTTCAGTACCCAAAGTTCAAATACTGTTGATTTTGGTAAATACATAGTACTCCAGTATTACTCCTCTTCTTCCTTAAAGACGATGCTCCCAAGTTCAACCTGATAGAGCCCCGGGACTGGACCCAAATCCACGAGGTTTTGGTTTTCCTTAAAAAAGATTTTTAAGAAGTTTGATGACAGAAGCATAGGACCCCACCGAACCAGGGTTTTAAGGTTTTAGTTGTTACTTCTTAAAACCCCAAAACGCATACATAACGTAAGTATATAACGCAACTGCTCTCCCTATTTCACCTCTTTGACTCTGTAGCTCCCCATACCCGCGTCCTTGCGGTGGCGATTTCTTGATTTTCACTCCGAAAACTTGCAATGGCGACGAATATCGACCACACAGCTACCGCAACGGCGAACAAAATCAAAGAAGTCCCGAATAAAGTGGACTACTTGAACCTTCCTTGCCCTATTCCCTATGAGGAGCTCCACCGTGAAGCGCTTAGTATGGTTTCTCTTAATACCCTTTTCGCTGCTTGTTCTCATGTATCGCTCTAATAAGTGATTCCCATTTGGGTTCCATCAAATGTTCCTTTGTTTTTTATGTGTCAGTTTACTTGTCTTGAGCTGTGTTGATACTGTTGGGTCTTTTTTATTGATTTGTTTTTGTTTACTTATCATTAATTTTATTAAGTGTAAGATGAAGTTTTGGGGTTGAAAGTTTGCGTCTTTTGAAGTGTTGATTTTGAATTTATTGGAATGGCTTCACAGTGTCCTTAAAGCCAGAGCTGTTTGAGGGTTTGCGCTTTGATTTTACCAAAGGCCTGAATCAGAAATTCTCACTCAGTCACAGGTGCATTTGGCTCTTTTTCTTTCGGTTTAAGGATAAGAGTTCTTCTTTTCCCTCTCAAGTTATTTAGACCGTTTGCCATTTGCTTCACTCTTCATTTCTTATTCATTCTGGTTAATGATGATTTTATCAACCATCTATCAGCGTGTTCATGGGACCTACCGAAATTCCTTCACAGTCTTCTGAAGCTATAAAGATTCCAACTGCTCACTATGAGTTTGGTGCTAATTTCATAGACCCGCAGGTAGGAAGTCATTGGCTTGTTTTAGCCGCTTCTCCTTTTGTGATAATCACATTGAGATAATTGGCGAGTTAAAGTCGTGAGATTGGTGATGGGATATTGATAGTTGATGCTTTTTGGGAGGGTCTTGACTGATGGAACTTGGGAGAGTCAATGCAAGAGTGAAATGTGATTTGACGGATAATCTCGCCTTGAAGGCTAATGCTCTGGTATAAAATATTCATTTTGATCAAAATTTCCCTCCTTTTTTCTTTATCATTTGTTTTCTTATTTTAATGAATCGGAAGAAAAAAAAGGGGTGGAGGAGGAGCAACCTGTTCATGGATTTGTAACTGTGCTATGCTTTGTTTCTTCCTTTCTGTCCAGCTTACCAGTGAGCCTCATATGTCACACGCCATGTTCAACTTTGATTACAAGGTCTAGTACTCGTACTTTATCACTATAGAATCATATATGAGGATGGAATTGTTGTAACTGACATGATACTCTTGTTAAAATAGAGTCATACTAACAGCAGCATAAGTTATCTTAAAGCTGATATAGTTCCTTTCTGTATCTAGCTTAGAGGGAGGGAAAATGCATAATCACTTAGGCTATTGTTGTTCCATGGGAAGTTGTTTAACTGCATATAGTTAAATAAGAATAAGCAAGCTGAAATATGCATAGGGAGAGATAGCTAGATACAAAGTCAAGATTGATTTCTATATTACATTGGCATGAACCTTGTCATATCTTCTGAGTGATATTGTAATTGCACGGGGGCTACCATCTGGGTAGAATCTGATATGCAATGATTTTGCTTGTCATGTTTAAGGTAAGTGAATCCACTCCTTTACATGTGTTGTATACGTATAACTACTGTAAGAGCATGACTAATCCTTAATTTTGTCTTTTTAGTTTTTGGGATTGCTCCAACTTTTTAGAGGACAACTAAACCTGCTGGTTGACTTTGGATCTTTCCTTTTTGAGTCTTACATGTTGCGTATCTGCTACTTACCAACGAAAACTAATAATACAAATGATCTTGTGAGAGACAATTACTATTGATGGTATGGTAAAAAAGTGATTACTAACATATTCTGGATAGGAGTCATTATGTTTTTGTAATTTCTTTATTGAGATTCTTATGATGCTTTCCACTAGAAATTCCAGTGATTTGATTGAGTAATTGCAATGCTTTTTCTTTTGAAAGTTTTTTCTGCCCTGAGTTTACATTTTTTTTCCCATCAAGCAGGGTAAAGATTATAGGACTCAACTGCAACTTGGTAATGGTGCTCTATTTGGAGCCAGCTATATTCAGGTATATGTTTGACTTAATCCATGAAATTTCTTATATGTTACTGTCCAATTCTCGAAAGTCATGAAGAATATATTTTGTTGTGGTATGCCGTTTTGTGTAATATTTTGTGGTCATAATTATTAAGAAAGAGGGACAAAAGCATGGTGAGATCTAAAGCATTTTAAGATTTTGTCTAGTAGTTGAATCCTTTTCTTCTACAGTTCATCTCTAAACTAATTATTGAAGAAAGAAACTTGTAAAAAATCCCTCTGTTACTCCTTCAATGAAGTTGCTACATACTTGATCGAAGAGGGGACTTAGTAGCATGTTCACTGGTATGTTTAGGATTCGTTTGCCAATAGGGATGATAATGGGTCGGGCCGGGCCGACACCCATTGCACGCAGCTGGATTCCTGCCTGAGCTTGCTCGGGCTGCTACTAAAAACGATGATGATTTGGTTTCTAGGGCTTTAAATCTACAGACGAACATGTTGTCATTTTGGTGGAAGGGTTTGGGCCAGGCTGAAATTACCATTCCTATCTTTTGTCCTTGAATGAATAATTTTTTTAAAAGTATATTGTAGATAGTGCTGCTCAAGTCCAGGCTGTATTTTCAATGGACATTCTGGTCATTTCCAACAGAATTATAACCTTTTACTAGTTTAATTATCCCATTGAAAAATTCAAATGATTAAATATTGATCTGAAACAAGTGATGCTTCTTGGTACATTGAATATCGAATTTGTGAAAAGTTTAAGTAGATAAGAAGCAGCCGCATTGACAATTTAAGAAATGTGAATGAGGCCGTGAATCTATAATATGAACAAGGAAGTGCAATTGTTTGGAGTTTGATTTGACATATTTCTTAGTTTTGGTAAATAATTGTAAAGCTTTTATTCTCCAATCTGTGGAAACAGATTCAACGGCAGTCTAATAAATGTTTTCATTGTCAAAAAAGTCGACTGAACTTCCTTCAAATAATGCACCATGAGTTGAGTTAGAGGAATGAATTGGATTTCTAGATTGGTGTTAGAGATAAGTTACTACATGAGTACACTTTGGACCATATGAAAATGATGATGATTGTAAGATTTTGAGAGGATTAAGAAATGTTAGAAGATTAACTTGAAAATAGCCATTGAGCGGTTCTAATGCTTTGAAGAATTAAGCCATGTATGCGAGAATTTCTACAAGATATGGGGACATTTAAGAAGATGAAACATCAAAATACCAGAATATATAAGATAATCAAAATTTTGAAGAAGCCTAGAAAATGTCTTATTTGTTCAGAAAATAGCTGCAAAATTTTAAATGTTAAGGCTTGCTGATTGTGTTTTTGTTTAACATATTGTTTAGTAACATACTGAACTTGAAATGATTCTGAATGCAACATAAGCAAGGTTTTACACTTAAGCAGGTAATATAGGACCTCTTGCCAGTATTTCATTTTGTAGTTCTACGAGATTATCTATAGTTATTATAAGTAATTTCAGTCTATCAGTGAATTCCACTTAACAGAACAAATCAAAATAAAAGTTCAACCGTAGACAGAGTGGTGAGGAAGAACTTGTGTCTATATACTTGTTCTTGTCTAAGGAAATTAATCATGTAGGACTGGAGGTTAATTCAGATGTGGCGAAATAGAACTCCCGTTTGATTTTTAAACTGTCGATGCAAGTTACCAATATGATTTACATTACATTTGAAATTATTTCTTTTGCTTCTCTCTTTCACTCTCTCATACAAGATGGTAATTATACCTTTTAGTTGTTATTATTTAGGCAAAGTGCATCAGATAACTCATGACTCTTGTCTTGTGCAGAGTGTGACTCCTCATGTGTCTTTGGGTGGAGAAGTATTTTGGGCTGGTCAGCATCGCAAGTCTGGTATTGGATATGCTGCTCGGTATGAGACGGATGAGCTGGTATTTTGACATGGCTTGAATCCTTTTACTTGTCCAGAACCAAATAATTATTGTTCAATCATTTATTACTTCTACGAAGCTCGTGGTTCTTCGAAAATTTTAATTTTGCTCAATTATTTTTCTTATTTAACAATTCCATGACCAGAAGAGGCATTGAAAAAAATCTTGTCTTCAAAATCTAAAGGTTTATGTGTACTCATCGGTTTAAATATATTTCAATGAAGTCTTGCTGCAGTTCCGATTGTTAGAACTGATAATTGTTAGAGAGCAAAAGGATCTCTTTATCAAGGAAGTTCTCTAAACATTCTACGACTTTCAGTAGAAAGGAGTTCATACTCAAATATATCTTTTGTTTCTATCAAGCATCTTTTGTTCCTCACTTTAAAAACTACTTCATACCTGCAGGTTGCCACAGGGCAAGTTGCTAGCACTGGAATGGTTGCTTTGAGCTATGTTCAGAAGCTTTCTCAGAAGGTAGTTAAGTTTCTTGAGCTAGCTGATGCAATAGCTAACCTCTATTCTAATCCTATTTTGTTCAATTAAGGTGTCACTGGCCACAGATTTCATGTACAACTACATGTCAAAAGATGTCACGTCAAGCGTTGGATATGATTACATCCTAAGACAAGTAAGTTTTAGGTTTTATGTGAAACACAATTTGAGAGCATTTTACATTCAAAATTTCAGTTAAGAAAATCGGTTGGCAAAAAAGTTTGGCATGTTGTGGTGAATGTATCTCTACTTAAATAGTCTATTAGACTCTTATCTCCAATTTCAGTGTACTTGGTCTAGATATGTTCCTTAAAAAATTCTTAGTTGAAATGGTCCGTTCAAAAAGTGGTTTATCTATGTTTCATCATTCACTTATTGTTTGCTATTTAGCTTTGGATTTTTATATTGCAAGGAAAGCCTTCATTGCAGAAACGTGCGTTATTCCACTAATTGTTTAAACCAGTGTCTTCAGTGGGTTTAGCTGCAAACTTTTACGTAACTAGATGGTTAGCTTGTTCAATTTGTAGACAGGAGTCTTGCAATTATTTTTTTTGTCTGTATTCTTTTCAATTTTAATTTGCAAATTATTTTTTTTGTCTGTATTCTTTAATCTTTTCTGCATGCAAATTATGATCTCTTCAAAAGAGCACAGCAGGTTGCAGCCCAAGTAAAGAGAAAACATATCATTCCAAGGAAGAGAATCAACAAGACTTTCCACCTTGAGAGCATTTTCTATTGGTGAAAATATAAACATAATTCCATTGGGAAGCACTTCTATCTTGTTCCTTTGTATTTTGTTAGTGAAAATTTAAACATAATCCTATGGGGGCAACAACTAAAAATATAGCCAGGGATCACCTTTTATTTCTTTTACTGTACAATCACAGCTATCTATTCAAGTCAGAAGTTTTCATTAAGCTAACAAAGATGTGTTTATTTGCAAGTTATAAGGGCAGCCCCTTTTGTGCAAGTCATGTATGTTTGCAAATACTTATTTTGCTAGTGAGAGGTAACTAGGGCAATCATGATCTCGATAAATGATGTTACTTTTATTCCACGATTATTACTTGTTCACAAATATTTTTATCTCCTTTGGCTTCTGGTTTGTTTACTTGACCAACTACTTGTGCCTAAATTTGTTCATCATATTGTAATTGATAACCTTGGCAGACTCTGCATTTTAGGATTCCAGGACACTAGAATAGACTTAGGTGAAAATTCACTCTTTGCGATTGTTTCAGGCGCGATTAAGAGGTAAGATTGACTCCAATGGCTGCATATCAGCTTTCTTGGAAGAGCGCCTGAGCATGGGCCTCATGTTCATTCTTTCTGCCGAGGTAAGTGGTTACTTTTACACATCGCTTGGTAGAATTTCTTGTTATCAGTTCCTAATAACATGCAATACCTTTTTTATTGAATTCCTGCTCTCATGGTTTTAGTAGTAACAGCCATCTAATTTACCTTTTCATTCTTGTTCATCATTTTAAATTTGAATATTCCGGCCGATTGTGATAAATAGTTCTGCATTTATGTTTTGCAGTTAGATCATAAGAAGAAAGACTACAAATTTGGGTTCGGGTTGACGGTAGGGTGATTGAGTTTAACCCTGGAAGAGTTACTTTGCAATTTCTCACAAACTTGGCACTTGCTGTTAGTTACCCCACAAATTCTTTTTGGGTCGACTTTACGATTAGTTTCAACATCAAGATATCTTTTTTTACTGGTATTTAGTTACATTACTTGTGCAGCAGCATGAGATGCTGCAAACAGTTTAAGGCGCAGTATTCATTGAATTAGTAGTTGGAAGTTCTTGAATTTCTCTGCTCCAAAGTTGTATTACTTTGTACCAGTGAAAAGTAGCTATGCCTTTGATACTTTATCCTCTCTGAATGACCAACCAAAGACTGTTTAGTTTATAGTTGATTGCTTATCATGTAGAAGTGAGAGCTGATCTGATTGTCAAGTATTTATGAATGATCTAAGTGAGCACCATCCAACATCTCAAAGTTTGACACTTTTGTGCTAAATCCTAATGAAAGAGATGATTTGCAAATTTGGAATTTATATATTAGATTAAAGAAATTGGTAAATGCCACCCCTCTAATTCATCCCAAGTACAGTGCAGTTTCATAACAACTATAAATAGCAAGACTGTTCCTACGAATCAAGGACAGTTTATGATCCACATGAGATCGACATGTATGAAGAAGATTTCATTGGCTATAGAAGGACAATGCTGTCATGCACGGTCATTGTTCTATAACAAAGAGCAACGACCATGATGGTATCTGATGGCAGTTTTTACATTGAATACATCACTTTGCAGTGCAATCATCGTGCTTGAGACTTTGAGAAAATGTGTATACCCTGATATGCATATCCAGTTATGTACAATTGCAACACCTATTTATATGAATAGAACATTCCTTGTCGATTTTGGCAAATGGAGAAATTCACCCTTATCCACAAGCCATCCTTGACTCCAGACTTTACAAAAACCAACCTTTGGTACACTTGGAAGGCTTGTCGCCAGTGGAAGCTTCTTGGGAGGATCTTCCATCTTTTCGCCACATATTTCCATCGTTTATGCTTGCAAGCACCAAGTTTATGGGGGGTTGGTGTTACGAACAAAAAAGGGGATAAATTCTCCAAGGCACCGGTTTATCAAAGAAGCGGTATGATTTCACAGAGTTGACAGATGAAAGAAGTTACAATTAGCAACTATCTGTTAACTCCTGCAGAGTTTACTCCTTTAATTACTCCAGGGATTTCAGATTTAGTAGGTTGGTCAGTTCATGTTATTTTGTAATAGTGATTGTGTGACTCCTCATTAGAAGGGGATGGTTATTTTGACGTCTTTAAATTGTAATGAGAGAAAGGAATAAAACAGTAGAAAATACATCTTCATAAACTCATTTCATGAGATCAAAACCAAAGAGTGATTAAACAGCAAAAACCAGCACCAATCTATCAGCTTACTACTGCACATTGAAATTAGTCAAAAACATAAAAAGGGTTCTTTACAGCTTTGGTAAATAAAATAAATACCAGAACTGAGTAATGGTCATGGATTCATTAAATGACAGATGCAGAACATCGATCTAGGGAATTAGTATTCAGGAACAGATGGAACGTTCTCTACTATGAAGACAACATAACTCAAAATTATTTTATCTGTCTTTTGGTCATAACAAAAGGGAAAAATAGGAAAGAAAAATTAAAAGGGAAGGATAAAAATAAAGGGGTCTATAGGACCGCAATTCCAACCCCAGGCTTCGGAATTGGATATGTACAAAAGCAATTCTACCAAGCAAAAAAGTATAGGAAAATAAGACTCATGCAATTTAATGATTTCTCAACTAGTAATTCTAATAACGAAAGAACCTTGTGTAGGGAATTTGTGGTATAACTCGGGAGGCTTCTTACCCCATCAAGACAAACTCGGACAATAAAACCAAATCTTTATCATTTAGGGATGAGCTTTAGTGAAACATTATCATCACTAGTAGATTATATTAAGAACTAATAATAATCGATTTTGATGCCTAGTTTTTCAAGGTAATATACCACTTTATTAGTAACTATAATACGGTAGAAAACGTGTACGCTTCCACTGATTCAATATTTGGACGCAAAAAGGTGCATGCATTGAACAAAGATTCATCCTTAAAATCTTAAAAACCAAATCCTAAATAGCTGCAATTCTATTCAGAGGTAAGTGAAATTAAGTTTAACAAAAATAAGTGGCCAAAATTTAAGGGGTGCAAGAATTGAAATGTAGTTTAGTAGTAAGGTAGAAGCTTTCAGTTCCTTGCACATTTTGATTGGAAGAGCCTTTGGGTCACAACATGCATTCCTTTTAATGTAGTGAATGATAATGACTCTTGCATGAGTTGACCTTTGAAAGAAGAAATAACACATCAATGTTTCCAAAATGACTATCATTGCAGGGAGTGTTTACTGGACATTGCGGCATAAAACTCAACCATGGGGTGGCTTTTGCAAGCTATGGTGTTGCGTTGGATGAAACTAAATACTGGATTATGAGGAATTCATGGGGAGTTGACTGGGGGGAGAAGGGCTACATAAGAATGAAACGTGGGGTTAGCGCAGTAGAGGGACTTTGTGGTATAACTTTGGAGGCTTTCTACCCCATCAAGACAAGCTCGGATAATAAAACCAAATCTTCATCATTCAGGTACGAGCTTTAGTGGAGCATTATCATCACTAGTAGATTAGATTAAGAACTAACAATAATCGGCTTTGATGCCTAATTCTTCAAAGTTGTATACCATTTTATTAGTATCAATAATACGGTTGAAAACGTGTGTGCTTCCATTAATTCAATATTTGAATACAAGAAGTTGCATTTATTAAACACAGATTCATCCTTCAAATCTTGAACAACAAATCCTAAATAGATGCAATTCTGTTCAGAGGTAACTGAAATCAAGTTGAATAAAAATTAGTTGACAAAATTTAGGTGGTGCAAGAACTAAAATGCAGTTTATTGATAAGGTAGGAGCTTTAAATTCTTTGCACATTTTGATTAAAAAAGTGTCTGGGTCACAACATGCATTCCTTTTAATAAAGTGAATGATGAAGACTTTTGCATGAGTTGACCTCTGTAACAAGAAATATCCCATAAATGATTCCAAAATGACTATCACTGTAGGGAGTGTTTACTATAGACTGCGGCACAGAATTCAACCATGGGCTAACACTTGTAGGCTACGGAGCTGCGTTGTATTGGACCAAATACTAGATTGTGAGGAATTCATGGAGAGTTGAATGGGGGGGGAGAATGGAATGTGGAGTTAACGCAATCGAGGGACTTTGTGGTGTAAGTTTGAAGGCTTCTCACACCATCAAGACAAGTTCGGATGATAAAACTAAATCTTCATCACTCAGGGATGAGCTTTAGTGGAGCATTATCATCACTAGTAGATTAGATTAAGAACTAATAATAATCGACTTTGATGCATCTAGATTGTGAGGAATTCATGGAGAGTTGAATGGGGGGGGAGAATGGAATGTGGAGTTAACGCAATCGAGGGACTTT
>JANJEY010000003.1:11744256-11767279 GCA_024703695.1 Erythroxylum cataractarum
GGTCACAACACGAATTCTTTTTAATGTAGTGAATGATGACGACTTGTGCTGTCCGTTGGGCTTTGTAAGAAAAAATAACCCATCAATGCTTTTAAAATGACTATCATTGTAGGGAGTCTTTATCGGAGACTGCAAAATAGAACTCAACCATAGGGTGGCACATGTAGGCTATGGAGTTACATTGGATGGGACCATATACTGGATTATGAAGAATTCATGGGGAATTGACTGGGGGGAAAAGGGCTACATAAGAATAGAACGTATGGTTAACGTTGTAGAGGGACTTTGTGATATAATTTTAGATATCTTCTACCCTATCAAGACAAGCTCGGACAATAAAATCAAATCTTCATCAATCAGGGACGAGCTTTAGTGGAGCAATATCATCACTAGTAGATTAGATTAAGAACTAATAATAATCAACTTTGATGTCTAGTTCTTCAAGGTTATATACCACTTTCTTAGTAACTATAATACGGTTGAAAACATGTGTGCTTCCACTGATTCAATATTTGGATGCAAGAAGTTGCGTGCATTGAAAAAAGATTCATTCTTAAAATTCTGGAAAACAAATCCTAAATGGCTGCAATTTTATTCAGAGGTAAATGAAATCAAGTTGAACAAAAATAAATGGCCAAAATTTAAGGGGTGCAAGAACTGAAATGTAGTTTAGTGGTAGGGTAGGAGCTTTTAGTTTCTTGCATTTTTTTATTAGAAGAGCCTCTGGATCACAACGTTCATTTCTTTTAATATAGTGAATGATGACGACTTGTGCATGAGTTGGCCTTTGGAAGAAGAAATAACCCATCAATGTTTCCAAAATGACTATCATTGCAGGGAGTGTTTACTAGAGACTGCGGCATAGAACTCAACTATGGGTTGGCACTTGTAGACTATGGAGCTACGTTGGATGCGTCCAAATACTGGATTATGAAGAATTCATAGAGAGTTGGCTGGGGGGAGAAGGGCTACATAATAATGGAACGTGGGGTTAGCATAGTAGAGGGACTTTGTGGTATAAGTTTGGAGGCTTCTTACCCCACCAAATCTTCATCACTCAGGAATAAACTTTAGTAGAGCATTATCATCACTACTAAATTAGATTAATAACTAATAATAATTGAATTTGATGCCTAGTTCTTCAAGATTGTACACCACTTTATTAGTAACTATAATACGGTTGAAAATGTGTGTGGTTCCACTGATTCAATATTTTGATGCAATAAGTTGCTTGCATTGAAAACAGATTCATTCTTAAAATCTTGAAAAACAAATCCTAAATGGTTGCAATTCTATTCAGAGGTAAGTGAAATCAAGTTGAACAAAAATAAGTGGTCAAAATTTAAGGGATTCAAGAACTGAAACGTAGTTTAGTTGTAAAGTAGGAGTTTTTAGTTCCTTGCATTTTTTTTATTAAAAGAGCCTCTGGGTCACATCATGCATTCCTTTTAGTGTGGTGAATTATAACAACTTGTGCATGAGTTGGACTCTGCAACAAGAAATAACCAATCAATTTTTCCAAAATGACCATTATTGTAGGGAGTGTTTACCAGAGACTGCAGCACAGAATTCAACCATGAGGTGGCACTTGTAGCTTATGAAGCTGTGTTGGATGGGACCAAATACTGGATTGTCAAGAATTTATGGGGAGTTGACTGGGAGGAGAAGGGCTATATAAGAATGAAACGTAGGGTTAGCGTAGGAGAGCGACTTTGTGGTATAACTTTGGAAGCTTCCTACCACATCAAGACAAGCTCGGACAAGAAAACCAAATCTTCATCACTCAGGGACGAGCTTAGTGGAGCATTATCATCTCTAGTAGTTTAGATTAAGAACTAATAACAACCGACTTTGATGCCTAGTTCTTCAAGGTTATATACCACTTTATTAATAACTATAATATGGTTGCAAAACGTGTATGCTTCGACTGATTTAATATTTGGATGCAAGAAGTTGCATGCATTGTACAAAGATTCATACTTAGAATCTTGAAAAATAAATGCTAAATGATTGCAATTCTATTCAGAGGTTAGTGAAATCAAGTTGAACAAAAATAAGTGGTCAAAATTTAAGGGGTAGAAGAACTGAAATGCAATTTAGTGGTAAGGTAGGAGCTCTCAGTTCCAAGCATATTTTGATTAGAAGGGCCTCTGTGTCACAGCACGTATTCCTTTTAATGTAGTGATTGATGACGACTTGTGCATGAGTTAGCCTCTGTAAGAAGAAATAGCACATCAATATTTCCAAAATGACTATCATTGCAGGAAGTGTTTACTGGAGACTGCATCACAGAAATCAACCATGGGGTGGCACTTGTAGGCTCTGGAGTTGTGTTAGATAGGACCATATACTAGATTACGAGGAATTTATGGGGAGTTGACAGGGGGAGAAGGGCTACATAAGAATGGAACGTGAGGTTAGCGCAGTAGAGGGAGTTTATGGTAAAACTTTGGAAGCTTTCTGCCCCATCAAGACAAGCTCAGACAATAAAACCAAATCTTCATCACTCAGGGACGCGCTTTAGTGGAGCGTTATCATCATTAGTAGATTAGATTAAGAACTAATAATAATCTACTTTGAAGCCTAGTTCTTCAAGATCTATACCACTTTATTAATAACTATAATACGGTTGAAAACGTGTGTGCTTCCACTAATTCAATATTTGGATGCAAGAAGTTACATGTATTGAACAATTATTCATCCTTAAAATCTTGAAAAACAAATCCTAAATGGCTGTAATTCTATTTTGAGGTTGGTGAAATCATGTTGAATAAAAATAAGTGGTTAAAATTTAAGAGGTACAAGAACTGAAATGTAGTTTAGTGGTAAGGTGGGAGCTTTCAGTTCCTTACACATTTTGATTAGAAGGGCCTCTGGGTCATAGCCCGCATTTCTTTTAGTGTAGCAAATGATGACGACTTGCGCATGAGTTAGCTTCTGTAAGAAGAAATAGCCCATCAATGTTTCCAAAATAACTATCATTGTAGGGAGTGTTTACTGGAGGTTGCGGCACAGAACACAACCATGGGGTGACACTTATAGGCTATAGAGCTGCATTATATGGGGCCAAATACTGGATTGTGAGGAAGTCATAGGGAGGGGGGGAGTGGGGGGGAGAAGGGCTACATGAGAATGAAACATGAGGTTAGCGCAGTAGAGGGACTTTGTGATATAATGTTGGAGGTTTCCTACTCCATCAAGACAAGCTCGGACAATAAAACCAAATCTTTATCACTCAAGGATGAGCTTTAGTGGAGCATTATCATCAACAGTAGATTAGATTAAGAACTAATAATAATCTACTTTGATGCCTAGTTCTTCAAGGTTGTATATCACTTTATTAGTAACAATAATACGGTTGAAAACGTGTATGCTTCCAATGATTCTATATTTGGCTGCAAGAAGTTGCATGCATTGAGCAAAGATTCATCTTTAAAATCTTGAAAAACAAATCCTAAATGGCTACAATTCTATTCAGAGGTCAACTAAATCAAATCGAATAAAAATAAGTGGTCAAGGGGTGCAAGAACTGAAATATAGTTTGGTGGTAAGGTAAGAGCTTTCAGTTCCTTGCACATTTTGATTAGAAGGGCCTATGGGTCATAGCACACATTCCTTTTAATGTAGTGAATGATGACGACTTGTGCATGAGTTGACCTCTGTAAGAAGAAATAACCTATCAATGTTTCCAAAATGACTATCATTGCAGGGAATATTTACTGTAGACTGTGGCACAGAACTCAACCATGGGGTGACACTTGTAGGCTATGGAGCTGAGTTGGATGGGATCAAATACTGGATTGTGATGATTTCATGGGGAGTTGACTGGGGGGAGAAGGGCTACATAAGAATGGAACGTGGGGTTAGCGCAGTAGAGGGACTTTGTAGTATAACTTTAGAGGCTTCTTACCCCTTCAAGACAAGCTCGGACAATAAAACCAAATCTTCATCACTCAGGGACGAGCTTTAATGGAGCATTATCATCACCAGTAGATTAGATTAAGAACTAATAATAGTCAACTTTGATACCTAGTTCTTCAAGGTTGTATACTACTTTATTAGTAACTATAATACGGTTGAAAACGTGTGTGCTTCCACTTATTCAAAATTTGGATGCAAGAAGTTGTATGCATTGTACAAAAATTCATTCTTAAAATCTTGAAAAACAAATCGTAAATAGCTGCAATTCTATTCAGAGGTAAGTGAAATCAAGTTGAACAAAAATAAGTGGCCAAAATTTAAGTAGTGCAAGAACTGAAACATAGTTTTGTTTTAAGGTAGGAGCTTTTAGTTCCTTGCATTTTTTGATTAAAAGAGCTTCTGGGTCACATCACGCATTCCTTTTAGTGTAGTGAATGATAACGACTTGTGCATGAGTTGGCCTCTGCAAGAAGAAATAACCCATCAATGTTTCCAAAATGACCATCATTGCAGGGAGTGCTTACCGGAGACTGCGGCACAGAACTCAACCACGGGGTGGCACTTGTAGCTTATGAAGCTGCGTTGAATGGAACCAAATACTAGATTGTGAGGAATTCATGAGGAGTTGACTGGAGAGAGAAGGGCTATATAAGAATGGAACGTGGGGTTAGTATAGTAGAGGGACTTCCAACCCCATCAAGATAAGCTCGAACAATAAAACCAAATCTTCATCATTCAGGGACAAGCTTTAGTGGAGCATTATCATCACTAGTAAATTAGATTAAGTACTAATAATAATCGACTTTGATGCCTAATTCTTTAAGGTTATATACCACTTTGTTGGAAATTATCATACGGTTGAAAATGTGTGTGCCTCTCCTGATTCAATATTTGGATGCAAGAAGTTGCACAAATTGAACAAAGATTCATCCGTAAAATCTCAAAAAACAAATCCTAAATGGCTGCAATTCTATTCAGAGATAAGTAAAATTAAGTTGAATAAAAATAAGTGGTCAAAATTTAAGGAGTGTAAGAACTGACGTGTAGTTTAGTAGTAAGGTGGAAGCTTTTAGTTCTTTGCACATTTTAATTAGTAGACCCTCTAGGTCACAACACACATTCCTTTTATTGTAGTAAATAATGACGAGTTGTGCATGAGTTAAACTTTGTCAAAAGAAATAACTTATCAATATTTCCAAAATGATTATCATTGTAGGAAATGTTTACTAGATAATGCGGCATAGAACTAAAAATATAGCCTGGGATCACCTTTTATTTCTTTTACTGTACATTCACAATTATCTATTCAAGTCAGAAGTTCTCATTAAGCTAGCTAACAAAGATGTGTTTATTTGCAAGTTATAAGGGCAGCCCCTTTTGTGCCAGTCTTATATGTTTGCAAGTACTTATTTTGCAAGAAGATTATAACAGGCTAAGACCCCTAAGTTACAGAGGAGCTGACGTGTTTTTGTTATGCTTCTTTCTTATCAGTAAGGCCAGCTACGAGAATATCCACAAAAAAAGTATCTCTTTCTCATTTTTCCCTTCTACACCGTGGTTCAGAATAATCGTCTAACATAATGAAGTGCTGGATTTATTGTCAACGGTGGATTCCTGAGTTAAGAAATTACGCTCCTAATGTGCCAATTGTGCTTGTTGGAATCAAGCTGGGTAAGCAATTTACTGTAGTAATTGCCAGCTCCGTTGTAATTATTGATCAATGATCTCATTGCTGATGTCTCAATTAAGTGCAGATTTAAGAAGCGATAAGCAGTACTTGGTTGATCATCCTGGAGCAACATCAATAACAACAGCTCAGGTATGTCTTCCACTGTAACATCGATACATAATGCTTGCAATTTATCGAGGAAAATTAATGGGCAGGGCGAGGAATTGAAGAAAATGATCGGTGCAGTGACTTACATCGAGTGCAGTTCCAAAACTCAGCAGGTGAAATACTGTACGGCAGATTCGTATGTAGAACTTAAAGACACAGAAATAGTAATGTAGTTGTTTTTGATCAGAATGTGAAGGCTGTATTCGATGCTGCAATAAAGGTTGCTTTGCGCCCACCGAAAACACCAAAGAAGAAGCCGCGCAAGGCAAAACCGCGCAAGGCATAACCTTGGCAGACTCTGCATTGTAGGATTCCAGGACAGTAGAATTGTCTTAGGTGAAAATTCACACTCTTCGCGATTGTTTCAGGCGCGTTTAAGAGGTAAGATTGACTCCAATGGCTGCGTATCAGCTTTCTTGGAAGAGCGCCTGAGCACGGGCCTCATGTTCATTCTTTCTGCAGAGGTAAGTGGTCACTTTTGCACATCTCTTGGTAGAATTTCTTGCTATCAGTTCCTAACAACATGCAATACCTTTTTTATTGAACTTCTGCTGTCATGGTTTTAGTAGTAACAGCCATCTAATTTACCTTTTCATTCTTGTTCATCATTTTAAGTTTGAATATTCCAACCTATTGTGATGAACAGTTCTGCATTTATGCTTTGCAGTTAGATCATAAGAAGAAAGACTACAACTTTGGGTTCGGGTTGACGGTAGGGTGATTGAGTTTAACCCTGGAAGAGTTACTTTGCAATTTCTCTCAAACTTTACGATTAGTTTCAACATAAAGAGATCCTTTTGTACTGGTATTCAGTTACATACCTTGTGCAGCAGCATGAGATGCTGCAAGCAGTTGAAGGCGCAGTATTCATTGATTTAGTAGTTGGAAGTTCTTGAATTTCTCTGCTCCAAAGTTGTATTACTTTGTACCAGTGAAAAGTACCAATGCCTTTGATACTTTATCCTCTCTGAATGACCAACCAAAGATTGTTTAGTTTATAGTTGATTGCTTATCATGTAGAAGTGAGAGCTGATCTGATTGTTAAGTATTTATGAATGATCTAAGGACCACTGAGCAGAGCACCATCAAACATCTCAAAATTTGACACTTTTGTGCTAAATCCTAATGAAAGAGATGATTTGCAAATTTGGAATCAAGTATATATTAGATTAAAGAAATTGGTAAATGCCACCCCCCTCTAATTCATATATTATATAAGTCAAATAGTGAAGGAAGGAGGACTGAGATACACATAATACATTGATGGTGGCTGAGTGAGTGAGTGATGAAGAAGACAACGAGAGAAGTAAGAGAAAAAAGAACCAAGGAAGAAGAGGAAGTAGATCAACTGCTTCAAGCCGCTCAGGATGATTTGGTTTTGAAGCTTTCCGTGGATTCTCACATGTCCCGCGTCGATTACTTTGGATTGCCTGATGATCTGCAACGTCGATTCCAAGCCCTCAAATCTCCATCCCCACCCATCACCAATCGATCATCATCTTCTTCTAGTACCGCCGTAGTCGCCGAATCAGATGCTGATGTTAATTCTGATCAACAAGTAGATAATCTCTTATCTCGATTCGCTGCTCTCAAAGCTCCTTCTTCTTCTTCTTCGTCTCCAATAACAGCCGTTACTACTACTGAATCAAAAATTGATTTCCAAGCAGAAGACGAAGATGAGGTAGAGAAGATTATTCAGTGGGCCAAAGACGCCGCTCGTCTCGATCCTTCTCCACCATTCGACGACGACGACGACGACGAGGAGGAGATCACGGATGACGACGACGACGATAAACCCAAGGTGGGTCTTCGTCAAAACCATAAATGACCCTTAAGCGAGCATAGTTATATTTTGACTATTTGTTAGTGCAATTGGGATCTATCTATGTATGCGGATTTTTCATTTAAGCTATAGAATGGGCTTTTTTGATCTGCTGCAATCGTGAGATGTATGAATTTTGATTTGAGGTTGCATGATTGAAGTTGAACCATGTTTCTTAGAATACAAACGTATAGCCAGACAACAGCAACCTGCTTTTCCAATCCTTTGGAGCAAGCATAATCCTCAACAACACTTTTAAGAATACAATCTCTGAAACAATTTTACAAAATGCTTTCAATTCTTAGCTCAAAATGATTTGAATCCTGCTGCATTTCTTCCCTCTGTATTCTGCTCTGCAAATATGGAGAACTCTGGTAAAAAAATTCCTCCCACGTACAGTCCAGTGTCATAACATCTATAAATAGCAAACCAAACATCACATGTTGCCCTCATACTGTTAATTCTGTTAGTAAACTTGTTGATTCTTCCACAAGTATGTATGTTGGAAATAGAAGAGAAGGTATGATAGCCATTACCTTGTCGAAATCAACGGAAGCCATAGTCATCTTCTTCCTCTTCACTAAGAACTGCATTTTACCTTAAAGCTTAGTGGCAATCATTAAGAACCAAGCCAGACTACCAATTTAAACATCATCTCTGCTGGTCATCTCCTTACAGTGATGAGATTGTGCAATCATGCAACCAATTAACGTTATCAGACTTTTAACTTTTGGCAAATGGAGAAATTCACCCTTATCCACAAGCCATCCTTGACTCCAGACCTTACAAAAACCAACCTCAGATTTTGGTTCACTGGAAAGGCTTGTCACCAGTGGAAGCTTCTTGGGAGGATCTTCCTTCTTTTCGCCACATATTTCCATCGTTTATGCTTTGACAAGCACCGTGTTTATGGGGAGGGTAGTGTTACCAACAAAAAAGGTGGATAAATTCTCCTAGGCACTAGTTTATCAAAGAAGTGGTATGATTTCAGAGTTGACAGATGAAAGAAGTTACAATTAGCAACTACTGTTAACTCCTGCAGATTTTACTCCTTTAATTACTCCAGGGATTTCAGATTTAGTAGGTTGGTCAGTTCCTGTTATTTTGTAATAGTGATTGTGCGACTCTTCATTAGGAGGGGATAGTTATTTTGACGTCTTTAAATTGTAATGAGAGGAAGGAATAAAACAGTAGAAAATATATCTTCATAAACTATTTTCATGAGATCAAAACCAAAGAGTGATTAAATAGCAAAAACCAGCACCAATCTATCAGATTACTACTGCATATTCAAATTAGTCAAAAACATAAGAAAGGTTCTTTACAGCTTTGGTAAATAAAATAAATACCAGAACTGAGTTACTTCTAAAACTAAAAATTTGGCCTACTCCCACATTTTCAATAGCTACTGGCTATACAGATGCATGTAGACGTAGTTCCCCTCCCTGTTGCTTATTTGAGAAATTGGTATCAGACAACTTTTTCTTGCAGATGAGCAGAATCTTATTCAGGCTTTAGAGAACTTCTGCCTTCTATACATTTTGTAGCTAAATTGACCAACCATTACCTCTGAGCTGTTGTTGGAGGCATCGGATATGCCATAGGACCCATGTTCATTGGTGCGCCAGGAACCACTGCTCCGGGTACTGCCCCTGCTATTGCTCCAGGTATTGGCGCTCGGACTCCATAAGCCATGTGAGCTGGTGCAGGAAGATTCACAGGTGTGCCAACGGCTGATACAAGGGGACTTCCAATTGGTTGGCCTATTGACGGGGGACCATACATGCCAACTCCCGGGGGTGCGGCTGGGTGTTGAGGTTTTGATGCTTTGCCCGAAGAAGCCCCAGCAGCAGAACCATTTGTTTGGCCAGTTATCGGTCCCTGTGGAGTTGAAATATCTCCATTGTTAACACTGGTTATATCATGAATGCTGGAACGCCTCCTATCTTTGTTCATAGAGTTCAGACGAATGAAATACTTTTGGGCATGGCTTGCCACTTGGGTAGGTGTTCTTGACACAACAAAGTTTCTGGATATACTTCGCCAATCTCCTTTCCCATACTTTTCCAACCCAAGGAGAAATAATCTGTTCACAATAGAACATAAAGGTCAATGCCACCAATAGAAATAGAGCTTATCAATATGAAGAAGAAAAGGGCGTCAAAGAAAACATGGATATGAAACAAGATGGTGCACGGAAACAGATGCTTCAAAGACCAGGATGCAGCAACACTCCCAACAGTCTTACAAACTTTGTTAGGGCCCCAAAAGGAGCAATTTAATCTATTGTTAACTTTTAATGGAACTTCCAAGAAGTGAACTGCCAAAATGGAAACTTGATGATCAATTTTTAATGGTGGTATCAATGCAGATCGTCACATTCTCACAAAATGTTAGGAAGACAGTGCCAGGCACTGTAGTAATGGTCATGGATTCATTAAACGACATGCTGAACATCGCTCTAGGGAATTAGTATTCAGGAACAGATGGAACGTTCTCTACTATGAAGACAACAGAACTCAAATCTTTTTATCTGTCTTCTGGTCATAACAAAAGGGAAAAATAGGAAACATAAACTAAAAGGTAAGGATAACAAATTAACAATAAAGGGGTCTATAGGACCTCACTTCGAACCCCAGGCTCCGGAATTGGATATGTACAAAAGCAATTCTAGCAAGCAAAAATGTATAGGAAAATAAGAGTCATGCAATTTTATGATTTCTCCACTAGTAATTCTAATAATGCAAGGATTCATTTCACCTTAAAAGAGATTGAATCCTACCTAACAGAGAAAACTGAAACTGAACTTATCTTAATTCATCCATTAATAAGGATTAAATTGACAAAAAAGGAAAACAATCTGCCAGAGAAATAACTCTAAACTAATTCCAGTTGTGCATCAGAACATGACAAAACTCTACAGACATTATTTGGCTAGTTATCATGCACATTACTCTTGTTGTAGCCCAATGGCATCATCACTAAGAAGTCTTTAACAAAACCAAATTGCAGGATTATAATTACATGCAGCAATCTTACTTTGTGGATTCATTTCATTTTTCTTTCGCAAAACATAACCACAATGAATTAAAAGCACACACATTTCAGAACTCAGATGATTCCAAACATGAACTGTCCCCATCTAAAAATGTTGTCTGATATAATGATAGCTAAAGTTGTTGAGAACATCCATTCAACCTTCTTGCACAAACTGTCTCAAATACAGATAAAATATCTCCCTATGGAATTTCTCAAGTTGTAATCCTGAAATGCCATGAGAAAACCCAACCTGGATGGCTAACTAGGCACAGAAGATGAAATTCATGATATTTGAACTGAGTACCTAGAGTGATAAAATTGTATCAACAGTACCACTGAATATACTTCACCAAGAAATAGAATAAATAGATGGCTCAAAACAAAAAGGGCATAACAAGAGTTTAGACAATGCCATGTACCCACAAAATCATGCTCCACCTGACATTAACCAACTATATAAAACAGTAACATAAAGCATTGAAACAAGGGAGTGATATCAGGATAATTGAAATGACCAACTTTCAAGAGGCACTAAGCATTTTAGTGCTCAATAACAGAAAAAAGGATATATTCGGAAACTCTCAACTACTGAGTTTGATGAGTCAGGTTATAAACTTATGAAGCAATTTACTTAGCACCGACGAGATAGTTCCATTCCAAAAATAATATGGGCTCACACCTTTTAATTTTAACATTGATGGTTTGAAATTAAGAATGAAAAAAAAGCTTCAGCAACATACTGCTCTCAATGAACTTGAAATTTGTAAAAATGGCTACTTTCAGATTGTCACTCGTGCATTCTAATAGCAGATAACTTCTAATTAACAAAATCAAGGCCAAGGTGAATCATAAGAAGGAGATGGAGGGCTACCCTAAATCCAAGTTTACTAAGCAAAGCCAAAGGAAGAAAAGTGCATGCTCCATGACTAAAACAATATCGCTAAAAGTAGAGGCATGCATGTTGGTATAATTAGACTGGATAGTCTTAGTCGAGGTTTCCCTGACTGTCTTCATTCTTCAGTCTTCAGTGCCATTAAGAATGAGAGGAGTTAGACATTGGTAGAAAAAGGCAGGCAATTAAAATGAAGAAGCACAACTTGGAGAGGGATGGAAACAAAAGCCTAAAAAGATGAATCAAAGGAAATCAAGACTTAACTAGTATTACTAGATCTTTTTGATGATTTTCCTTGAAATGGCGCATAATTGAGAAGTGGATCTTTGTTACTTGTACAAATGAATATCAGATAAAGTAGGCGGAGCAGAGTTCAAGTAAACAAAAAATTTACAAATTACACCAGAATGGATTTTAAGGAACACCAGTGGCAAAGTTGAGGTTATTGGACCAAAGACATGAACCAGTTAGAAAGTCCTAATCACGTCGAATCTATAATCAGCAAAAAGTTTGGAACTTAAAGAGGAGCCATAGACAGTCAGCATTATATCTTGTTCAACCATAGATTTTCGGTTCTTGAATAGCTTACAAGCGTACAAGTTTCCAAGGAAAACAATGCAACAAAGCATATGTTTTAACTAAGCTGAATAGCATAAATACCAATTCACAAGTTCAAGATATGTATATAAGTATTCAAGACATATCCCCACATAGAGCCACCAAATATTACCATGGGCCAATAATCTATCCATTTGATGGTTGGGTTACCATTAATTAGTAGCTCGTAAAACCATTAATTCTAACAATTATGATAGATAAAAGGGGAGGATAAGAAATAACTATTAACAAGAAAAACACACCAGAGTCTAGTCCCATCAATAGACTAGTGAAAGCAAAACCATACTTAGCATATTGGTCTTAGATGTCCCATTCATATCAACAATAAACCAAGCTACTTATCCGCAGAACACCCATATCCTAATTCAACTACTATTTTGTGATTATTCTCTTGAAGCTAATTCTTCAAACTTCTGTGTTTCTGAGAAAACAATCTAGTATTTCATGATACAGTTACTAACCTTGCATAACCTCACACTGTCAGTACACATCTTGTACAGATCAGATGAGCATGTATTAGAGATTAAAAACGAAGAAAACACGAAAATGCCAAGTGTCAGCATTGGGAAAAAGTATTCTTGAAACAGAATCAAGGGAAAAAATTATTCTCAAAGATATTCCCAGCTAACAAATCAATAAAAGAATCAAGCTCATCTGTAGAATAAAACAGAGCTTAGTGAATCAGCAGAATGATGGGGCCAACTGGCATTTCTATGCTTCTTTCAACATTAATGAACCGACAGATTTTTGTTACAAAAAGCTATAAGAGAATGCATGATGTGTTAAATGAAGAAAAATATAACACTCTTTTCTTTTCCATCGAAAAACAGATACGTGTTTCATCACAGATTACTTTGATCGTAAGTAGGTTTCGCTGGAAGATCTAGCAGAAGGTAACAAAAAGTTTTAGCATGCTAGGAAAAAGATCTATCACATCACAGGCTTGGCTAAACTCAGGACTCACAAAATTAGAACTTCCAGAAGTAAATTTCAAGATAGAGGAAAGATCGGGCGACAACTTCAAATAATGGATGTGACTGAATGCAAAAGCAAGAAATCAAAAACAACAGAAAAGAAGATAGCTTACTCTTTAAAGTAAGTAGTCATCAAAACCAATTGAGAATTTCAGATTTTTTTGCAGGTATCACCAATTAACACAATAAACAGCAACCAAACAATAAAACAGTAACGGCAAATAATAAATTACCTGTGCTCTTCCTCTGTCCAAGCAATACCTTTTCTGCGTTCCTGATCTGACCTGGAAGTCTTATTTCCATGATTGGAGTCACCATTATGATGCCCCGAGTGGCCCCCTTTCTTGCCAGTTCCTTCATCACTGGCATGGCTAGTTGAACCTTCTTCATTATAGGCAGGCAGCGGCACACAACCAGATTCAATCCGGCTAATGTCTTCGACCAGAAGGTCATAGTGATGTCTTATCTCTTCAACAGTTTTGCCTGGTACATCAGATGCAATTTTCTCCCAACGATCAGAATCATCTTCAGGATACGTTGCAAGGGCATTCTCAAATGCCTTATCTTGCTCTCTAGTCCACATAGAACTACAACCCACTTCGTCCACAGTCATCTAACCTTGTCTGAATCTACTACCAAGAAATTTCACTCACCAGAGAAGTATGAGCAAGAGCTACCAAAAGTGTTCTGGGGTTTATATGTCAATCCCCAAAACTGAAGATTTTCTGAAATAATTATCAGAAAATGGATCTGAAATACTTTTATATTTGCTACCACCAGAAACTGTTCCGAGTGAAGACTCCGATTATGGAAAAGCAGGATATGTCAGGGCTCTAGGTAAGCAAGGAGGAGAAACCAAACCGACGCCAGAAAATGGTAAGAAATTTGAACCAGAGATCACTTCCAATAAAATCCATCAAAACCCAAGCGGAGTACGTAAATTAAATGGTGATTTACTCCCTTATTCAAAAGTTGGATTCTTGTGAATTGCTGACCTATTATTTGAACGAAAAAGCAACAAACTTTCAGTCAGACCATGAGAAATATCTGAAATTCTAGAGAAACAATAAATGGCCAATTAAAGCCCACATAAAATTACAAAGCAGAAATTAATGCTATGGCGGTGAATTTAATGGTTGAGAAATGGTAATTAGGGTCGATAGTGAGATATGAAAGAGACAATGGAGAAAACCGGGAAAGAAGCCTACAAGAATTGAAAGCAGCATTTCACAGCTCCATTTCTAAATTCCAACAAGTAGTACTCCGTGAAACCATTTCCCTATTTGACAGCAACAGTTTTAACAGTCGAGGCCCACCATGGTTCATCAAGCTACAATCTTTCACCGTTATTAAAAATCTCAACTTTACAGCCTTTATTCATTGTTTTGTTCTGACAACAAACCAAACACAAGAGATTACCATACATGTACATGCAGCACAAAAACTCTTGAAACAACAAGAAGAAGAAACCCAGATTAAAAAAGATTCATAAAATCAACTAGACCACCTTAAAAGCTAATTTGCCAATTTTAGAGTAAGAGGCCGTACAAAAGATAAGAGTTTTGGTTTTTGGATGCCAACAGTAGAGGTTAGAAACCCCACTTGGCAATTCCTGGGAATAGACAACCTTTGCGTAAGTATGGACAACATTAACCCAAGAACTTCCAGTTTTTGTTTAACGTTTAAGACAATTCTAATCTCAGATTCCTTTCTATTTTCGCTGTCAGAATCCAGTAACTGTTAAGAAATAAAGCAACTGATTACCAACTACTCGTAGTACTAGGCATTATAAGCACATTGACAGTTTAGCCAACACATAAAAAAGTTTACTTTGAAGACTTGTACTACAGTTTGACAAACTACAAAAGCAAGAAAGTGAAAACAACCTAACCTTGGCAGCGCAATACCGCATCTAAGATTCTTCTCAATGCCACTGTAGTTCTTTCTTTTTTAAATCAAAACTGGAGCTTTAAGATATCCAAAGGCTAAAAAACCCACAAAACTAAGCAAAGAGAACACAAATAAAGAAATATGACCCTAATTAAAAAAAAAAAAAAGGGAGTATCCAGAAACCAAATAAGCCCAAAACAAAAGGTTTCTGAGTTTATAAAAGCCGAAAAGGGGGCGAAATTTACAAGAGGAGCCATAGAAATTATGGATGATGTTGACGGATTATCCTGCCAAATATCAACAAAAGAGGTGGTCTCTTAAGCAGGATGGGTCAATTGGTCCCATCACAACAACAACAACGAGCAATAGCAACAGCAAAGATAACAACTACTTCCTCACACAAATAACGACAGGTAGGATTGAAAAAGGCTCACCCCAAGTTGCCATACACGAATCTGCAATACCCATTAATATCTGACAAGATAGTAAACTCCCAGAGAGAGAAAGAAGAAAAGGGCAAAAAAAAAAAAAAACAAGTCCTTTTTTAAGAGAGAAAACGAAATGCCTTTTCCTTCCTCTCTCCTCTTTTTCTCCCTATCCAAATGGACAAAAAGAGAAGTTATTTGTCAGTGTAAAAACGATTTTTTTATGTGCACATGGGAATGATCAACCTTTCTCCTTTCTGCTAATCCACAGAGTAATGAAAATATCGAGGAAAGATTGAATCTTTGATTGGTGGGTGTTTTACTTCTCTTTTCAGTTTCTGATACTGTTAGACCAAAACAGAGTCAAATGGCAGTGTTCTTATGTATCTTTTTGATTATTTGGGGCAGGCAGACGGACTTGTCAGTGATTTTGGTGCTCATCTTACATTTTTAACAATTTCTTTCAATTCTTAAAGTTGGGATTTTTCGAATCTGTTGATTTGATTCTGCTTTTGCTAAGTTCACTTTTTTCTTAATCCAAGTTATTTCATGTCCTAACTCAGCCATGGATATGTAACTTTTCCTTTTAATTTCCTTGAATAAAATATTAATTGAGAATATTAGTTAAACTCCAAAAATTATAACTTTCTTTTACAATAAACACGGAAAGTAAGAGTCATTATTGCGTATTTGATAGATTATTTTGTATATAATAATAATATGTAAATTTTCTCATTTTAAAATACATATAACAATTTATAAATATATTTTAAATAAATTATTTTACATACCTAAATTTTAAAAAATTAAAAATTTTATATTAAAATTTGTGAGGCTTAACTCAATATCTTAATATTTAAGTATTCTTAAAATTTTTGTTTAATTTAATTAGAGTATCAAAAATGTCAAAAAAAAATCATTGTTTTAAAAATCAGACCAGAAATTAAACCAGTAAGACAAGAAATTTAAGCTTTAAAAGTTTTAACTATTATAAAACCGACTAGAAATATATTGAAACAGGTTCTAGGAATTTAAAATTTAATTAAAAATATTATTAAATAGAAATTAATTAATTAATTTTAATTTATAAAAATTATTAATTTACTAAAAATAACTAATTAATAAATAAATTAATAAATTTTTAACAACAAATTTTATTAAAATAATTCAAAATTTTATAATTAAATTGATCGGAAAAAAATGAATTTTTTTTATTTTCTTTTTCAAAATTGACAAGTCATAGTTGACATCCAAAGCTGGAAGCTTTTGTTTTGCAAAAGATTTCCCACTTCTTTCACTATCAAAAGAACAAACAGACTCAAGTCGTGCAATTATTGCATAGGACGATTCATCAATCAGGCCAGGAAAAAAAGAAGTTGCTCAAAGAATGCAATGCAATGAATGACACTGAGGTTTCTGCTTCTTATCTTTGACGATGAGCTAAGCAAACTGGAATCAACAAATTTTCCAAATATAGTAAATTGTCACCCATATGATAAAGTCCAGGTGCATTGTCCAAGTTGCAATGGCTTTTGTATCACCCAGTCATGACTGAACAAACATGGCAAGTTACCAAAATGCAGGAAGATGAGATCTGTTGACACAAAATAAGAACCGAGCACAGTAAAGCTCATCTGCTATTCTTGCCACCTGTATAACTGAATTTGCTTTAATTTATATTTTGTCTTTCTGTTTTGAGATGAGGATGAGGAAAGTACATGTTCAAACCTATCTCAAATGATTTCATTTGCATCAAGTTTGGGTAAAATAAGCACAGGCCTATCTGGGCCAAGCTTAGATAAGATAACATACACCCCAACTCAAAACAGCACCGACTTTCAGAGTTGAAAAGTACTGCAAATCCAAGGGGACATGCATATCTTAGTAAATTTGAGACATTCTTCGTCAAAACAAGATTAGGTTTTATGAATTGTAGGTTTTATGGTCAGTTCAGTTACTAAAAAGATAAATATAAGTCTGAAATTCAAATCACCATCACATACAGCTTGTTCCGATTCTGAAATATCATGCTTTCCTTCGCTAAACCAGGACTGAAATCAAGCTAAGGTTTAGGACAGGTTCAATACTGGGGCAGGCACTGATTGCATGCATTTAAATCAAAAACTCGAATTGTACAACTCGTCCAAACTCTCTTGAGCAGTACTTGTATCCCATTTTCATGCTCCAGAAATGGGATAAAGTTAGCTGATTTTTACTCAGGATCATTGTAAATTTCTTTGTTTATCACAAAGCTCATCGGTTGATCTCAACTTAAGTCGGTGATGAAGGATTCCTGCAACTCCTTCTAATCCTGCAAAACTGGGAGCCTTATTGTGATTTGTTGGTAACAAACTCGAGACTACAATTTTCCAGTGTCTCCTCAAATCTCAGCTTGGTTGAGACCATTTTCCTCGCCACGGCCATAGGAAACATCAACAAGATTCAATATATCTTGGCTTGTAGGGGAGAATCAAACATGTCAGAGTCAGACTGACTCAACTCAGTTTTGAAGTCAGCTGAACCAGCGAGTATCAGCCCTGCAGCATTAGTTTGACTGGTACTTGTACCGTACTAATAAGAAACAGTGTCATAACATAATCAACATTAACCATACTCTTAAGTAACAATACTCTTAGGTAACAATGATTCTCATTCCTTTATATTAGAAGGGGAATTGAGTATTACCCAAAAATGGGTAATGAAAATAATAACTCTATAATGATACCCCTTTACTAAACTTAATCTTTCATTCCATACTCATTCCTTTTTTTTCATACCCACCAAATAAGCACCCCCAAAATTTTGTTAGACCTTTTTTTCGTAAATTTGTACAACAATTAATTATGTTTTATCAATTTTTAATAACTTATTAGTTAAGTTATGTAAATTTAATTCAGATAAAAATAATAAAGTAACCCAATAAATGAACTAAGTTAATAGGCAAAAGTTTAAGAGGAAAATAGATCTCGATCAATATAGACCGGATCTATGTCGGGTCTATGATGGGAAAATTCGATATGTAAGCTATATAAATAAGTTAAAATTCTGCAATTACTCATATCATTCGTAAGCATACGAATTCTCTGACCCATTAAGAGAATTTACTTTTTGAAAAAACTGTAGAAAAACATTAACCGTATGCCGGTGAGAAGTTTATTGAAGGATACTGTTTACGTGCATGGAAGGATATTGTTCACCATTGTTCAACACCAACACATGGTCATTTGCTGATCGAGTTTCTCACCATTTTCCCTTCATTGTTTATTATTATCATTGCTAGTTTTGTTATTATCAAGTCTTTGGCTTTAGTAGGTTGTTAGCTTTTCTTGATAGTGGATCTGTCTTACAACGTGCTATTGTGAAAGTAGGAAAATGTTGGGAGTGTAAGCCTATAAGTGGCCAATCATTTCATTGAATAAAATATCCTAATTTTTATGCCAATACTTCATTCCTTTCTCTATGTGAGGTTTCTCTGGAGTGTTGTTCTCTCTCCACATATTTTTTATTGTCACGCTTTCTTAAAGTAAAAGCTGAGAGAGCTACTTGTCCCCCTCTTACCTATTTCAATATTTGGTATCAGAGCCAGCCAGGTTCTCTTATTAACACGATGAATGATCTTCAAGTAGTTGGAGGGATCAAGAAGCTTAATAACCATAATTACAATACATAGGCAACATGTATGACGTCTTCTATGCAGGGCCTCGATTTTTAGGAGGTTGTCAACGGAGGTGAAGTTACACAACCAGAGGTAGAGGATGGGAATGGAACTTTGCGAAGGTGGAGAATTAAGGCAAGGAAAGCAATATTTGTTCTCAAATCAACCATCGAAGAAGATGTGTTGGAGCACATTCGTGATGCCAAAACACCAAAAGAAGCTTGGGACACGCTTGTTGCACTTTTCTCAAAGAAGAATGATACAAGGCTGCAATTTTTAGAGAACGAGTTGCTATCAATGTTGCAACGTGATATGATGATTGCCCAATACTTCCACAAGGTGAAGTCGATATGTCGTGAAATTTTAGAATTGGATCTAACAACTTCAATTGGTGAAACTAGGATGAAAAGAATAATTATCTATGGTTTGAGGTATGAATACAAAAGCTTTGTTGCTGTAGTACAAGGATGGCCAAACCAACCATCATTTGTTGAGTTTGAAAACTTACCCGCTAGTCAAGAAGTAATGGCCAAGCAAATAGCTAGAGTTTCATCAAAGAGTGAAGAAGAAATGCTCTACACCAACAAAAACAAAGGGAACTTCAAGAAAAACATTGTTGGTGGATTTAAAAAGAATGATGACAAGGCAAAGAGTCATAAAAGAGATGGAAGTTCTAGATTAGGGGGAGCTTCAAAGAATCATAGCAACAATAAGAGATTTGAAGGAAAGTGTTACAATTGCTACAAGAAGGGCATATTGCAAAAGATTGCTAGTCCAAGAAAAATCTTGTGGAAAGTAATGATGTTACTTCTAATACAAAAGAGAAAAGTGAAGATGATTGGGTCGCTGAAGCATTTCTTGCAGTATAAGAGGAGGAGTTAGCACTCACAGCAATAACATCTCAATTATTTGACTATGAAAATGATTGGATCATCGATTCAGGTTACGCAAATTATATGACAAGCGATAAGCAAAAATTACAAGACTTGTTAGAATACAAGGGAAGTCATGTTGTTGTGATAGTCGATAATTTAAGGTTACCGATAGCTCATATTGCTAAGATAGTAATTTATCCTCAAGATGGTGCCAACCAAATGTCACTTCAACATGTTTACCATGTTCCAGGTATGATGAAAAATTTGCTTTCAGTATCACAATTAACATCATTTGGCCATTTTGTTCTGTTTGGTCCATCGTGAATTGAAGAACTTAGAAGAGCCAGTAATGAAGGGGCGAAGATCAGAGTTAGTCTACGTATGTTGATACGACGAAAAGGAACGAGATAGCAGATTTGTGGTATATGATATTGAGTCACGTTAACTATTCCAAGCTAAAAGTGATGATGAAAAAGTCGATGCTCAAGGGCCTTCCTCAACTGGAAGTAAAAACGGACATGGTGTGTGCAGGGTGCCAATATGCCAAAACACATCAGTTGAAGATCAAAGTCAATCTATGTTTTGTTCGCAGATTTGATAAGATGAAAAGGAACGAGACAACAGATTTGTGACATATGAGACTGAGTCAAGTTAGCTATTCCAAGCTAAGTGTGATGATGAAAAAGTCGATGCTCAAGGGAGGCTTCCTCAACTTGAAGTAAAAACAGATACGGTGTGTGTGTGGGGTGCCAATATGGTAAAGTGCATCAGTTGATGCGCCTTTTGAAGAGTTCAAGTTTAAAGCTGAGAAACCATTAGATTTAATACTTTCTGAAGGGTTTGGATTTGTCAAACAATTATCAGTCGGTGGGATGAAGTATATGGTGATTTTTATTAATGACTTCTCCATGTATGTGTGGTTTTTCTTTATGAAAGAAAAATCTGATACATTTTCAAAGTTTAAAAATTCACTAAAATAGTCGAAGGAGAAGTGAGCAAGAAAATCCTTTACCTACGCAACGACAATGGAGGAGAATATAGCTCAGGTGAATTCTCAGTACCTAAGGGAATGTCGAATTCATCATCAGTATACTTGTGCCAACACACTACAACAAAATCGTATTGTAGAAAGAAAGAACAGGCATCTAGCATAAATTTGTTGAAGTATGCTATATGTAAAGAATGTGCCAACAAGGTTTTGGGCAGAAGCAATGAGGACTGCAACATTTTTTATTAACAGACTTCCTCAACAAAGGTTAAATTTTCTTTCACCTTTTGAGAAGTTATGGAATATGAAAGCTAATATTAGCTACTTTCGGGTATTTGGGTGTGTGTGCTATGTTTTTTTACCATGTCATTTACGTAGCAAATTTGATAAGAAAGCTGTTAGATGTATTTTTGTAGGCTACGACAATCAAAGAAAATGGTAGAAATGTTGTGACCCTACAACTAGAAGGTGCTACACATCACAACACGTAGTAGTTGATGAAACCTCTTCATGGTAGTCTTCGGAGAAGGAGATATTATCAAACTCAAGTGAATTGAAAAATCAATTGGAAATTGCTCATTTTTAGTTAAGTGAAAGCTATGATGTTGAACAAGGAGTTACTCAGAATTCTTTGCAAACCGGTGTGTACCAACGATTAGATGAAGAAGGTGAGACAAGTGAAGCAGAAGTACCAACTCCATATTCTTAACTCCAAAGGTCAACACGGATTTGAAAGCTAAATCCAAAATATGCCAATGCAACAATTGTAGAAGAAGAAATTGCAAAAGAACTAGAGACGTTTGAAGAAGCATCTCAAGATTTAGCGTGGACCAAGGCCATGGAAGAAGAAATTACTGCATTAGAACAAAATCAAACTTGGGAGCTGATGCCAAAACCAGAAAATGCAAAGCCTATTTCCTGCAAGTGCATTTATAAAATAAAATGTCGCACAGACGAATCAATTGAGAGATACAAAGCTCGTTTGGTAGCTCAAGTTTCCATAATATAGACTAGATTATGATGAAACATTTATTCCAATGGCAAAGCTTACAATTGTGCAAGTTTTACTTGCACTTGCAGCTAGCAAAGAGTGGGATTTATGGCAAATGGATGTTTAAAACGCAAATCTGCATGGAGAGTTGGATGGGGAGATTACTTGATTCAACCAGTGGGTTTTCGTAATCAAAATCATTCTGAATATGTTTGCAAACTACGAAAGGCACTCTATGGATTAAAGCAATCACCAAGAACCTAGTACGGTAAGATTGTTGAATTTTTAACTCAAAGTGGTTATTTTGTTACACCTATAAATTTGTCAAAGCCAATGGAGGGAAGCTAGCTATTGTAGTAGTGTATGTTGATGACTTAGTCATAACTGGTGATAATGAATTAGAAATTCTTCAAGCAAAGAAGAATTTATCAGTCCATTTTCATATAAAGGAACTTGGAAAGCTCAAGCATTTTCTTGGCCTAGAGGTTGATCGTACTCAAGATGGAATTTTTCTTCATCAACAAAAGTACTCCAAGGATTTATTGCAAAAGTTTGGAATGCTGAGGTGCAAGCTAATTTCAATACCAATAGAGCCAAATATCAAAATATGTGCGGAAGAGGGGAAAGATTTGGAAGATGTGACAATGTATCGGAAATTAGTAGGAAGTCCGATCTATTTGAGCTTGACACGATCGGATTTTTTTTGCAGTTGGTGTGATGAGTGGGTATATGTAAAATCCAAAGAAGTCTCATATAAAAGCTGTCTGACGAATGGTGTGACATGTGAGAAGTACAATTGATGATGGCATTCTGTACAAGAAAGGTGAAGATTGCAAGTTAGTTGGTTATTGTGACACCGACTACGCAGGAGATCATGATACCTGTCGTTTGACTACGAAGTATGTGTTTAAGTGTGGAGTAGCAGCAATTTCTTGGTGCAGCAAACGGCAACCAACTGTATCATTGTCAACAACAGAGGTGGAGTATCGAGCGCAACAATGGCAACCTAAGAGAGTGCATGGCTTGTATAATTGATGAAGGATTTACATGAACCAATAGATTATGCAGTTCCATTGTATTACGACAATCAGTCAAC
>JANJEY010000003.1:11771485-11787062 GCA_024703695.1 Erythroxylum cataractarum
CACCAAAACCCCACAAATTTTATGCAGAAATCGGAGGCTTGCACCAGAGAACAAGAGAAGATCTTTCTCAAGAGACACCCTGGACTGATGACGCCCACAAACCCTAATGACCCAGATGAGACAAAACGTTTCTAGACACAAAACCAATAGAGAAAGTGCGAGAAAGAGAAGAATGAAGCAAATATTTGAGATGGGTACAATTGCTCCGAGTGAAAAATGGAGAAGAAGAAGCAGAAACTGTAGTTGACAGTAGGGATATAATTATCTGAATATAAAGCAATTTTAATGAGAGAAAGTACTAAATTTTAGAATTTTAACCTAAAATTGAGAGAATATACAAGAAATTAATCTTAAATTTCAAAACAAAACAGAGTCAACAAGCCTTTGATTTCGTGCACGAGTAGATTGAAACTTGCGAGAGACAAGAAACTTCTTTGATTTTGTGCAAGACGATTCTCTCTCCCCTCTCCGACCTTAGCTTGGCGACCCGGGAAAGTAACAACAAAAATACAAAAATGCCCTCACCGAAAAAAAAATAGATCTAATTTCTATTTTTAAAATATATCTTGCCCTTTTTCATTTTTCTAAATTTTATTTTGATCATTGAACTTAATCTCCATTTTATAGTACAGAAGATTAATGGTTTATCTGTTGTAGTTGACGGATTAAGTATCCCGAAGAACCTATGTAATCAAATATTTAATAATTTGAGATAGAAATTAATCCGACTAATAGAAGTTACCTTTTCGTAACCAAAAAATTATAGATTCAAAGTTTTTTTTGGGTAAAAATATAAAAGTAAAATTGCGTATATTGATGATCCTCTTTAAATTTTGATAAAATGGTAATCTTGTGTACTAAATGTATCGACTTAAATATCTTATAATTATCATTAATGTTTTAATTAGAAGAGAAAGTAATGTTGTGAATGATGTTTAGAAGATATTAATTTTAGACTTGTAAACATTCTAGAAACTATGTAGATAAGTATATTATGGAAATGGTCAATTTGTACTTAGTGAAGAAAATGTTAAGGAAGGTATATAAAACGTGTACTATAAGCAAGGTTTTATCCATAATGACTAGGATTTGGTTATATTCTTCATTATCTATTACAAAGAGCAACATGTATAGTTGTTTTTTTAATTATAAATCCTTGCTTAAGAATATAACAAAAAATTGAAAATGAGTGAGGGAGAAGACTATACTATAAATTATAATTTATTGATGTATGGACGGCATCATTGTTATTAACTTATAATGCTATGGATAGTTAGATAGAACCATCATTTGCTTCCTCATCTTTGTTTGTTGATTTGATAGGGACAGATGTATGTTATATTGAGTTTTGATGGTTAAAAAAATCTCCAAACATTATAGGTTATATATTAAATTATTGAAGATAGGTTACATGAAGTTTCTATATAATGGATTATTCTTCTATTGTGAGTGTTAATATCAATTTGTTTATTGATCTAGTTATTGGAATCTTCGTCTAGTCTCTCCCACTTATCTCTAATTAAGATGGATTTTGAGCTAATGATTGACTTTAGATGTTGCTATTTTGTATGCAATTGGTATGAAAAGAACCAATGAAAGATGGGAAAAAGTTCATGATACCCAAGTCAACAAACGATTATGTAAGCTTCAACAACTGTGTAAAATATTGAAAATTGGTTTTGTATCTTTGTGGCCAACTCCAATTAAAAAATGACTCTTAATCAATACTTTAAGCTTTGCACTTATCCCCTTAAACCCAAATCCAAAGTATACCCCTTTTCTTAATTGGATATTATTTTGTGCCTTGTTGGAATGACAATGGCATTGGAACTATAACACAAAGTGGCCTTCCCAAGTGGGATTAGACATGCTTTTCTCCTGCATGTTCCCAAAATGATGCAATTTCACTTTTAGACATGCTTTAGGGCTACATCAAGATGGTGAGAAGGGTCCACATGCCTGATATTTCTTCACTTGCTTTCTTTGGCCTCGCGGCAAGGACCATTTTATCATCTGTTTTGAAAATCGAATCGGATCGATTGGTTTGATCGATTTGATCGGTAATCGGTTAATTATTTGATCCGATTTATTCTTAAAAATCGATTCTTAATTGAATATTTTTGTATTTTTAATATTTTAATATTAAATATAATTATTACATAATTATGACGTCACACAAATTCAACTGGTGATTGAATCGATTGAACCTAGTCAAATCAATGATCAGTAAAACTTTTTATTTAATAACCGATCTGAATTTTAAAACACTAATTTTATGGACAAGAATTGTCTGAATATTTCATTCCAAAGACAAATCAATTATTTTTATATTTAAGAACTTGTTAAAAAGTTGAACCGAACCAAAGAGGCTCTCTACTTTGGTAAAAGTATAATTGATTGGGCAACAAATACAAAAAGGGCAGTATTGAGAATTTAGAAAGATGGTTCTCTAGATGATAAGGACTACCAGATTCTTTCTTCTTCCTCAAAGTTGTCCTGTTCTGTTAATTCAAAACCACACCGCCACCACGTGTCTCTCCCCTCCCCGCCACGTGGTCTTACTGCTCCTAACACAAGTGTCCACTTTGACGGCTGCTAGTTGCGGGTTCTGTTCCGGCGCGGTAGCAGGCCCGTCACGCTCACACCACGTGTTTGCGACTTTACTACCAAGTCCCCGAGTCTGACTTCGCCTTCCCCGAATCCTGAGCTTGAGTTTGGACCTCGCCAGCCACTAGATTCTTTGTGTGACCCGCATTGAAGTGCTTGTGATCGCATGATTGAAATCTTCACCGCTGATCGCGTGGACTCTGTGTCGGTAACTCAACCAAGGTCAGAGGAGAACAATTCAGTACATGGACCCAATTACAACTTGGATACAATTAAAGCAAATTGCTTCTTGTAAAATATTAACTTCTATTTGAAATAAACGTTGCTGTAGAGAGATACGTATTTATTAAGAAAGTTGGTAAAATATTTAATATGCTCTTATTAATTACATGTTGAATTTAAGATGTCAGAGAAATTAAAAGATAATTTTAAAAATAAAATTATAAATATGCATAAAAAATCGTAAACGACACTTATTTTGAATAATTAAAATCACTCTAAAAAGACTTTTATTTTGGATAAGAGGGAGTAGTCACTAATATCTTTTACATGCGTATTTAATAATATATAAAATATTTTATTCAAATTTATTATTTTCATATATGCATTAAATAAGTCATTAATTATATGTTTCGGAATTTTTTTTTTTTAATAATCAAGTAATAATTCAGTTTAAGTTAACAAACAAGGCCTTAACTATAGCAAACGTGGGAAAGTCGGTCACATTCGTTGTGTGCACTTGCACATGTAATAATAGGACAGTGTATAAACAAGGTAGGGTTATGGAGTTTGACGGATGGTTTGTTGTTTGTTCGGAACGTGGAAATGTAAGGAAGGATGTTGTTGAAGCGTGCAAGTCAAACAACGTTTGCATGTGTTGAATTTGGACGTGCACTTTGCGGTTACGCCTCATTTTGCATACACTAACTCTAACACCCTAAGCTCATCTCCAACCATTTACGTCAAATTTAGAATCTAAATTTGATGTAAAGTGGAATATTTTTAAATTTTTTTACACTAAAATTAGTATTACTCCCATCATTCTATACTAAATTGTTATACCAAAATTTTTCAAAGAATATACTACAATAATTTAGTTATTAACTAAATTAATTTATATTTATAAAATCACAACAATTTAGTTATTAACTAAATTAATTTTTATTTATACAATAATATTTATTTATTTATTTATTAAAAATAAAAATAAAAATAAAAATCATTATTCTTAATTAATTAATATATGCTTTATATTAAATTAATATTATTTACAAAATATATTTAATATTATTGCAACAACAAATTAATAGCATACATAAATATAAATTGATTAAAATTTCTCATTTAACCTCTAATTATTTGAATTTTCACGTCGTTCTTACAAATGTTCAATTAGTACATTACGAAGTTCATAATGAGTTTCTTTATCTCTAATTTGCCTATGTCTCGCAAGGAATTCTTGAAATATAACTGTGTTGTCTCTATTGATATTTATTTAAGTCTGAATGTAATTTCAAATACTTTTGTTGAGTTTTAATGTTTAAAATCAATAGTGTGATTTAAATTTATGTATTTTTTATTTCAAATTTACTTTTTGTTCGTAACATATTTTATTAATGAATTTATAACACTTATAAATAAAAATTATAAATAAATATTAAAAATAAATTTAATATTATATTCAATATTAGTCTTGTTTTAAATATCTCAATGAAATCTTTGTAATGATATATTTTGTGTAAAGTAATAAATATGTTAAATTTAATTACTTAATAAATTATGTAAATTTCATTACTTAGTAAATTATGTAAATAAATCCATTTATAAAAATGACATAAAATGCTAAAAAGTAAATGGGTAAAATTGTCTTTTTGTATTTTTAGTGTAATAAATAGTAACACACCAAATTTGGTATGTTATTATTTATTGCACCATTTTAATGTATACTTTTAGAAGTGCTTTGGTTGGAATAGAAATTTTACACCAAAATATCAAATTTAGAAGGATAGGTTTAAGTTACTTCTCTTTGTTTTGGATTTTCCAAATCATTCTTGAGATAAGAGAGATCGGCACTTTTGTTCATCCAAAATAATTAATTGTACGATACAACCTCAGGTTTAGTTTGATAAATAGTAACGAAAAATCGTAATAAAAAAATAAAAAAGGAATAAAAAGTAAAATCAGAGTGAAAATATACTTTGCGATAATCAAATTTATACTAACAAACAAAAAACCTTTATTTGATTTCATTTTTATTTTTTATTGTAATTTTTCTTAAATAAATATAAAATTTATTAGTTGATGGTTCTGCCGGATTTTGGCTGAACTGTACGTTGCCGTTCTACTCCATGAGTCTGCTGCATTCTGTGATGAGTCCGACGTGAAGATACCTGCAAAACAAGGAAGGCTCGTCGGGGGTTGTATCCCGATTAGCCCCTCCGACGCTCAAGTAAGGCTTTTTGTGAAGGTGAGATTGATCAATGCAGAGAAAAGCAACTAGGTTATGATTTCGTACCTTAATTATGGGAGAATTATACCTTATATATGGTTTTGCAGTTAGGTTTAGATCTTTACGTGTTTGCATGGGAGACTCCCTTCTATGGATAGGCCGAAAGGGGGCATGGGCTTTAGGCATAGGACTGATCTCTGATGAATGGACCGATCGGCTCACGGGTCGTCTTGACTGAATCCGGGTCCAGCACGGCCGACCCGACCACATCTAAAAGATAGTGATTGCGGGTTCTTCATTTTTAAAAAATAAAATAAATAAATCGATCGATTATTTTTTAATAACAAGAGTTATTAAAATAAATCGAACTAAAAAATTAACCGATTTAATCTTACATAATTTTGTGTTTTGAAATTTTAAAATTGTTGGTTTTTTATTATTTTCAAATTTTAAATAAAAATTATTTTATTAACTATAAAAAGAAGTTTAATAGATAAATTTATAATTTTACAAGATTGAAATAGGAAAAGTACAAGAAGAATAATATAAATTATTTAATTTATAATGAATTGATAATTTAAGTTTTAATTTATATAGTAATAAAAGGAATGAAAATACAAAATAAAATAAAAAACCAATTATATTAAAACATAGAAAATTTTTTAACAAAATAAAGAGAAAAGGACCAAGAACAAATTAAATGATTATTATATCCATAATAATAATATTATTTATAATTATATATTGATTAAATAATTAACAAAAACTTGGTTTCTTAAACCCATTCACAACTGGACACAGTCCCAATAGGTCAAGACTTCCTTCTTTCCTTCTCCTTTCATCTTCTAATGTGCCGTTTTTTAGCATTATAAATCTCTTCACGTCACGTCACATTAGTCTTCTCTGTATATAAAGAATCCATGGTTGGTCTCTTTGTTTCTATTCTAGATCTCTGCTTGTGTTGAATCCTAAAATGGGCAAAGCTTCCATTGTCATATACATCACCATAGCAGTTCTAGTTCTCTTGCTCATTTCCCACACTCCCAAGAAGCCCACCACCAAACACCACTCCCGTCTCAGGTTCCGCTCCTCCTCCTTCAACTTCTCTGATCATAACCCTCTCCACCGCCCCCACAAGCCCGTCCCTTTCGACCCTCTTGTCGCCGACATCGAGCGCCGCCGCGAGGACAAGCAACGGGAGAGGCAGTACATTGAACAGGCCCACCCGGAGCTCCTCGTCAACAGCTCTTCGTCCTCTCCTGGTCACGAGTCTCATTATGAATGGGAGGATTTTATGGACGCTGAGGATTACTTGAATGATGAGGAGAAATTTAATGTGACTAATAGGTTTGTGTCTCTCGCGTCGCATATGTTGTGAATTGGAAGGTTTTATGAATTGGGTCGTCCTTTCTATGGACAAAGTTCGGTGTACTTATATATGGGAACTTGTATCTGGTTTTGAGAACGTCTCTTGTTTTTATTTAAATGTGATTGTTCAGTTACCATCCTGTTCACTAATTGTAGTGCTTCATTTATGATCTGTTGGCAAGATTTTGGTATTTGAATATATAATTCAGCCCATAAGCACAAAGTTGATATTTGCATTTTGGTTTTGTAAGTCATTTGTTCTGCTGTATTTATGGCCACGTATGAATATTTGCAGTGGTGAATTACTCGTGCTTGCATTCATTAGGGGGAATGAATTTAAGGATAAGAATTGTCGATAGTATGGAGTGGGTTTTCATGTTAGCGTATATGACGGATGTGCTTGTTTGCGGCACTAGGTTGGAGGTGATAGCTGCTATCTTTTTGTTATTGGCGGTAATTGATTTAGTGTGAATGATTTTTCGCCTATTTGATTGTTAGTGTGCCCCCTTATGCTCAAGTAAAGATAGTATCTTGGAAAACTTATTCACTTTGGATCCATGGATCAAGCCAAATAACGTGATTGTATTTCACACATGATAATATTTTATTTACAAGATGTGCATGTGATGCCAGGCTGGTGTTGCTTTTTCCGAAGATTGATGTTGACCCATCTGATGGTTATGTGAGTGAGCATGAGTTGACTGAGTGGCACTGGAATCAAGCCTTGAAGGAAGTTTTGCATAGGACTGAAAGAGAGATGGATATTCATGATAAAAATCATGATGGATTTGTTTCATTCACCGAGTATGAGCCACCCAGTTGGGCTCAAAGTTCAGGTCAATGTCGAAGCTCAATCATTGTATTTATTTGCATTCATATTGTTTATATTTGAATAATCAGGTAACTTTGACAATATGAATTGATGCTATTCCTTTCATGCTTTGATTCTCTCATAAGACTTGCATTTTCAACCATAGAAAACTTCTGCTGACAATTCCTTTCCAGTTAACAATTTCAAGAGAACGCTATTTAAGGAAGTAATATTGTGTGCTCTATTTGAGGGGAAATTAAAATCTTAGATAGTATATTCTTCTAAATAATCATGTGATTAGAAGCTAGTGCATTTATAACTTGGAGATCATACCTTTTAGAGTAAGTTTCACAACTGTATATGAAACAGTATATACTTTGTTGCTGGGATATGCCAGAAAATTAATACTTTAAGTGAAAGAAAATTAGAGACTATTGAACATACCAAGCTATCAAGTTTGTCAAAATGTCAAAAGTGATAATCCGGGTATATATGGGCCTCTGACAATATCTACGTGATAATTAGGGCAAGCTCTCTATCGTATTTTTGGTCAATAGGAGATTATTATAAATTAGGGGTAAGGCTGCGTATTTTTGTATCTCTTTAAACTTCGTGTATTAGTAGGACTTCTATTGAGATGTTGTTATTGTTATTGTAAGGAGATTATTATAAGTGATGCAATGAAAAGGTTTTCTTGACCTTCTAGTTAAAATTCAAACCAGAAAAACTTGCCAGGACTTTTTATTTGATCTTGTATTAATGTGCAATTTACCAACGTTACATGTTGAAAGACCATTTTCTTTCTTTGTACTATTTTCCTTCATTTTAGTATCCTCATCTTTTCTCCTGATGCATGTTTTTATTGTGCAGCCGTGTAATATAATGTTTATGTATCAAAGAAGTGAACTATTAGGTTTAATCTGGTTGCTTTCACTGATTGTGTTTCTTTGAAACATAGATACAAATCCTTTGGGCCATGACATGGGCTGGTGGAAAGAAGAACATTTCAATGCATCAGATATTGACGGAGATGGCCTTTTGAATATAAAGGAGTTTAATGAGTGAGTTTTGATTTGATTACCAATTCATCATGCTCTATTTACCGGAAGGAACAGTTTGTTATTTTGAATCTGTCGATCAACTATATCATCCTTATTGTACTGTATGATGCTTTAGTTTTCTGCATCCGGCCGACACCAAGAACCCCAAGCTCCTTCAATGGCTGTGCAAGGAGGAAGTGAGGTACATATATTACTTTAGTCTTAGTTTGTACTGTCTTTCTACCTTCATTGTTTGAATGACCTTTGGAAATCTGCTTTTGGCAGAAAAGGGTTAGCCCACATTTTGGAATTTTCCTAGTGAATATTCTACATCATCATGATTCCAAAAACGTTATGAATGAAATTTAAGTTGGAAAGAGAGGAAATTAAGAATAGAAATAACAAGAATGCTATACTTAATTCTTGCTTGTAGTTTTATTGGGTTCAGTTATATTTTCTTTTTTTCCTTCTTCATATTTTTGGATTTTAATATGTATTCATTGAGCTGCTCAGATAACTGATTGCCAATTTCATTGTTCTCTTTAGGGAAAGGGATTCAGATAGAGACGGGAAGATTAACTTCAAAGAATTTTTTCATGGACTCTTTGACTTGGTTAAGAATTATGATGAGGAAAGCCATAATGCATCTGTGTCTGATGGTCCAATGGAAGCCCCAGCTAAGGTGTTGTTTGAAGAGATAGACAAAGATGGTGACGGGTAGTTGTTAGAGCTTATAAATAATATTTGATCAATTTTTTATTGAGCTTACAATTTAGATAGACATTTGACTTGGCCTTGCGGCCTTGCCCTTTACAGATACCTGGATGACACAGAATTGCTACCTATAATTGGAAAGCTTCATCCATCAGAGCGTTACTATGCAAAACAACAAGCAGATTACATTATATCACAGGTACATTTTTTGCTGCAGAGTTCTATTCAGATAAATAGAAGGTGTTACAATTGTAAATAACTGGATATGCCTGTCAGGATAGAAAATATATGAGACAGATTTTCTCAAAGTCTAAACCATGATGAGGGCACTGCAAAGTGATGTATTCAATGTAAAAACTGCCATCAGATACCATCATGGTCATTGCTCTTTGTTATTGAACAATGATTATGCAGGGCAGCATTGTCCTTCTGTAGCCAATGAAATCTTCTTCATAAATTTGGATTTCATGTGGATCATCAAACTATCCTTGATTTGTAGGAACAGTCTTGCTAAGAAACTTGGTTTCGTTGTAACTTAGTGGCGTTGCACTAAATAGTATATGCATCTAAATAGTTATTGGGATTGTGCATCTTTATGTTGCTCCATTCCCATTTGTATGCCATATTATATCCTATGTGCTTGTCGTCAGCCCTGGTAGTAAAAGTTAAATTATGATGACGTTAATTGGTTGCATGATTGTACAATCTCACTGTAAGGAGATGAGCAGTATAGCTTGATGTTTAAATTGGTAGTCTGGCTTGGTTCTTAATGATTGCCACTAAGCTTTAAGGTAAAATGAGGAATAACTTTCCCTTTATCGAATTCTCTATCCTCGTTTGAACCCGAGACCTTAAAGTTGAATTCCATGTTGTCTATAGTTGCACGTGATTAAGAAAAAAGTGGCATTTGATCTTGCATTGCACGATAATGAAACATCAATATTCTTTAAGTTGAAATTTTATTGTCAAATTTTCTCAAGTTCTCTCTGAGCTGACTCTGGGTAATACATTTTGTTGATCAGAATTTAACCTCTTTAACAGCTTAAAGTATTGTCTAAAATTGTTTGCAGGCAGATACAGATCAGGATGGACGTTTATCACTTTCAGAGATGATTGAGAACCCATACGTATTTTATAGTGCAGTTTTTAGTGAAGAGGACGACGAAGATGACTATGGCCTCCACGATGAGTTCCGCTGATTTCAACAAGGTAATGGCAATCATACCTTCTATTCTATTTGCAGCATACATACTTGTGGAACCAACAAGTTTGCTAACAGAATTAACGGTGAGGGCAACATATGATGTTTGGTTTGCTATTTGTAGTTGTTATGACACTGGACCACAATGTTCTCCATATTTGCAGAGCAGGATACAGAGGGAAGAACTGCAGCAGGATTCAAATCATTTTGAGCTAAGAATTGAAAGCATTTTGTACAATTGTTTTAGGGATTGTGTTCTTACAAGTGTTGTTGAGGATTGTGCTTGCTCCAAAAGGATTGGAACGGTAGGTTGCTGTTGTCTGGCTATTCATTTGTATTATACGAAACATGGTTCAACTTAAAATTCATACATCTCACGATTGCAGCAGATCAAAAAAGCCCATTTTGTAGCTTAAATGAAAAATCCATATACAGAGGTAGATCTCAATTGCACAAACAAATAGTCAGAAATACACATATGCTGGCTTAACATTAAAATTACTAATGTGGTGAAAAAGTGATGATGTGTTGTTCTAACGGAAAGCTTAAATTATAATGATTAGTGAGGGTTAGGAATATTGTTTTGAAAACCGGATTAGACCGGCCAGTTTGATTGGTGACCGATTGGTTATTCGGTCCGGTTGGTTCCTAAATATCGGTCTCTACTTAAACTAGTGAGAACATGTGAAAACTGATCAATATTTGACCACTGATTAAATAATTTTTTTATTTTTTATATTATTTGATATTTTTCTATTTTTTAATATTACTAATATTATATAATTAAATATAGTTTTTAAGGTCTGGCTTGATGGTTGAGAGTGTGACCTGACTTTGATTAGGTTCCAGGTTTGATTTCATGCTAGCCCCTCTTGTAAGAGCCTGGGACAGCGGAGGTTTTACCTGTAGATGGAGAACTAGTTGGGCCCTTAATGATGAGGTACGCCTGCTTGGCCTGCCTGTGAGGTGGTGGGCCAGTTGGGTCTTCAGAGAGGTGTGCCTGCTTGACCCTCCTACGAGGTTTCTTCGAATAAAAAAAAAATTACATAATTATGATGTCACACCAGTTCGATCGGTGGTTGAACCTGTCAAAACGGTGATCAATAAGACCTCCGATTCAATGTCCGGTTCGAATTTCAAAACCTTAGCTAAGAATGAGTGTTCCTACGGATAGGCCCGCCAATGACAAACAGTTTTGATTAATCCGATCTGTTCCTTTTCATAAGCTGGCAAGTCTCTATAATAGATAGCGATATTGTAACAACAATAATACTCAATAGCCTAAGGTCAAAGGACCAAGCTTGAGTTGACCAAGAATAACCTCAAGCTGACCGAAGTTCAACAACTATTATATCGTTTTCTATTTCATAATTAAATAAAAAGATTAGATCGGATCAATAGAGCTGGGCTTGTAATCGAGCCCGGGCTGCCTCTGGCTCAAGTCCAATGACATGAGCCGCCCTGGGACTACCCATTTCTATCATAATTGAAATATACTTATGTGTTTGCGAGGTAAAAGGCATAATAGAAATTTAGATTGTGAATTTTAAGAGCAGTATTTTAATATCATTATCCATTTTACATATCAAATCTCCTGTTTTGATTACGGTGTTTTTATTATATTCTATTAAATTTTATCCACACGTTTATGTAAATCCTTTCTTATAACGAGTTGCTTAACTAATGATTCTATCTTACAAACAAATGTATTACAATCGTGTATGGTGTCTGGTGCTGGGGAATTTGTCTATAAGTAAACATTTCATTTATGGCTGACAATATTTTTTTCTGCTTTATGTATTCAACATCAGTATTGGGAATGAAGCAATTTGTACGAGCTGTTTGCAACAAAAACTATGGTACAATATTTAGATTGTAACGTGGTCAAACTTGGTTGCTAAAATGGTTTCAATCAAGAGTTCCTGCAACAAGTAAGAACGCAGTCTTCCAGAAACTGTGTGAGCTGAGTAGTATACAGGTTTGGGTCGTTTCTAAAATGATCTACATGAGGCGTGGACACGAAGTTGCAAGCCCTGACCTCAAGTCCAGCTTTCCGCTGTTCCTCTATGAATGATTCAACGGATCCAGCAGGAATGACTCTATCTGCAGAGCTATAAATATACAGCTGCGGACATCTTGGTTGTCTAGATGATAAAACATTTAGCACATCAGAAAGCCTCCTGCAATGAGTTAAGATTAATCTTTAGATAAGATCCACAATAGCAGATCTCAATGGCACCATGAAAGATAGTAATGAAATGATGGATTTAGAATGTCTGGTTATGGAGTTGACATTTCAGTGAGAGTGTAATACCTATTTACAGAAGGAAGATTTAAAACAACCCCAAAGAACTTCTTAAGAATGAATAATAAAGCTGCTTCCGCTAATGCAGGTTTAGGTTCAACCGTTGTTCTAATACCAAGTGATGGTTCTACATTGGATTCATCCGACTTTGAATGCATCTTTGTAGCAACACTGCTCTTTTTCAGAAAAGCAGCGCTGAAACCTGAAGCCCAGACCTGAAATGAAACCAAGGTCCATAAGAACTCAAAAGCCTGAACAAGGTAGAAAATGGGAACAAGGAGTACACCTACTCCAATAAATTTGATAAAAGCAAAAATATTATAAAAGTTAACAAGCAATGGATAGCCATTATTAGCATCTTAAGTGCAAAACGAAAGCAAGACCAAAAAAAGATATGCGCGTTTCATGGTGCCTGAGTACATGTAAGATGCCACTGGCAATTGCTGGGTGGCATTATAATATATTGATCTAATAGAGAACTGCTTAACCATTCTGAATAGTTAAAGAGTACGTGGTTACCTGAGGGTCAGGAATAGCAACAGGTGCAGAATCCACAATGCAACCCCCGATCCTTCCCAACAAAGAAGGATCCTGCTTCTGCAGCTTCTCCAGTATAACTCCATACCTGTGATAATCACAATCAAAACAACGCAACAAGCTTAAAACAGTTATACGAAGAATAGATAAAAGCAGCCTGGTATTGAGCGTGATAATATTATTTGAGCACCAGGAATAGATACACATAGAGACGTAGATAGGACAAGGAATTTACGTTAACCAGCCGGTGTTGCTGAAAGTGTGGAAAACCAATTTCTTTTGAAGCTCTTCTTCCAACCAATTAGCCAGATGTTCGACAAGCAATTCTATGTCCTTTTCGGCTTTCCCACCAACTCGGTAACTAAGAATCTCACCCATTGGAAAAGTGAAGGAAATGGCATGAAACCCTCTTGATGTATACCACTCAGCATATTTCTTTAGATGTTTCTGCTTTGATCCTAGCCATCCTAGTAAAACGACCACAGTCCTAGACTTTTCTGACGAACAATTAGAGGCGCCAGTGACGTCAAAAGCATTTGGTTCAGGCAAATGGCTTATGTACAATACATCTGGTGAAGAGGTGGTGACGTTATGCTTAAATCTAATAGGATTTGGTCCTTTGGCCAATTCTGCGGACTGATACAAATTTATTAGAAGAGGCGAATAAGCAACAGAACAACCTGAAGGAATTGTACCAAAAGAGGGGTTTCTTATATTAAACGGGAAGTTGACATTAGGAACGGGTACACTAACGAAGGACAAGTTTGCCAGCATAGAAACGGATATGTAAGAAACCCGGGAAAAGTTTGGTTCTTGAACCGAATTAGACAATGAGGAATGTGAATGTCCGGAGGTGGAACAACCGTCCGACAATTGAAGAGACCAGCGTTTATCAGAAAAGTCAGTAGAAAGTGAAGCCAGGGTAACAATGGCAGCAGCAACTACAGGTCGTTGAAGGATTCCGGAAAGGGAACCCATGTTGGAGGCGCAAGAAGAGAATCTGTCATAAGAGATATAAAATACAAGGGAAATCGGCGACAACCCAGATGGCCAAAACTTGAAAGAAAAAGTCACCTTCAGCGAAGGTAAAAACAAGTTTCAAAATACGACCAATTCATAAGAATGAAGAGCATGAAATTGGGTTGGCTTTTGTTTCTCCCAATATAAAAAGGAAAACAACCTGAGACAATACAAAGCCCACGATCACAGTGAAAACACACAAACAGGTTGCATTGGATATCAGTGAGTGTTCAGCGTTTAGTTTCCTAAGAAAGTCGGGCTGTCAAACTTCCCAAAATTTGACAGCCCGACCAACTGAGTTCTTCCTTCCGGCGTCACCTCAACTGTCCTTTTAAACCAACTGCATACCTGCCAACAGCCACAACAACCAACAAATCCATGTGAGGTTGTGAAAAGTTTTGACCATTTTCTTTCACTACGACCATTAAGAAACAGAGGAAAGAAACGAATAAGAAAAGAGGACACGGAGCTGTATCCATTTGAGTTTACAAACCAGAACTTAAATGAAGGAGCAATCAAATTTCAAATTTTTTTCTAAAATCTTGCTTTTGTTCCTGGGGTAACTTTGGTGACGGTGACTGATTGGCACAGTTTGTGTTTTCCGACATTCTCGGAGCCCCACACTTTTGATTTGGCGTCAAGTAAAGTAATGACAAGTGAGACTGATTTGCCCCCGAGGTCTGCGGTTATAATAGCAGAGAAATTGGAGCAGCAAGCTTGAGCCTAGAGAGGGTAAAACCGGGAAACTGCATTAACAGAAGACAGTCACGCGATAATTGAAAGCCTTAGCTTACAGGTTCAATATGAGTCAACCCGGATCAATCGACTCAGTTTTCGTTCAATTTCAAAACTTGTTAGGGTTCAGTAATGAAGTCGAATTTCTTGGAATTGGGAACAACATTGAATGAGAATGGGAGTCCCGAAATTGAGAATATTGTGAACTGAAGAGGCGATGACACCGGTAAGAAATCAGGAATTACAACGATGGAATCAAGAGATAACGTAGACGAAAAAGGAGAGAACTGACCGAAAGAGTAGAATCGGAACGGAAAATGCAGATTGTACCGCGAACCGTTTCTTCTTTCTTCTTCTGCTCTTCTTGCTTCGGTTCCTTTTCAAATTAGTAGATGAACAAAAAGTTACGGAGAACGTGTATATATAGAGAGATTAAAAAAATTATTCTCCAAAACTTTAAATTGAAAATTGTTTTTAAAAAATTCTTTAAATTTTTAATAACTTTTACATATTATCATCACTGGTTAAGAGTAAAACTGTATATTATTATCTCTCTTTAAATTTTATATATTAGCGAGATTTCTATTTATTACCCATTTTGATAGACTTTTAAGAAATTAATAAGCAATTTTCTCCATCACAAGTCTTTTTTTAATAAAGTAGATATTTGATTTTAAATAAAAAATATATCTTTAATAGATATAATTTTTTTTTATAATTAAAACACAACTTTTTTAAAAAGTTCAAATTTAAAGTTTTCTAAAAAGCCTTTTAAATGATTTTTTTCGGT
>JANJEY010000003.1:11843885-11857715 GCA_024703695.1 Erythroxylum cataractarum
CTTTATAAAGTTGGTTTAAATAAGTATATGGGAATAGTCAAAACTGGTAGATCCTAAATGATGACATTCCATATACTCATAACTGGTAAACCTTCAATGATGACATTTTAAGAAAAACAATTACAACAGTAAGATTTACTAATCAAGCTTAAAAATTTGACACTTTCTGAGAAGTAAAAGTTCAAAAAATTGCGGGAAACAAGCCACCCAATTCTTTTTAGAAACCATGCAGTTTGAAACTCACAATAAATATTAGTAATTGAAATCATACTGAGATCCTGGCATTTTACACTACCAGACCATATTAAAAAAGTGTTATTAATACATCCTACGCATTGGTAAGGCAATTCCACACTTCAAGACTCTCAGTCAATCCCTCTTAACATTAATCAGTCCTTGGTTTATATATATGTTTGCACGAAGAACAAAACAGAGAAAGTCGATTAAATGTGCTTTACTTTCCTGATTTTCTTTATATCCTCTGTGTTATGATTAGTAATTGGAAGCCGAAAGGGAAAGCATACATCTTTACCAAATTTCCTAATCCTACTCTCGTATTGGCCACTTAGTTCACATAACTACGAAAGAATAATCTTCGCAGATACCAACTGTATTACTCTTTATACTTAAATGTCTTGAACTTATATAGTACACTGTGTTAACAGTTTCAAGCAAAACAACCATATCAACTTCGTTATTAACTCATTTCTTACTTTTTTACAAGTTGCAAGCCGCCCTTCAGTTGCATTCTAAAGGTCAAAACTTTTGGTTAATTCTGCCCCAATTGATAAAATACCCTCCTAAACATCACCAAGCTAATGCACTATTATACAGAAAAAATAAGAAAAAAGTTACTATTGTTTGAAGATTAAAAATAAAACGAACCAAAAGAACACAAAACGGGAAAGGAAAGCAATAAAAGAAAGGAAGAAACCTGCAACTGAGGGGTGTTCGTCAGCAAAAAGCTCTCGACTTTCTTCTTGTCGGCTTCAACCAAATGCAGGAAAAATTAGACACTAAAAACTGACACTAACACAAATAAAATCGATAGCATAAAGGACAGCTAAAAACAAAAAACCTGAAACAATCAGTAAGGATTGGAGTTTCTCCAGGGGGCTTGGATCGAAGACTGGAACAGCAAAGCGTTCTATGCTGCAGTTGATGATCAGTCGAGGAAGATTTTTTCAAAATGAAAGAAGAGAGCTGCACAATTCTGGCGCCAAGCCCTAGAACTTGGTGGTGAGAACGGCGGTTAGCGCGGTGGTTACACTGGAGCGAAGCAATACGAGAGCCACCGGCCAACATTATCGGTTTCTTTGTTTCTGACTTCTCTTGTTAGAAATATATTACTGACTTTCTTCACTTTTTACTAATGTGGTCTTTCATTGGGTAATTCTTCATAGATTAATCTAAAATTAAATTTTAAGCTTGTTTAAAAGATGGAACTAATTATAATTCAATTGTGATTTAGCGCCTTTTTTAATAAACTTATATCAATGGGGACTTTTTAAGAAGAACTTTTATAAGAACTAAATTATCTGACTCTTATTAAAAAAGAGTTTTTTTTAATAAAATTTTGTACAATAGATTATTTAACAATAAAAAAATATTTTTAATTTTAACTATATTTTATTTTGTAATAAAATTATTTATGTATATAAATATTATTTAAAATATATTAAACAATATGCAAAGTATAATATATTAAATATTATATAATTTTAAACCATATGAAACATAAATAAAAGTATCTCTAACCAAATTTTTTATATGGATTATAATATAAATAAAACTAATATAAAAAATATTAAAACATATAAAAATTCAAATAATATTATATAAATTTCAAAATAAACATGAAGATGTGTTGTAAGTATTGTAGGAATTATATGTAAAAACATAAAAATAAAGGGGACTAAAAAATAGACTCGTTAACTAATATGAAAATTTTACTTAAAAAATATTTTAGTTTAGCTTCAAAAAAAATCATTTCTATGATAAATTTAGATTTTACAGTCAAACACTCATTTTTTTAAAAAAACTTTTGTGGTAAAAAAAGTACTTATCATCTTTCTTAAAGGTAAAACAAATAGACACTTAAGCGGGCTTAATTATAAATTTAGATAAGTACATCAAACATTTAATTATTTTCTTTATAAGGGTTATTATTGTAAACTTTTTCAAAGAAGTGACGAGAACACGTTATTGAACATAGTAAGTGCTTCATTAAAAATATATATATAATCAATGGCAAAATGACCAAAATTTTAGAATTTTTTAATTTAATATTTAAAGGGTTGTTTGTTTATGTTTTTTTGTCATTTTTGTAAAAAGAAAAACAGGTAAGTAAAACATGTTTAATTTACTCTGTTGCGATTTTTTGTTTCTAAAAATAAAAAAACTACAACGGTTTTACAAAAACTAGAAAATATCGTTTCTCTGAATTTTGACAACATATTTTCTTCGATAGAAAACCAACTTATTCCTGCTTTTTTATCTCGATTAATAATAATAATAATAATAAAAGTAAAAAATTTATAATAATAATAATAATAATAATAATAATAAGATAATTAATTTGGTATAATATAATTAATAATAAAAATAATATTATTAAAAATAGTAAGTAGAAAATTTATAACAATAATTAATAATAATAAAAATAATTAATATTATTATTATTATTAACAATATAATAATAATAATAATAATAATAATATATTAAGGTTAAGGTCTCTTGCAGTTACTCATATCAATAGTAAACATAAGAATTTTCTGACTCATTAAGAGAGCTTACGTTTTGAGAAAACTGTGGAAAGACCTTGCTTGTATCTCCGTGAGCAGTTTCTATGAAGGCGGCGGTGGATTCGTGCTTGTTTTAGGTTCAGAAAGTTCGTTTAAAGTTATGGAGACCGAAACTAGGCATTTTTCACATTTCTTCGTTTCTTACCTTTCACGTTCGATTTGGGATACGTAACTAAGTTATCATTACGTATTACACATGGTATGAGAGCAGTGACGCGATCAAGTGGTTAAAAACCAATATTTTTCGATTTTCTCTCCATAAGGTTTTCGAAGATTTCTGCTTCTCGGTTTTTCTCATTTTTATTGCATAAAAGTAATATACAAGTATTTAACCTTGAGAAATGGGGTAAAAAAGAGTCTAAAAGTGCAAAAAATTGACCCCGAAACTCCCCAGAAATTGCCATTTTTTGGCAAAGGAGTGCCTCATTGTCATACGCTTATATAGAAAAGTGGCATGGCACGCACGATGTTAGCAATACAGAATTGCTACAGTGATTTTAAAAAACACATAAAAATTAAGATTTTCTGTAAGGGTGCCCTAGAGTGTTTTAGGTCAGTTTCTAGGTTCGAAAAAGTTATAAAGTAAAATTATTTGTTTTTTTAGATTTATTACATTAGTAATAAATTAAAGTTTAACTCCAGAAAAGGAATTAAGGTATTCTAAATCTGATTTCGAGTGAATTTTCATGCTTCGAACATCACATGAGAGAGATACTTCAATTTTTTGTATCTCAGGTCTCATGTTCAGTATTCAAGATTGCATGATAGTTACGCGGAAAAAGAATTAAGACATTCTAAAGCCATTTTTGAGTGAATTTTTATGCAACGAACTTGCCATAAAGGAGATACATAAGGTTATCACGAGTGGTTAGTTTAGTGTCTGGTGATATACAATATTTGCTCTACTGAGATTTGTCTCAAATGAAATTTTCAAAGAATGTCTTAAGCACGAGTGTGTGATAATGAAACTACACATTCAGATTTTTGCATGTATTGATGTTACATTGTCACATACCATATGCCCATAAAAAATGTGAGGATAACATAAAGATGTATCCCTTATATTTGTGGACTTTTTGAGTGCTGATGAGGATGTAGTCACTAAACTAACCTTTCAAGACAGTATTTTAAATTGTTCTGCTTGCATGTTTGGGGATGTCTTTGATTTTGTGTTTGGTTATTCTGCCTAAAGTTTTTGGCCTTACATAATATTTTGAGATGTGCATAAAGGCATTAGATGGAGGAAAGTTGTTGCTCAAGTGATCTATTCACCCAAAGGTAGTAGTGTCATGAGATTTGATGGTTTATACTCTGATCGCTTTTATGTGGAAGTCTAATTGCATATATTATGTATTCAACCTAAAGGTGTTTCATAATATGTGTAATCGGATTTTCAGAAAAGATACTATTTAATGGCTTTGAGTATTGTTGTTATCCTAAATTTGTGTTGATATAATCAATGATATTTTATAGTCACCTTTTCGGTCAATAAAATCAGTGTCACTATTGAAACCCTGACCGGTTTTAATACAAAGAAGTGGATGAAGGATCTATTGAATGCTATGGAGATAGTTGAGGTTGATATGGTTATACAGATGGATAGGCCATCTCCATCTATATCCATGAGCTCGAGAGTTCATAAAGTAGCCTATGAAGCCTGGGATCGGTCTAACAGATTATGTTTGATAACCATTAAGAGATTCATACCTAACCATCTGCTTAGTGGACTTTAGGACATAGACATAACGAAGGAGTTTCTTGAAAATGTCTCTCAAAGTTATATAATCTCACCTAATATTGAGATAGTGCCTTGATAAAAGAATTATTCTCCATAAAGTATATAAGAGAAGGGGGAGCAATGAACTACATATCAAGAATAATTCATCTTTATAGTAGATTGAAGATGTTGAATATTCCTCTTCCTGATGCCTTCATTGTTCACCAGACTTTAGAGTTTAGTAATCTAATGATGACATATTACTCGCTAGATGAGGAATGGGACTTCAATGCTTTGATGGCCCATTGTATTACTGAGGAGGAGAAACTCAAGTTTGCTACTCTTGCAACCCTCGAAGCAATTAAAGGGAAGGCAAAGATAAAGCTCGCTAAGTTTAAAGGTAGAAAGTTCAAATCTTTTCCACATGCTGATGTTGGTCAAACCAGTGCTAGTAAAGGTCTACATGACATATAGAAGCCAGCAGTATAAGGTCTAAAAGGAAATACTAAGACCATCAGGTAACTCCTTGGCTTATTAATTTATGAATCTAACTTACGATAGTCACATTAAGTATTTGGTGGCTATATAGTGGAGCATCTTATCAAGGTTCTTTTACGATGCAGGGGTTCATATCCAAGATAAAGCCAATTAAAGAGAAGGAGAAACTAATGATTCATAGGAATGAAAAAGTAGAAGTAATATCTATTGGGAATGTATGTACTGAGCCTTATTGTAAGGTTCATTTGGGTTTTATATGACATATTTTATATGTGATCTTTTGATCAATTTTGGACAAAGAGGGTTAATGTTTTGTATTTAATGCTTCTGCTGTATAGTTGTTGTTTAATACAAAACATAATAATATAACTTTCTTGTCATATGGTTTGTATATAATGTGTACCCCGAATTAGATATATGTTTCTTCGTATCTTACTAAATAAGTTATGAAATGAAGAACCCTTATGAATGAGAAATCATACATGGTGTGACATAAAAGTTTAAGCCACATTTCTAGAGCTAGGGTTGAGAGATTGACCAAGGAAAGCATTTCTATATTCTAGATTATGATGATCTGGGAACATATGCTGATTGTTGTAGAGGTAAGTTGACTAATAAGGATATTGAGGTTAACTCATGCTTTTAACTTGTTGAGTCTGATACATAAAGATATCGGTAGACCATATATCGTTGTATTGTGCAATTCTAAATGTATTATGACATTTGTTGGTGATTATTCTCATTATAGTTATTTTTTTTTTCTTAAAGATTGAAGGTTGAGAACTAATTGAAAAAATTCATCAAGATAGCCAGATTTGTTTGTAGAGGAGAATATCATGAAAAACATAAGGTTTTAGGACTTTAAAAGGTCCATTTACCAGATATTTGAAATAATGACTTACTTCACTATGTCGAGTAGTTATGAACAAAACGGTGTGTTATCGAAAGGTTTAACTGCAACCTAAATGACTTGAAGAAGTTGATGCATAACAAGGCTATTCTAACTGATTATCTAGAAGTTTGGAAACTCAACCTTGCACAAATTTATGTATGGGATTGTCCTATTGAGGTGGTTTAATCCTTATAAAGAAAGATTGCACGCTCGTTCTACTCATTGCTATTTAGTAAGATATCTATACCATTTTGAGGTTACATCTTTTACTGTATAGAATCTCAGACCAAAATAGTAGAATCACAAATAACTAAGTTTCTAGAATACAATGTCTATGATGATGGTAAGCCCTTTGACCATTAGGATGATAATAGGGCGGATACTAGAATTATCATATACCTGCTACTCATATAGTTAGATCCGGTGAATCTAGGTCTTTATACCGTGCCTGTATAGGAATAGGAATCCATACCTGTACACACAGTAGTTCCTGGAGGTACAAGATCTAATGCAATTAGGTAAATCCACCAGAGTGAGATGACCTATTATCTCGTCTGATTACATAATCTATCAAGTGTATAGGAATATGATATTAGACATGTTTTGAATCCAGTTATTTTTACAGAAGTTATTTTTAGACCCAATGCGGATGTGAAGTGAGATGTAATGAATGACAAGATGCAATCCATGCATGGTGACTTGGTGGAATTGGGAGAAGCCGTAGGTATTATTGCAGGTCAATCCATCATAGTAAGGTTTGGGAGCCAATTGATTTATTGTGGAACTGCAAACTCGTCAATTGTAAATGAAGATTAGACCTAAAGGATTTCAGGATAAAGTTCAGTAGTTTATGGACTTGCTCAGTTGCCTAATGGTTCACTCAAGGAGAAAGGTTGACTTTATATTACCTTTTTTCTTGTATCCTAGTAAGATACATTTTGAGTGGTTAAGGAAATTGTAGCTCATGTTGATATAGAGTTACATTAAATGGCTGTCAAAATTGTTTTCCTAAGTAAAGACCTTTATGAAGAGGTCTATATGGTACAACCTGAAGGATTTCATGATCCAAATGGAACTCACATAGTTTGCGCATTATGCAAATCAATATATGATTTACATCAAACCTTCCGAAAGTGATATCTTATAGTTGATCAGATTATGACCTCTTTTTGCTTCATGAAAAATAAAGTTAAAATATACTTGTACTATGAGGTCAACGAGAGAAAAATTTTGCATGTGGATGATATATTGCTCATGTCAAATTACTTGACTATGTTGTATAAGATTAAGCAACTTTTGGTCAAGAACTTTGAAATGAAGGACCTTGGCATAGCATCTTTTGTCCTAAGTATTCAAATTCATCGGGATATATCTCAACACTCATCAAGCCTCTCACAGAGTGCATATAGTGAGTATATGTTGCAAAGGTTTAATATTGTTAACAATAAACCCATCATAGCATCTATCTCTCATAATGAGAGATAATCTTTAGCACAGTATCTAAAGAATAAAGTAAAGAGAGAGGTTATGAGGAATGTTCCATATACTAGTACGGTTGATAACCTTATGTATGCTTGGCTATGTGACACGCAGGACATATCATTGACTGTTTGGTTAGTATTCGGTTAATAGAGGAGTAGACCATTAGAATGCAGTCTAGCGAGTGTTGAGATAATTAAAAGGGAACTAAAGATTATATGTTGACATATAAAAAAATCAACAAACTAAACCTTACAGGGAATTCATAATCAAATTTAGCTATGTGTCTGGATGATCGAAAGTTCACGTAAGGTAACATGTTTTAAGTTTATAAATGGTACAATGTCATGGAAGGGTGTCAAGTAGACACTGGTGACTTCCTCGATCATGCATGCAAAGTGCATATTATGGGCTACTTCACAGACGGTTTGGCTCAAAAACTTGATTTCTAAGTTGTTTGTGATTGATTCAGTAGCTAGACCCATTTGGTTGTACTGTAGTAATCTTCTTACTGTGTTGTTTAATAACAAAAAAGAATATCACAGGGTCTTAGCAGTTAAAAGTCAATTATTTGGTTATAAAAGTGTTGATACAAAAAGGTGACATTAAGGTTTGGAGCATATAAGGACTAAGGAAATGTTAGTCGATCCTTTAACTAAAAGGCTTCGCCCACTTGTGTTTGTGGCACAAATATACAGTATGGTATTTTGATGCCCTTAGAAACAGTTAATTAGGAGATCGTTATGTTTGCTACTTGCACATTTGTACATTTTGATGTATTATGACGGTATGATGGTTCATCAATAAAGATGATCATCGTTTATCCTCAGTAATACGTATTATTATACATTGTCATAATACATATGAACGTGTTAAGATTTGTGTCAATCTTGAGTATTTAAAAGTCATTGGGTATATATATAGATTGACCTTGAGCCTATGTCATTAAGACAAATACAGTTTTACACAGATATCTATAAAGTTTGATATGACATAAGGGGATATAAGTTTTAAATCTCATAAAAGTTCTCTAATATAGTTTAGCATTTAGTTGGAAAACATCAAGGTTTTCTCTAATGCAGCTTAGCATTTGGTGAGATGAAACAAGTTTTCTATAATGTTATTTGGCATTTGGTGAGAGAAAATAGGATTTCTCTAATGCAATTTAGCATAAAGTTGGAGAAATCAAGACCAAACAATCAAAGATGATATAATTTAGATCATAAAGGTATCATCTTAGATTGCCACACTCTATTTTCCCATTCATGTTAGTGAGGTATTAGGTATACGTAATTGTATTGGATCTGTGTTGTACACGACACATATATTTGATACTTTTTGGTATCGAAAGCCTTGCAGGATGGAATGATGGACTTTCCTTATCTTTGGATTAAATATTTTGTTTTAAAAACCTAGTCAACTAATTCAATAGCGTGACTTAATTTAATTTTTAAACTGTTTTAAAACTAGAGTCAAAACCTGTCACTACTGATTGTCCAAGGGGGATAATGTTAGACAATTTTGTCCTTTCTCATAAAGTTGGACAACTATTAATTGCATTTTTTGATTTTTTAATAACTTATCGATTAAGTTACATAATTTGATCCAGATAAAGATAATAAAATGGCCCAATAAATGATCTAAATTAATAGGTCGAAGTTCGGGTAAAAAATAGATCACAATCAATGTAGATTGGACCTATATAGAGCCTATGATGGGAAGCCAAATATGGAAGTTATATATATAAAGGTTAAGGTCTCCTACAGTTATTTATATCAATCGTAAGCATAAGGATTCTTTAACTTGTTAAGAGAGCATATGTTTTAAGAAAACTATAAAAAGACCTTACCTGCATCTCGGTGAGCAGTTCCAATAAAGGCGGCGGTGAATTCACACTCATTTCGGCTTTGGAAAGCTCGTTTGATGTTATGGAGACTGAAATTAGGTATTTATCTGCATTTCTTCATTTCTTGCCCTTGCACGTTCGATCTGGAATACGTAACTAATGTACCGTTACGTATTACATCCAATACTTAAACATTAAAAAATGTAGCAAGATTGGAGACAGTGGGATTTCCAGTGTTACAACGGCTTATTCATCGTCTATTAAGACACTTAAGCTGTTGGATTGGTGCAAAGTTGGTGATGAGTCAACGTTGGGTAGATTGTCATAATCTTGAAACCCTTATTATTGGTGGTTGCTGAGATATTTCTAACCAGTCTGTTAAATCACTGGCCTCAACCTATAAAAGTAGTTTGAAGAATTTCCGTATGGACTGGTGTTCTAATATCTGTGACTTATTAGTAAGCTGCATTCTCACTAAGTGTATGAGCTTTAAGTGTATGAGCTTGGAGGCTCTTAACATTGGTTACTGTGAGGAGGTGACAGACGGTGCTTTTCAGCATTTAACAATGATGGAAGTTGAATCAAGGTTGAAGATTTTGAAGATTAGTAACTATTTAAAGGTTACAGTGACTGCAATACGTATGCTTTTGGAGAAATGTGGCTCTTTGGAATACCTTAATGTGAGATCATGTGCACATGCTACAAAGTCCGGTTTTGATGAGGCTGGATTGCAATTTCCTGAATGTTGTAAAGTGAATTTCAACGGAAGTTTGAATGAACCAGACATATTGGTTTAAGACCTCATATTACAGAAGTTAGGATCCCAGAATTTTTTCTATAGAAATTTTGTAAAGATAAAAAACTATCCCTTTAGAAGCCGATTGGGTTGCAAGTATGACTGAGGGCTCATTCTTGTAATCCTCTTATGCTCGTGTACATGTTGTGTATCGATCTCCAATAGTGATGCTTTTTGAAAAATTCCTTAAGCTTACATATTATTACGAAATAAATGGTCAAACTGACCATATCTTAGGCAAATTTGATTATGATATTTAATGCTTGATTTTAGGAATCAGTTTAGAGATATTCTTGTGATAATTAGCAAATATATAGGATTTTCTGTTATATTTCAGCTCTCTATATATAATGAGTTTTGTTGCTGTCAATAAAATACGTGTATTCTGCAACCAAAATACCTTCTTTTTCCTTCACTTATGTTTACCTATTACATTTCAGCTGTAGAAAAACAACTTGGTATCAAAGCATTTGTCTTAAGGGACCTATAAGATGAGCAAAAACACAAGCATGATTTACAACCCATAATTACAACCATCTTCAAGCAATGGAGATTGAAACATAACTGTCTCAAGGTGCACCACCAATTTTTTATGGTGAAAACTATCAAGTTTAGGCTGTTTGAATGAAAGCTCATCTTGATGCTATAAATGTTTGGGAAGCCATGGAGGAAGACTATAAAGTACCTCCATTGTCAAAAAATCCTACAATGACTCAAATCAAGATGCACAAATAAAGGAAAAACAGGAAGTCTAAAGCCAAAGTCTACTTATTTTATGCTATTTCAAACATTGTATTCACAAGAATTATGAATCTAGAGTCGGCAAAGGATATATGAGATTACCTCAAAAAGGAATACCAAGGCAATGAAAAAATAAAGAGTATGCAAGTGCTCAACTTGATTAGAGAATTTGAAATGTTGAAGATGAAAGAGTCAGAAATCATTAAAGAATTCTTCGACAAGTTGTTCGACCTAGTAAACGAAGTGAGGTTATTAGGTAAGGATTTTTATGAGGAACGAATAGTGCAAAAAGTTTTTATAACCTTAACTAAAAAATATGAATCTAAAATTTTTGCATTGGAAGAAGTTAAGGATCTATCAACCATGTCTTTGGCAGAATTAGTAAACACACTATAGGCACAAGAACAAAGGAGGATGATGAGAGAAGAAGGAATCATTGAAGGTGCTCTGCTAGCAAAAGAAAAAAATCTAGGAGGAGACAAAAACAAGAGTTTCAATAAGATCGACAACAATAACAATAGAAACCATGATGATTCATATCCATCACGCCCATATTGCAAGAAAAAACAAATCACCCATAAAGAAAATGTTGGTGGAGGCCTGATATCAAATGCAAAAAATGTGGACAAATTGGGCATATAGAGAAGATTTGCAAGTCATGAAATGAAGAGGCAAAAGTAGCAACTGAGCAACATCAAGAGGATGAATTATTTTGACATTAAAGCTCTACAACTCCTAAGGCAAGGAGGAGTTTGTTGAAAAAAATCTTAGGCTTGTAGATTATTACGAAATAAATGGTCAAACTGACCAGATCTTAGACAAATTTGATTATGATATTTAGTGGTTGATTTTAGGAATCAGTTTAGAGATATTATTGTGATAGTTAGCAAATATATATGATTTTTGTTATATTTTAGATCTACATAATGAGCTTTGTTGTTGTCAATAAAATTGTGCGTTCTATAACAAAAACACTTTCTTTTTCCTTCACTTCTATTTACGTATTACATTTCAGCTTTAGAAAAACAACAATGCTTGACCTATTTTTTATCTTTAAAGATTATAATTGAATTTTCATCATTGTTAATGTATATAATTCAGCTGTTAATAATATAATTAAGGCTTAATGTATATAATCCAACTGTTAATAATATAACTAAGGCTTCATTTTAGGCTTCATTAGAGGCTTAACTTTAGGCTTAAGCCAAGATTCTTTCCTAAATAGAATGTTATTCTTGTGTATAAGTAGGCCTCTTTGTATTCAGTATAAGAAGTAATAACATATACAGATTCTCGTAATTCTCTTATCGTGGTATCAGAGTAGTAAATTTTTTTTGGGAGTTTATTCTTCCTTGCTGCGAAGAATTTCCTTTGGGTCTGTTTTTATTTCTTTTGTGTTCTCTATTTCTGTGTCGTGTCGTCAGTCTTTATCAGAATTTTATTCCGATTATATTTTCGGATTCTTCTCTTCCAGACAAGTTCAACGTATTCAACCACACCTCGAATGGAGCATCCACATGCCCTCATGTGCTATCTGAAGTTTCTGCCCCATCAGCCACGCGATCTGTTAACCAAACCGGCTCAACTCTTTGATTTCCTGGTTCAACCATATAAGTTTCTTGAAAGGCCGTGTTCTTTGGCGATATGTCGCTGGTCATGTTCCTAAACCAATAAAAGTGACCAATGAGGATGAAAACAAAATCACAAATCACATGGATCAATGGGAAAGCAAGATTCATCAGATTCTCACTTGGTTTTGAAATACATGCATCTCTGGGATTAAATTGGAATTTCACATATTCGACACTCCAAAAGAGGTATGGGATTTCTTGCATACCAGATATTCTCTTTCTGATGACATTTACCAGTTTCAGCTCTATCGTTGTCTTCATCGGATGCATCAACAATAAGATCAAACTATTCATAGTTATGTTTCTAAATTACGAACTCTCTGGGATCAATTGGCTACTTGTGATCCAGTATGGCCTGACTCTAGCTTTGCTTCTCTCTATACAGGTCTTCGTGATCGCCAACATGTCTGGCATCTTCTTATGAGACTCAGCTCTGAATTTGAATTTAGTGAGTGGTGCCTTATTACATCGCAGTCCCTTATCCACACTTGACACAGTCACCAGGAAGTTACTTTCTAAAGAAACTCGTCTCAACACTCTCCGAGCAAAGAGAACTTTACCCTCTACTGATGTTGTCATGGCTACCTCCTTTCTTCTATCACATCACCATTTGTTGGCTACTCTCACAAAACTCAACTTAGATATTGCAAGAAATTGTGTCATCATATTTCAGAGTGTAGAAAGCTTCTTGCCAAAAATACATCTACTTTTGGCAATTCTTCTCGGCCCTCTTATCGTCCCACTTCCACTTCTGCTACTGCTGCTACTATCACTGAAGGACCTTCTAATGAACCCACTTCTCCCAAATTCTCAATGCAAGACATTAAAGTCATTCTTCAGCAACTTCACTCAGAAAATGAACCCTCAGACGGGAAAGATTCTTGGGACCGGTCGAAAGGTTGGACGACTTTTTCAGCTCTCTTCTCTTCATTTTCCTACACCAACTCTCATCATAGCTATTACTTCCGATATATGGCACTCTTGTCTAGGACATATCTCTCGTTCTAGACTAGGTCCTTTAATCTCTAGTAATTGTTTAGGATCTATTAAACAAACAATTTCGGAATGTGTTTCATGTCAACTTGCTAAACATCATGCTTTACCTTTTCCAGTCAGTAATTTTGTTACTTCTACATCTTTTGACTTGGTTCATTATGATATTTGGGGTCCTGCCCCAACTGCTACTACTATAGGTAGATCACATTATTTTGTTAATTTTGTTGATGATTTTTCTAGATATACCTGGATTTATCTTACGCACCATCGATATGAGTTATTCTCCATTCATTCTCAATTTGCATCCATGATCAAAACTCAGTTTTCTTACATTATTAAGATTTTTCGTAATGATAAAGCTATGGAATACAAGGATCAATCCTTGTCTACTTTATTCTCCCAATATGGTACTCTTGTTTAACGTTCTTC
>JANJEY010000003.1:11861571-11887189 GCA_024703695.1 Erythroxylum cataractarum
GTCCTTAGGACGAGGACAATTATCTCTGTTCTGTCCATCGCAACCAAACATCTCCCTGTCTTCAATTCTTGTCCTATCCTGTCATGTCCTATTCCGTCTCGTCCTGTCTTTGCATACTGCAGACGGTAACCAAACAGAGCAATGTGGCATGTGGACGCATTTAATGAAGGATTTATCCTGAAGACATTCTTGTCTTCACAATCCTTGTCTTCACGAACTGAAAGATTAAATATTTGTACAGTAGCTTATAAACGTGGAGACCTGAGAATTGAAACATTAAATATTTGTACAGTAGCTTATAAGCTGGAGACCTGAGAATTGAAACATTAAATATTTGTACAGTAGCTTATAACAGTGAGTTGAATTTGATATATATGTAGTCGTTGTCATCATCTTTCGTTAAGTTCTAACTAAACAAAAGTAGAAAAAGGTTCTCTTTCTATCATATATATATTGATAACAAAAAATTGAAGAGAAAGAGATTGTGTAGTCACAAATTTGTGTTGTAAATGTTAATACATGTTGACAAAGATAAAATTAAACATGTTTTTGTTTTCAATTTTTTATTACAAATTTCAATGAAACAGATTTTTGTTTTCAGTTTTTATATTACAAATCTCAACCAAACAGGTTTTCGTTTTTTTGAGAAAAAACAGAAACTAAAAATAGGAAATATAACTAAAAATAATAACAAAAAAATAGAAGTAGAACCAAACAGTCCCTTAGCTTTAGGCTTGAGCCAAACTTCTTTCCTAAATAGGATGTTATTCTTGTGTATAAATAGGCCTCTTTGTATTCAATATAAAATGTAATAACATATACAAATTCTCTCAATTCTCTTAACAATCGCTTCTTGCATTTCTTTTAGTCTTGTTTTGTTATCTACTTTCCTATTTCCTTATATTGAAGATTGTTGCAAGATGTTCCTCTATCTCCTAAAATTTTAGACAATAAGATCATATATTTTACGCCTTGATCTTCTTCTTCTTCTTGTAGCTTCATACTGATATCAGTTTGTCTTCATTATGGTGGAATTGTAGAAGTTAATGAAGATATGATAACCAACCTGTCTTACAAGAGCAAAACTTCAATAAAGCTAGAAAAAAAAACAATAGTACGATTTTCAATTTTGGTTAGGAGACGCTTCCAACCTCAACGTTGGTGATTGTGTTGGAAAGATTGATTTAAAGTTAAAATTAAAGTTTTTGTTTAAAGATAAGATATTTGTTACAAGATAAAATTTTATTTATTAAGATAAAGTTATCATCTAGTTAAGAACTTTTGAATTTGATTTGTTCTATCTAGATATTAGTTAAGTTTGTTATTTTATTCTCTATATATTTAGGCCTTCATGTCAATGTAAAGTGCAACCTATAATAAATTATCTCTTGCATTATCTCTTTTTTATTCTACTATATTTTTGTTAGTTTTCGGTTCTAAAATCCAATATGGTATCAGAGTCTTAGAACCTTGAGGGATTGTGAAAAGATGATAGAGGGAGCTTATCAAGCAAAGCGTCCGTCATCAAAGAAGAAAGAAAACATTCCCCAAGGTGGTCATTGTGAGAAGTTTGGTCATGAAGAGAAAGATTGTTGGCACAAAGGAAAGCCTTAATGCTATAACTGCAAAAGATTTGATCATCTACAAAAGAATTGCAAATTTAAAAAAGAAGAACATGCAAATTTGATTGAAGTGGCTGAAGAAAAAACTTTTTTCTTTTGAATTAATTGAGAGAAGTGCTCAACAATGATAAGATGATGAGAAAGTGCATCAACAATGGTAAGATGATAAAAAAGTGGATCATAGATGATGAGAAAGTAGTGCATCATACAGTGAAGAGAAGTGCTTCACAAATAAGAAATTTAGAGAGATGTGCCCTATAGAGTTTTAAGTTTTTGCAACTTTGAATCAAGGGAGAATGTTGTAAAGATTGATTCAAAATTAAAAATGAAGTTTTTATTTAAAGATAAGATATTTGTTAAAAGATAAATTTTATCATTTTATTTTTAAGATAAAGTTATTATCTACTTAGGATTTAAACTTTTGAATTTGATTTGTTTTATTTAGATATTAGCTATTGTTATTTCATTCTTTATATATTTAGGCCTTCATGTCAATGTAAAATGCAACCTATCAATAAATTGTCTCTTACATTAAATCTTTCTATTCTACTATATTTTTGTTAGTTTCTCATTCTAAAATCCAACATATTGTTCCTCAGGATTCCAGAATCAATGATGTTTTTCAACTAAAGGGTATCCTGTCAATGATGTGCGCAGAAGTTGTTAACCTCACCAACTCCTCCAAGATTCCCCCTGAATTTTCTATGCTGGTTAATCCGTTTCGTTCCTTGGTTCTGTTTACGTGTGATGGTAGCTTTGGTTGGTGACAGAATTTGTTGCAGGCAGTGGTTAGCAGCTTTTATGCGCACCATGTGAAGGAATGCTAGTAATAGCCACCTGCCATGGTTAGCTGGTGATGGTATACATGATCGAGGAAGCTGAACCATTTGAGTTACATACAAGTCCCTCTTCTTCTTTACTATTCTTTTTCACCGCCCCCATGATACAGTTCCTGCTCTTATAGTTTAATAAACTGTGATGAGTAAGTGTGCCATATCTCTTGCAATAGTTTCTGTCGTCACTTTGGAATGCGAATGAATGAAAGCGAAAGCTATTTTACCTGTTGCAATTTATTGGTTTATGCACTAATCCTAATGCCCCAGAAATGAGGGGTAAACATGTGGGATTAGATCTTAAAGCCTTGTCAGCTTCGGATGCCATTGTTCAACTAGCCTGAAGCAGGCTGTCATCTTACAGAAAGGGAGCGCGCAAGAAATATCGATGGAAATGAACATCAAAGTTTAGAGCACAGGGTTTCTGAGGATGATGCTATAGAGCTTTCTCTGCTAAAGCCTTTCCATGTCGTTGCAGAAACCCGGATTTATTCATCTATTTTACCTAAAATCTTGACTATGTTAAATTTTTGGGCTAAAGTTGCTGATCTTTACTCATTAGCCATCATAAATGACTATGACATACCTTGTGAGAAATCAACTGAAACAATTGGCATTTGGCAGTAGGGAATGGTGCTTACTTCTGAGTTCTGACTTGGGGTAAATGATGAGAAGCGTTTAGACAGGTCATGAATTGAATAAACAGGATAAGTTCACAAACTAATCCGGAAGAATATGGTTTAGACATGTCCTGAATTGACACAGGTTAGGTTCTTCATAATGTTTTAGTAACATTAAACCTCGGTGTCAAAGCATTAGTTCTGTTATAAATCTTATCAACAGATCACGCAAAGGTACAGAAAGATGCTTCTTTTTTGGTTTTTCTAACTTGGTGCCATTCTGAAGTTGTAGATACGTATAGTGTGGTGAATGAAGTCACTGGCCTGTCATGCACTCACAGAGGATAAAAAACTTGAATTACGGCAAATATAGCTAAATGGAGCTTCATTTAATCAGTTAGTATCATTAGCTACCATTTGGCCTATGAGTTAGAAGGATTGATGTTTCAATTTACATGAAATTAGTCAAGTGTTAGCTACAAGCATCACCGAATAAGTTCCCCAAGTTTAGAGCTTGCAGGAAGTCTCACACAAAAGTAAGAATGTCATATGTTAAGGAGTCAACAAGTTACGCATAGAAGAAGTTGGTTCGTAGACACTGACTTGTGTCCAACACTGTAATGTCATGCAACTAGTTTATGTGTTTCTTGAACACGTTCATCTGAAGCGAAGTAATTTCACAGGGAAATGCAGGTATGAAACTGGGAAAATTTGAAACTTGCATATCAAAGTCTGTAGCATCCAATTTTTATGTTTTACTAGGGAGTTTGAACGTGAGCTTGTGACAGGGAAGGCAAATACTACTTTCCATTTGAAGTTTTGAACCAAGACTTATTAGTTGTTGTTACAGATTGTATAGATAAGATTGTGTGGCTGTTTCAATATCTCAAGACTTGATTATAGGGATCTCATTACCTAATTAATTGTTGATTAGGAAGCATATATATGTAACAGTTGCAATCTTCTATTTTTGTTCTCTGATGAGAAAACACAATTTCTGTTCATACTGGTTGTACCTTGTAGTTGGTTACCTACTATTCCTTTTTAGTAAACTCAAATGTCACACCAACTACTGAAGCGTAAATGAGTGACTACTGAAGAAATAAAGAAGAGAGGACTCTGAACAAGATTATGGCTGGCAGTTAGAAAATAATGGAGCATATTTCAGGCGTGAAAATTATGTACAATGTCATTAGTCAACTAGCAATATTGGCGTGTTCTTAAATCTTAGTTACATTTGGCAAAGAGAAAAAAAGCCTTCTTTCTAAAACAAATCTGAGTTTTGCTTGCTCATGCTCATCCAAGATTGAGATACTGCTTGCTGAACACACCTGAGAGCTTTCTGGTAGTTGAGGAAACCCATAAACCAGAAATCAAAATTATCAACAGTTACTATTTCCATGAACTTCTGTGATGGCTTCTTCACGTTTTCACTTTGGTTAGCAGCCTTTATATTTTTCAGGGGGATCACAACCTGCAGAAAGTTTATCTCATTTTAGATTGCAGATCACAGAAAAGATACTCAAAAAGACATTAGAATGATGAGAGGTGTGTGTGAAAGCATGTTAAATTTTCTTACCTTGTAATGAACTCTAGCCACTTTCCCGTCTGGAGAAGTCAATTTGATTGATCTCTCACTGCAAAAGGCCACCTTCTCAGTAGAGATAAAGAGAAGACCTGCAATGGGACCTGAAGTGGTATACAAGTAACATTGGCAGGCTTTCAACAGCCTCTCTCCATCTCTAACTGTAAAGAACTGTCTGAAAACTTTCTTCACTCCTCCTACTTGAATAATTTTTGCTCCCAAGCTCAACTTCCCTTTCAGAATCTCACTGATCTTGGTCCCCAACCTTACTGCAGATAAACAAAGTTGAGATGAATTTAGCATTTATCTTCTATGTGCAACAAATATGACTTCCTTGATCACCAGAAGATTTGTTCTCAACTCACCATGCTCGCAGATTCCGTGTGCAAACTTGTCAGCTTTTTTCCCTAGCTTGTTCATCCTTTTAAGAACCGAGTTCAAAGTATCTGCTAAATTAAATCTTGCTGATTAGCCTCAAACCTTAAAGTTACGATAGAGGAAGTTAAGGGAGAGAGTAAAAGAGATATACTTTGTTTGAAGGCCAGAGACTTATTTGCAGGGGTTGGAACATAATCTTGAGTAGAAGCATGCTCAAGTAATAGTCTTGGATTCCTTTCAATTGGCTTTGCTATCGAGTTGATTGCAATGCCAATAGCTCCCATTTTACGTGAATCCTTCATATCTGATGTGAACAATAAAAGTTTAACCTCCTACTTGAAGTATCTTCTGTTGCGAGGCTGAAACACCTGCAGACTGTGCTTGCTTGGCTGTGAGAAATGTAGAATCTGTTGTGATTGATCAAACTTGGTGTTCTACATGTATATATATTACTGGTGCCTATGGTTGGTGAGCTGAGCTAACTTTTCATTTCTATGAGTCATCGATGGCTCACTGACTAGAAAAAGGCATTTTCTTTGACTCAAAAAGATAATCTTTAGGAAAGATAAACAAAAGTTGGCATGTTGTGTTGCTTTAAGTAAACATTAATGTAGGTCCAAATCTTCGCATTTTGAGAGCCTTCAGAAAAATCTTATAATCAATATATGGCTGGAACTTCAAGAAGACTTCCTATGTGGCCCTGCAATTTAGAAGTTAACACTGTGGTTGAGGTCCTGATTTTGCACTTTAAATTGAATCATTAGCTTCATTTTCTTAGATGGTTGTATGCTAGGAACCATAGCATCAGAACTTGTTGCATTTTAAAATTTTATAATCAACATCAGCATTAATAATTGTTATTTTAGTTACTCCATTGACTCAACAACATTTCATTGTAAGCTTTGGTTATCAGTCATAGCTCCCTGAGACAAGATTCATGTCATCCTGTCTAGTTAGCTTATTTTCATGGGACAAGAGGTCAGACAATGATCTCGTTTCTCATTAAACTTTTATGTCACTATTGTTCTCTGCAGAACTTCAGGAAAACCGAAATCCTTGTAAGATGGGTATGAGACCAAGAAAATAAAGAAAGGATTTCCCTATTACTTGGAACAGTTTTCAGTTATATAATCCACACAAGCACCAACTTGCTCTATTTAGCCTGATATGCTGACTGTATGAGGGTGTGTCCTTGCAGACTTTTGAGCTGTAATTTTAACTTTATGATGCTATCTCTCTAATTCTGACAAGAGAAGGGCATTTTTGTGACAAGTCACAATCTATTGGCTCAACTGAAATGTTGGTTATCTTATCCTGGAAAATGATGGACAACATGTTAGTTGTTCACCCAAATTGAGTAGTTAGTTTCTTTACATGTGATATCTGACTTAGAAGGATAAGGAATGGCCCTTGGATTTGGAAAAAAGAAACTGCATAACATGTCAACTGCTATAACAGTATTTTATGTAATATACAACTGATATTCCTTTCTTTTGCCACCTTCTTTATCAAGCTTTAGTTAACATGCTGATGTGGGAGTGATTGGGAGGGGTAGGCCAAGTTATGGAGGTGAAGTAACCTCTTGTCCTCCATTGTATTTAAACATTCTTTTATTGGAATGCTGAGTTGTAAATGATAAAGCATTAGATCAAGCTGATGAATACATTCCACCAAATATATCCAAATCCATCCCAGCACTGACTCATGCTTGCTTGCTTACCCATCTCCTTAAAATGGTTTTTGACTTTTCAACAAGGAAAAGATGATTGCATTGTCTTACTACACACAAGCTCCAGGATTTTCTTCAAAAAGTTTCACAGGAAGTTGATTAGACTCCGGGGATATAAGAAATTTGACCCAAAAAAGGACATCAGAAGAAGGTTTCTTAGGACCTTGGCTTATTTTAGGTACAGGTGCCACAATTTACTGATGCATAAAGAAGAGTCTAGATGAACACTTAATGCCAAAAGAATTACCACTTTCTTTATAATAAAGAGAGAAATGAAAAGGGAATTCTTGAGATTTTACTTCTGGATACAAAGTGAATTAGTACATCACAGAATAATCAAATGCAGATACTTTACGGATGAAGAATATGTGCCTGTTTCTCTGTTTCTTAGTAAGGGATCGATGGCCATTGAATGATTGAAAAGGTTTCTGTAGTTGGATGGTTCATTATGGATGGCAATCCGATTTAGACTTTAAAAAACTGGGAAAATCAATATGATATTATTAACCTGAAGCTCAGAATAGAAAAATGGGGTCAGGTCGACGGGATGGTTTGGTGATCATACAATAAGTCTTGTATGCTTACATTGTGAGGATGTGTGATTGAAGCTTTCTGCGTTGGCAATTAGCTTTATGACGCCAGATCTCATCTCTGGCTTTATGATCCTATACGTGTGCATGTTGTGTGCCACTTTTTCTCTTGTTTTCTTTTTCTAGATTAGGGTGCACAGAAGAGCTTTTATTTTATCATTTGCTTTAAGGGAAAATAGTGAAATCAGGAAATTGCAGGCCAGTGCCAAGTCAGGAATGCATTGTCTCCTTCCAATACTTCCCACAAAGACATTTGGACAGATTAAGATGATTAGTCACTTTTAAAGTTTGATATGTCAATTAAATCAATATCATCACACCTAGTCTAAACTCCTGCAATGAAGCAAAATTTCAAGAGATCTAATTATACGCAACCTTACTCTTACATAATAGAGAAGCTGTTTCTTATAAACTCACATGCTGTTTCAATTAAATATATTAAAAAATTATTCTTTTTACTAATTTGCAGTTAATAACTGTAGTTTAGTAAATTTTAATATTATTAAGATTATGATAATAATATATTTATTTTAATTATGTCAGAAATAGAAGTAATACAAGATAATAAAGATAACCCTATTACGGATTTTTTAATTGAAAAAAATAAAAAGAATGATATGATATACATTGTTAAATTTAGGCAAACGGGTGAATTGCAATTCACCACATTTGCTTGTACAACAAAACTAATAACTTTGTGGATGGTTGAGGCCATACAATACTATCTTTCTAAGTCCAGTGTATGACAGGAGCTTAGTTGACAACCAAACAAATCAACAATTACAAATTCTAATTGTACCTGGTGCTGTTCCTTCTACCCCACAACTTCTTTTTCATCTTGTCAAGAGTACCTTCTTCATTTCCAAGTTTATTCAATATCACCTTGGTTTCTCGTAGTCTTGATCCATAATCCTTCTTCCAAGCCTCAAACGTCTGTTTTAACCTTCGGAGCTCACGATCTGGATTTAAATTGGCATCGGTTTGACCTGATTTTACTTCTACCAAAAATTTGGCATCGTCACCGAATACTTGACTCCTCTGCTCAAATTCTCCGGCCAACCGACTTATAACACTCAATTTTGTACTCGTTGGCCTCACGCCATTGCTCTCTTGACCCCTATGGTTATTTCCTGTATCCCAGCTGTTGTCTCTTTCATCACTTGCATTAACTGATGCATCAGAATTCCTTTCTGAAACATCAACGGCAAGGCTTTTCTTCGCTATTGATAGGCTGGATTGTAGAGATCTCATCTGTTTCTGCCACACTTCCTCCATGGACTTCATTTTTAGCTCATATTCTGCCCAACGGCTCTCATATTGTTGAAGCCGTTGGTGCAAGATGTCATTTTCCTCTTCTTTAGTCCGAACAGCAGTCTCAGCTTTAAGAACTCGTCGCTGTAGTTCAGCCAGAAACGAAGCCTTGACCAGCACCTCGTCTGAGTCGTTGTCCTGATAGAATGTCGTAATTGTTTAGTACATTAAATGGAGCAAATATCCGAAACTGTAAGAATACTGCATATTGTATCAAAAAACAACAGAATTATTGCCTGCAGTCGGGTAATGATCCTCAAAAGATATTATTGAGATATATTCGCAATTGAGCACAGAAGAGAGAAACAGGCATTACAAATAACTAGATAAAAAGAAAGTTTTACTAGTGCTATAAAAGAAACAACTCCAGTTTCAACAGATAGAAATAAGCAATGCCCATTACACCAAAAAGGAAAAGATAAAGATTAGAAATGTCTAAGTGCATACATGAATACAGGAAAGTTTCAAAAGAATGACATGGCAAGTACCTTCATTACCCCCAATTTCAGAAATCCTACACTACCAGAGCATTGCCTAACCAACCATCCACGAATAACTGCAATGTAGCACAGAACAAGAGGTGTAAGTATATATAATAATTATAAATAACGACTATGTAGCTGGCAACAGCTCTATATTCAACCTTCTATACCCAGCTATTTTAACTCCAAATTTTTTGCAGTCCTTGAGTAGAAATATCAAGTCTACCTGACTGTATCGCAATTGATGCCTTACAAATGTCCTCGTATCTTCTCCTGTAGCTAATGCTTTTGATTTTCTTTTGTATATGAACAGCAGCTCTATGTTTCTGAAGTAAGACAGCATACTCCTTTCTACTTTTCTCTCCGCGAATAACTGCATAAGAAATAAAATAACTTAGTGACCAAGCTTCTATACAAAAAGGAAAAACAAATCCTTCGTCTATGTAAGTGTGAATTTGGGAGGAAAGACCACTACATGACTGAAGTGTGGCAATTCCTCTTTTAAGCTCCCTATGCTGACAGCGAGCTTGATGCCCTCGGAAACAGCTTTGGACACGTAAGATACCATGTAGAGTACGGTTTCTTGTATCTTCAAGCATCCCAATCTGCAGAAATTTCCTTGTTATGCTCAAGATAGGATGCAAAAAAGCACATCAAGTATATGGTTAAACGTAATTCAACATCTGATTCAAATCATAATAAATATAAACTGTGGTGGATCTTGTTCACGAAAGCTTAAGGAGACAAACAATGGCCAAGATTTGATGATATAATCATTTCCAACACACCCCTTCACAGAAAACCCCACATAGCCAAAAATGTACTGGGCAATACTGAAGAAACCACATGAAATCTCGATGTCTAGGGAGAAGGGAATGTGACTATAAAATTATGAACACTTGAGGTTTTCATAATATCAAAAACCATTTAAACTAAAACCTTAAGCTATTGGGTAAGACTTAAGAACAATCAATTTGTACCTGTCCAGTTCGGAAAAATAGCTTAGTGTAACCAACTTGATACATCTCAGGCAAGATACCAAACTGATGAAGAATTGCAATTGATACACTGAGTGGATCCTGAGATGCGATGTTTTCCAGTAAAAGAAAACCATACCTGTGGCAAAAACTCTGGTCATCGAACTAATCACGTAATAGTAGAATGAATCATAAGTGAGGAGCCATTTAAGAACTTGCAACATCTATCTAATCGGACTTGTTCTCTTTTACCTTCTAGAAAATTTATGGTGTGACATTCTTGTAGGAAATCCAGATCTCGAGATACGAACTACCTCTATGACTCCACAACACCTCAACTGCTGCAGGACGAGTCCTTGCTCATATGATCCAGGAGATTGAACGTTGTTGGGCTTTATACACCTAATGAAATGTGGCGTGGTGGTCTCTAGACGTTGCATCAACTGGAACAGTTGACCCTAGACACCATACATTAATTAATAAAAATAAAATGACAATTTTAAGCAAAGCAAAAGTTGGATCAACTGATGACAGCTGCAATCAATTGTGCTGATTTCAGAGACAGAGAACAGTTCATCGTCCTAATCCAAAACCTCTTAAACTATAATCAACAAACCTTATGTCTAAAAGATATGAACAACCAACAGCCAATATAATTACGCGTTCACACTACAGTAACTTAAACTCATAAGGAGACAAAAGGAATATAACCCAAAATCCCAGAATCCCCTCCAATCATTGGCTAAGCCCCTCATTCGTAAAAAGACTGAACACTAAACAATTCCACTCCAAAGAAAATAATTGGGACCATTGAGAGCTATCCCCACCAATCATTGATTTAAGCCCCTAATTCGTAAGACTGAATACTAAATAATTCTACTCCAAAGAAAATAATTGGGATCAATGCAAGCTACCCGTCCTGAATCCCTACTTATTCACTAAAAAGAGTTATGAAGCAATGCAGTTGCATTAATTAATTCATATCAAGTAGCAGAATGCATCTGTCAATTACATGGGAATACATTGAGGAGGATCACGTGACTCAGTTTTGGTAAAGTATGGTTGTAGTAACAAAAGTAATAACCTCAGTTTCTTGTATGCTAGACACTATATATATGAGTAATAACCTCAGTCTCTTGTTTCTTGTTGCTTGTTTCTTGTTTCTTGTATCTTGTATGCTAGACACTATAAATAAGAGTAATAACCTCAGTTTCTTGTATGCTAGACACTATAAAGCAGTATTATCCTTACACCAAATCAATAAAACAAGACATCAAGTGGAAACTTTCATCGTTCAGCATAAATGAATAAGTCCAACAAATTTATTACACAACCCTGATGCTAAAGAATTTGCATTATCAAATAAAAGAGTTGGAAAGCAACATGAAAATCATACAAGTACACAATGCAATTCAGTCTTTCATAATCTTAATAAGGCAAGGCCATTAGGGGATCGTCATAGGTACTTACCTTGAATTTTGTAGCTACACTTAGCTTCTGAGAATCTGGCCCTGCTTTGTGCAGAGGACCAACTGCAGGCTTCTCAGATTGAGCAAGCAAAGCAGAAGCAAATATCTGAGGCAGATGGCATGAACATGATGACAAAAGTTCAATGGAATCCAAGTGTAGTAAGTCCCTATTCTTCTCCAGAAACCCAGTTGTATCATATGTGACCTGAAGTCAGACAAAAACATCCGTAAGTAATTCTTTTGAAATAGCAAATATGCCTGCCAAAAGTCCTGAATTCAATTACAGTAACATTATACTGTATTTAACTCCTAGTACAACTTCCACTTTGAAATGAACCCGTTAAAATATATTGAGACACATAAAAAGCAAAGATACTGGACTATCAATCGGTGTACAGAGGACTAATCACCTCCCCAGCATAATGGGAAACTGTGAAGGCTTTGCCTCGCTCTCCTCTGAAACAAGATTTCAAATTAAGATGCTGCTTGAGCTTGTTGGCAAATGTCAAGTCTGTTCCGTTTGGAAAAGTGGACTCCTCATCCAACAAAGACAATAGCCCTAGTGGTCTCTGCATGAAACACCATGGAAAGAGAGTGAATGCATGTTAATTTAAAAGGAGAACAAATCATTTCCATATTCTCCAATGGATTTCCTTAATCCAGTAAAGAAAAGAAACAGGTAATCTGAAAGAACTTTGCAAGATACAAAAATCCAAAATTGATAACTTCAATGAAAGACCAGTAAATAGAAAACAAATATAGCATAATTAACCAGCCTACTGTACAAACAAAACACCTTCAAATATAGGTATTGAATCAAAATTACAATGATGACCGAGATGATAAGGCATGGGCCTACTTAAAACATGTTATAATCTTTAAAAATGACTTGAACAAAATGAGAGATGAAGTTTATCCTATTGCACTTGTGATGGGACTCTTGACATTTAAGACCGCTGAGAGTAAATGCAATACATTAAACGTGATTAAATGCATAGCAGAAAGAAGAATTACTATCAGATTTGCATATGGTTTGTCACAGCTGTGGAGGATCACAACCTCAATATACCAAGCAATTCTTACGGGAGCTACAATAAGTAAGCTGGAAGCTTTATATCCAAATATAATCCTTGCATTATTTCCAGCTACAGAAGCAGTACCTGCTCAAAAAGATTGAGACAGTCTTTGTTGTCGTCAAAATCAACTCTAGCCCAATCAATGCCATCTTGGATGTACTCCTATTTAAGAAAAAGGCACCTATTATAAGTACTAGGTTGTAATTCATGTTAAGATTACAGGAGCACTCTGCTCAAGTGTTTTTCTTTCAACACATTAGTTAAAAGAAACAAAAGCTTTTAGATGGAATGCATACAGCAGCTTAGAACTATTTTACTCAAACTCAAACGATTACACATCTATAAGAATTAGAATCCGGAGGTACCTCCTGCTCTAACTTGAATAAGTGACGACTGAAATGCTGTTGCAGTCTCTCATTTGCATAATTTATGCAGAACTGCTCAAAACTATTCCTCTGCCGAACAACAAAGTTTTAGAGATAAGAACTTACACAAGAACTTTAGAACAGAGAAGTGAAGAAATTCACAGAAGTAGCATGAGAAAGCTTGAGACATACTTCAAATGACTCAAATCCATAGATATCCAAAATGCTAATGGATCTGCCAGTTCTGCGTTTGCCAACTGCAAGTGATTTGTTGATTTGTTCAACTAGCCATTCAAATAAACAAGCATAAATTGACTTTGCCAACGCATCCCTTGCATCAATCGCCTGGAAGACAAAATTTGTGGATTCCAAGTTAGGTTAACTAGAAGTACAAAACAATTCACCAATCTAGAAAATTTTCATAAACATTTAAATTCAATTTGATTTACTAAGGGCAGATCCCTAAATCTAATAGATGCTAGATGCATAAGAAATAGTTTCACAAGTGTAATAGATTGTCCAGTTAAGTGTCTGTGCAGATTTGACTGTGAGGGAGCATCTTAGATTATAATGCGTGCTTTACTCTTTCACCACTACCTATATTTTAAGTTTTGGCCTACATGATTCTTTCAAGGAAGTAACTTGACTACCTTCATGTGCATGCCCTTGAAGAAGAGCAAGAAATTTTTGTTTTCCATATTTGTCCTCTTACATTGCTACGACCAATTTTACAAATGCTTCGCTGAAATTTCACTCAAACATTCTTACCTGAGATAAGGCAAGCTTCTGGGTTATATTATCATTCCCAACTCTCATTTTTCGAGTTGATAAAGCAAGCTTTAGCTCAACGACATCACATCCTATCAACTTGGCTACAGTTGTCAGACCTGAACACATCCAAATTTTGATCATTGGTAAACACCCCTTTCCGGAAAGAACTCAGGATGCATAACTTGTTAACAAGAATGAAGAGGATAATATGGGTAATCAAGTGAATTTCAAGAACAAACGATGGGGAAAAGTACATTTCCACAAGGCAAAATAGCTGAAAATAAAATACAATCATAATCGAGTGGGACACGATCATAAGACAGAAATATAGCATGCGCTTGTATCTCTCAGGTAAAAATACACAATTGGCATCGATATTGCAAAACATGGAAACAAGCTATACTATTAAAGGATCAGATAAAGAAAAAGATAAGTGTTAGTGAAAAATAAAATAGCAATAAGCACCACATGGCAATTAATGTTGCTTACCACTACCATTAGAAACTAAACATAAAAGATTCTGATATCAATGTTAGAGTACACATTTCGGAAAACTCACGATGTTTTAGTTTACTTCAGCTCATAATTGTAACTCTCCTACATCTTTACTTTGCAAGCATCGTTTTTTTTTTCAAATATTTCCCCTTCATGCTTTCTTTATTTTCACCCTTTACCTATTTGTTTATTTTATTCCACATGATTAGATTTTTTAGACTTAATCGCAATGCTATTTTTCCATGCAGGACCACAAGCAAATTACCTACATTCACTAACCTCTAGCCAAAATGTCTGTTTATCCTTTCCACCCAACAAATTCCTCGTGTCAATACAAAATTTTTCTCTATCCCATGGTCAATGACATTAGAATAAAAACATAAAGAAACATAAAAGGCAACTTCTAATTTTGTGCAGAAAATCCAAGACAAGTAGAAATATCCACAATAGCTATTGAAAGAACCTTACTTTCATCAACAACTGGTTCAACATGGTTGTCATTATCAATAACAACAAACGAGATGTTTCCTAGCCACAGTACAGCAGAAAGCATTGCAAATACACTCTCTTGGTCTTCCTTGCCAACATGAACAATATCCAGCGCTTCCTGATTATTGGCAACAGTCATAATGTGAATGCAGGCAAGGCAATCTCCGCAATATAGAAACCTAGAATGGAATTCTTAGGATAGTTGCAAGAACATGAAAGTGAAAAATGTACCATGACAACACAGAAGTATTCAGCATCATCAATCCCATTTATTGAGTAGCAATTGCTCTGATTCAAATATTTATACTCACTTGCACTCTTCAAATTTATCTTCCCTGTATTACATGAAGGAATAAATCACTAAAGAGTCAAGGCTACAATAAGAAATTTTAATTGTGAGTAACAGCTATGGAGTGATAACAACCTAGTAACAGCCACTTTTCTTATAGACCTGAAGAAATTGAAGGGTTACATCACAATTTATTCATCCAAGGAAACAGCCAATGAAGAAAATGGAAATAGATACCTCTAAGCGCAGGTGGAGCTCCAGCACAAAGCTGGTAAAATATATGGTAGGACCTTTCTCCCTCAGAGCATTGGACCACTCTAGACTGTTTAATAACAGTTCAAATTAGCTACATAAATCACAAAAGATAAAGCAACAAATATACAGCAAATAAACATCACCTTTTCAAGTAAAACTGTGCACCACGGGGTAAAAGAGAGATCAAAAACAAAAATTGTCAGTGCATCACCACATCAAATTGAAAACAGGTAAAGTCTCGGGAACTCAGAAATTTCAGAAATCTTACAAGTTTGTATTTTGGCACCAGATATCTTTCCAGTTTCACTGAAGTGGATTTCAATCAACTTGCCCTGCAGCATGTTTAAAAGGCAAAACATATTGTCAAAATAGCCACAACATCTATTGCTAAATCTTTCAAGTTCAAGGTTGCAAACTCTCTATATGAATTGATCTGTGGTTGTTTGAGACATTAACTCAAAGAATATGGTGCTTACAAAGCGGCTTGAGTTATCATTCCTCAATGTCTTTGCATTACCAAAGGCTTCTAGGATTGGGTTAGTCTTCAGTATTTCATACTCAATCCCACTGCCGCCACCAAGTGCAGCCAAATATTGCATTGCTATCTTTGCAGTCTCAGTTTTTCCTGCCCCACTCTCACCACTGAAAAAGTAATTGAAATAGATTCAACATACTTATTTGTATACGCAATAGAAAAACTAAAAGTAGAACGAACTGCAGAAAAAAATTGTTACTAATTACACTAAATTTGTTTAATCATGTTATGACGCCAAAAGAACAAAAAGTTAGTACAAGCTAGGCACACAAGACAAACACAAGTATTAAAATGATACAAATTGTGCAACAGGCTATACTGAATGGAATCAAGCAGTAATGAATGGAATCATGCAGTAATGAATGGCCTCAACTTGGACCAAGAAAAGAAACATGATTTAGAAGTGGCCCATCCACAAATAAGGACAGAATTGATCCAAAATAAACTAAGAGCATCATTTGGTCCCCATACTGGTATTTTCTATTTCTTGACTCAAAAAACAAAGATAATATTCCCAATAACATATTTGATTGCAATAAAAATTCCATAAAAGAAACTTCAAATATCAATTGAATAGCCAGAATCTCAGAGGAGTTGAATAGCCAGGATCTCAGAGGAGAACTTAAATTTCCTCACCAACTAAAGATTGGAGAAAAGGGTATTACATTCCTCATCCACTTGCCAGGTTAGATTGTCTTTTTGTCTTATGTATTAAGAATTAATCAAAGTTTCCTTATAGAACTAGTAGAACGAATATCAACTATACCTATGAAAAATAAATTATAAGACGCATTTCAAAAATGATCAATGCAATTTATGTAGACAGTTAGAAATCATCTAAAATTTGTGCAGAGATCCACCTAATGCTAAACAGGAAACAGAACACTACACAATTCGGGGATAATAGAAGTAGATGCACAGGAAAAGTATAACTACTAGAAAACTTCGAGAAGTGGGAATAAGTGTAACTGAACAAGTTAAATCATGAACCAATAAAGTCAAAATATTCGAGTAACCAACCTTATAATGATAGATTGATTTACTTCATCTGCATAGAAAACAAAACTCAAAGATCAGTTCCAAAAAGATTCATAAACTTTTAAGTTCCTAAAGCTACAAGAATTAATCTAAAAAATTCAACAAAAAACCACCTCGAATCATTTCCCTGATTGCTGTATCTGTAATGGCATACACATGCGGGCTCTGCATAGATTTATTCTTATATGCTTCAATGTAATCATTCCCGTATGAAGGAACTTTCTTGAAGGGATTGATGGCAACCAACACTGGCCCGGCTTTTGTCTAAAAAACATAAATTTATTCAGTAGACAAGTTAGTCAAGTTTATAATTCAGTATCATGTCCATAAGCAAACATAACCTTGTTAGAATTCTTACGTAGATCATATCCTGATTGTATCTATATTGAAGATCGTACAACACTGATGGCTCATTTAAGAAACTAAGTTGCATGAGATCATCTACACCATCAAGGATTTCAGGATTCGCAGGTACCAGACTTTCAGAGTTTAACTTTAAAACCTGCAACAGAAGCAGTAACAGTTTTTAACTAAACAGCTAAATTTGGCTGAAAAATCATCTTACTTCAAGTGGTTTTACTTACTTTTCCGTCAGGTAGAGAAATAACAGATTCACTACCCGAAGTTGATAAAATCTTCCCCAATGCCCAATCCCCATTTGGAAGTTGAACCCATGATTGAACTTTCTGAGACCAAAAACTTAAATAAGTAGGTGACAAGATCAGTGAAATGGATATTGACAAAATGCGCTTGATGGCACAAAATAATCGAGAAAAATTCTTTAATATTGGTATGAAATTTTCAACTGCAATATTATTAGTCCACGTGAAATAAAAACATCATTGAGTTCATGCACAATACCTTTTTTGTAGCATATGACGTGGTATCTGCCCACTTTTGCTCACTGCAAGATGGCAAGATTGAAGGCAATGGTGAAGTTCCAGTGTCCAGGTCTTCATCCCCCACAGAAGGCCTGCCTTCAACTGGGAAGGTGTTGCCGCAGCCACTATAAGGGGAATCCTCATTTGCATCATTCACAACCCGACCCTCTACTGCCTCAACATCCCTATTCTCTATACCATTGTTCTGAGAAATGACTGAACACGTGCTATCCCTATGTTCAGCATTAAAAGAATCAGGTTTTTCTAATCCATCAGGGGACGATGAACCAATGAACCTAAAATCAACAGGCAATGATTTGATCGCCTGAAGGGAAGGATGGACCAACGACTGCTGTGACATTTCCTCTGATCCTGAGGATTGAGTTAAGAAAAACACCATGAGATAAAAATGAATTGAAAAGATAAAATGTCGTGTCAAGCTTTAGCACAAGTCCCCACTTGCCAAATTCTCTGACTACCAAAGTGGAGGGGACCATACTCGTAGAATTAGACCTTAGTACACTTCAATACTTGGTGGTCACTATTGACAAGCTCAACAAAAGAGGGTGGAAAAGTTCCAAGCCAAAAAGTGGTCTAATCTTTCGATCATCATTTGATCATCTTTCCGAATCCATCAAATTTATCAAACAGAGATGAAGCGATTCAATGGTAGAAGAATTACTTGATCTGATAAAACCCCTATTTTCACGCACCAAAAGTTGTTGTGTTGCTCGGAAATGGAGGCAAATTAACTAAGAAAATTCCTTCCTTAACCGCAAATGTTACCTATTCAAGAGAATATATCTACATGAAGGAATAAAAAAAATAAACACTTCGAAGAAAAGGAACAACAGAAAAAAGAATCACATCCTTCTGCTTATTATGTGTTTTCTTAGAATCCAAACAAAGGATAAAACATCAAAGCACCAAAATGTTCCAAAACCGAAACGATCCGGCGCCAAAACTAAGGATTTCCCAAAAAAAAAAAATTCCTTTTAAGAAATACAAGTTAAACAGGAAAGAAAAAGGAAAGGAAGAATTAGAATACAAATAAAAAAGAAAAACCAATGAAATTTGAAGAGAAATAAGACAAGGAAAAGAAAATGGCTAACCTTGACAAAGTCAAAAAATTTGCATGAATATCAGAAATCCCAGTGAAGCACTGTCGAATCTCGGATCAACCTCGAGGGCCGTTCCTATAACATAAACACTCCAGAGTCGAGAATCAATCGGAATTACGGAGTTCGTTCATACTAAACTCAAAAGAAACGCAACGAAAAGAGAATTAAAAAAAAAAAGGGAAAAGCAGCTTCATACACGACGCAGCAACTGGGAATGGTGTACACAGTGGAAGTATATAGTTAAGGTAATTGTAGTAGCACAACAGTAGGGACGACAATAGGCATGTTTGGTTTCCCAGAAAGCGAGAGAGAAAATGGAAAAAAAATTGGAATAGAAAATCCAAATGCTTGTAGAGAAGCAGTCCTTTTTCTCTGCTTCAAACATAAAAAGAATAACAAAGGAGAAAGAACATCTCCTCTCACTCTCTCTCTCCCTCTTTTTCTCATATATTATGGAATTTAAAATATTATTTATTTGTCCTCTTTTTTGAATTTTTCAAACTTTTTATTAAATCGTCATTAATCAAATTCTAATAAATATAATCTAAACCTCTAAATTGTATATACTATTTTGTGAAAAGACGGTTATGTCCCTGCCTTTTTGTTAAATTTATGTGGAAGACACATGACCTTAATACATAATTAAAAATAAGATCTTACCAGAATGAGAGTAATGCATTGCAGGTGATTAGGTGTGGGCCAATCATTGAAATTAACTAGATAGCTTAAAATTAGTTGTTAACATTTATAAAGGTATTATTCGTTTGATTTGAAAACTTTAAAAAAGTTAATTAATTATCAAACAAAATGTCTTGCCGGAGTTTGATTAAGCCCAAATTATTATTTTTTAAAAAAAATTTAAACAATAACGTTTTATCATTATCAGTAGAGCCTCAGTCCCGATCAATCAAAGCTTGGCTCATTGATCACGGACTGTGTCGGGCTAAAACTGTTATCTCTACTCCTTGAATTTGAACAATTTATAATCAAAACTTGTTAATATTTCAATATAAGTTATTTTATTTTATTTTATGATTGTTGAAATTGAAGATCTAAAATTAATCAAGTATAACAACAACAACAACAACAATATTTAGTAAAAATTTTGGTAAGATACAAGGTTTGGAGAAATTTAATAGTGTGCAACCTTACGCTTAACTAATAGGGAAACTATTTCCAAATGACCCACATAAAGGAAATTTTAAATTAAAATCAAATCAAATATTATTCATAATGAATCAAAATAATTTCACAAAATCAGATATTAATGACACTTTTTAGTGCTAATATTTTCCAATTTACATGACCAAAATGATTAATGTGCAATTGTTAAGTTGTCACGTCACCATGGAAAGCGTTTATTTAACAAAATTGGAATCTACCGAATTAATTATTTGCATAATGAGACACAAAATGGGATCTAGGGCTGCAGGGGCAATTATGTCAAATGTAGAAAAGGAAATAAATAATCATTTGTTTGAGTTGACCGAACACTTTGGAAGGAGTCAAAGAGCCATCGCGGTGTTTCAAGCCCGAGCGTTGGATTGAATGGTAAGATCAGAAACGGTTTTAACGTTGAAACGGGTGTAGACAATAGCGGGAAAAGCCGGCAATAAGTGGATTACGGGGTATAAATAATGCATTGACTCTGTCCACTTTTGCTTGTCGTTTAAGATAAAATTAAAAGCTGCTCGTTTGATCCCGCCCGTTCCAACGCTAAAACTTGCTTATATTTTCAAGTTTTTATTTATTTTTAGAAATAGTAGTTGTTTAAAAATAATTGTCTGAAAATTTTCACTTATTACATCAAGAAAATCATGAGGTGAAATTTTGGAATATGTTTGGTCGGACATATGGTTTTTAATGGGATGCGATTGAATGAAATGAAATATAAATAAATATAATATTAAAAAATTATTATTTACGAGGAATAGAATAATTTATAATGTAATATAGTAAAAATTTTGTTTATCATTTTATATTTTATCTTAAACCTCCAAATTAAAAGTTTTTTATTTTTATTATTTATGATAAAATAAGATATAATATAAAATCATCATCTTTCGTCTTATTTCATTCCATTTTATTATAAACCCTTATTTTATACGAAAGAATAATATTTTATTCTATTAATAAATCTCAAAACCAAACACAGCCTTAGATAGTGGTACCGGCAAGAACTCTTAATTATTTATTTGATTTTTATTTCAAACATTCTTCAATAAATTATTTAAAAATGACAAAATGAATTAATAAAAAAATATTTATTTAAATATCTAAATTTGGAGTTTAATTTAGAAAATAATTTGCTCAATTTTTATTTTTATTTTTATTTTTTAAATTTTATTTATTTATTCTTTTTTCTAGTTATCGGGATTTCTCAAATCCCGTGTTTTGTAAAAAAATCTAATAGGTCGTTCTTGTCCTTAACTTAATTAAATCATTAAATGCCATTATCAATTTAAGCAACCAATGTTGAGAGCATCACAAGGCAGATTGAGTTTCCACTTAGTTACTTACTCTCCATCAACACTTGGGGATAAATCCAATAATTCACCATTTCAGAAATAGAATAAGACAATGTTTTATGATATTTGAACTTTGATGATTAGTAGGTCTCTTCTAGTAATTTTTGCCTCTTGCCTTTAAAGAAACGAGAAAGGACAATAGTTAGATCTTTGAGGAGGCATTTCCGTCTATAAAAGTTGTAGTCGAGTAAGAATCTACTAGTATACAAGGATTTTTATTTTTTTATATAGTTTTTACCTATTAGAAATCAGCTTTCATTTAAAATAAAAATTAGGTATTAACAAAGGCAACTTTATTTTTAACGACCGTTTTATTCCACTTTTACTTTTACAATTTTTTATTTTTAGTTTTCGTTTTTTAAAAATAAAAGCAAAAACTTTTTTAATTGTTAATGTCTATGTTATTGAGGATAATTCAATATTAGATAAAGTTTAAAGATAAATTTATTTTATTTTATTATATAATATTTATTAATAAATAATCAATAAAAAATTATTTTTAAATTAAATTAAATTTTATATATATGTTAGTTGTTAAATCAGAATTTTATTTGAAATTTTATATTTTGATGATATTTTAAATTTAATTATATTTATTAATAATTTTAATTAATTTAATTTAATTTAATTTAATTACAAAATACAAATAAATAAAATTTTCATAATTTTAATTAAACAAATATAATATTAAATTAAATAATTCATCATTCTTATCAGTAATTAATATATTCAATAATATATATTTAGTTGATATTAAATCAGATTATGAAAAAATATAAACATAAAACAAATATCACTTTTTGCAATTTTCATAAATTTTGAAAACTAAAAAAAATAAAAAATAAATACATAAGGCTTTTTGTTAAATTAGAAAACAAAAAAAAAAAGTGAAATCATGTTGAATTCAATTTCCTTAAATTAATAAAATTTATATTTGAAAAAATAATTATAAGAGTGGTTTATATCTACAGCTAATTAATGTTGCATGACTATCCACACCGAATTAATGTGCTAATGGATTAGTGCATGTGGTCACTTGGTCGAAATCGTCGGTGTGCACAATTGACCTTTAAGGATTTCGACGACAGTGTCAATTTGGCCCGCACAAATTGGTCCCACCGTGGCACTACCTACACCACTTAGCGCCGGCCCTAACTAGTGAATGAGAACTCATATCAAGCGCAGGCCTCGACGGCAGTCACGCAACTCTCTCTCTTTTAGGTCAAACTTTGAAATGGATTGAAAATTGAAATTCCAAAGTGCATTGAAATCTGATAATAGTTTCCAAATCCAAAAAGATAATACTGAATCTAAAAACTTGACTTTACAGTCTGAATTCATCTAAATCTAATAAAATGTAGTTTAATCAATTAAATTTAAATATAATAAATATGTTCATTTTAATTTACAACTATAACAACATCCATTAAAAATTTAGCTTAATCATGAAATCTAAGACGGATTAATAGTATATAGTCTTAACTTTAATTAGTAAGGAGGTTATTTTCAAATGACAAAAAAAAAACGAAATAATTAAAATAGTGTTTTAAAATTTTAAACTAAAATGAGTTTTTGTTTTTTAAAACTTAATTAAAATGAATTTTTTGTTTCTTGCTTTATTTATTTATTTCAATTTTAAAAATTTGTGTCGCAGTAAGAATTTAAAATAAAAAATATAAATTTAATTAAATCGTATTAATTTACTTAGAATATGAGTCTTTTGAATTGTCCAAAATTTAATAAATCCGTGTTAAACAAATTCGAAAGATTTAATATCGAATTTGAGCTACCTTTAAGATTGTTATAATTAAAGAAGGTTTTAGGCTTAATTTTCGCGGCTAAGCTAAGTAAAGCCAAGTGTAACCCCACATCTCAAATTAATTACAATCCTTATTGTTTACTGAAGCAATCAAAAAATAACAATTTCTTTTTATTCTGAACAGGTAAAGAAAAAAGCAGGCCTAATGATGATAATGAATTAAGTATAAGTTGATTAGTTTTTGATCCAAAAGCAATTAAGTGAGACAAATCATTCATGGCATGGAATTGGTGAGCACAAATACGAATTTGGCACGTCTTTTGCACCGTATATAGCCCCAACAGACGTATATATATACATACATATGTAAGGTTAATTAAAAAAAACTTAAATTCTGATAAATTTTACAATTATATTTTAAACTTTAAAAAATAATAATAAAATGCTTAAGCTTTAAATTTTGTTTAATTATAGTCCGAACTTAAAAAACTAGCAAAAAAATGTTCAAACTTTTAAATTATTCAATTTTAACTCGATCATTAAATTTGTTGACGGTAATTTGTCACATATTTCAAAAAACTTAATTATTAATACACGTTAGCTAAATTTAACACAATAGATGATAATTAATAAAAACAAGTGATTTTTAAAAATGGAATTCTTAAATAAGTTTATGCAACTTTAATCATTTGTTTTTTGTTTATTCTTTCGACGTTCGAAACTACTCTCGCATTGCAGCGTACTGTACCAATAAACTTATTGTTTTTAGTTCATTCTCTCGATATTCTCAACATGAGAGTGTCTGAGGTGCATAATCTAAAATTTGAAGAATGAGGATGTAGAGAGAATAAACTGAAAAAGAAAAGAAAAATTAAAATTAATACGTGAGGTCATCGAAACTGCATAATTTAATTTAGGTTATTTTTAACTTAATGTAAATATTAACACTAGGCTAGAACTGAAAAAAAATTTAAAATTTAAACATTTTATTGTCACTATTTGAAATTCGAGCTCGAATTGAAAAAACTGAAAAAATTAAATATTTTATTATCACTTTTTAAAATTTAGATTATAATTGAAAAAAATTAAAACACTTGTTCTTGTTAAGGTTTGTGGGTCTCTGGATTTTGGTAGTTACGGTAAGGAAGGGATAATTTGTGAAGGTGGAGATATTGTTTAAGTCATTATTTTGAGGGACTTTGGGCTTTTTTTTTTTGGCTACGATAAGTGTCATTGTCTTTGTTTCTGTTTTGGATCATAGATATTATGTTTTCTGTGTGAAGGAAAGAGGGAGGTTCGTTTCGAATGACCTTTTGATTGTGTTTTCGCATAAAGGAGGTTTTGTTTTGATAACCCATCTTTTCCTTTGTTGTATACAAATTCCAAGAAGCTTGTTTTACCTTTGATGTTGGTTTTGATTTAGATCTGTTTTAGTTGTTTGGAGAGTGATGTGTTGGAGCTTGAGGTAAGGGATACTGGGTTTTGTCACTATTTAATTGGAGGGTTTTAGTTTGTTGCTATCATCTCTTAGATATGGTTTGCTTATGCATTTGTTTATGTTGCTATTTTGTTTTCTGTGGCAGATTTGGGTTTATAGTATTACTATTAAGGTTGAGATTTACTATGTCTTACTGGTTTGATTCTAAAAATATTTCCTTGTATTGCATGCAGGGACGGAGCCACATGTAACCTTGGGGAGCATTGGGCCTCCCAAGGTTTTTAATTTATATATATAAACTGAGTTATTTAAGGGTTAGTGATATATTGGGCCCCTTAAAATTTAAAAAAATTAAAATTCGGGCTCCCCTACTTTTATTTTCTGGCTCCGTCACTGATTACATGCTGCCGATTGTTTTTCACTTGAGAGTATAAAGTGCTTGTCTTTACATGGTGGATCTAATACCTGTGGATTCAAATACTGGACTTGCAATGTATGAATCAGATGACATAATAAAATATTTGGTTGGAAAATATGGGATGGAAGCATTCCTCTCATGCTATCACTTGATCCTCCAACGGTTTGTATATAAATCTTCTATTATTCTTCTTGAAGTTTAATTCCCATAAATGTATTTTGGTTGATACTAGACACTAAAACCATTGTTGATGTTAAAAAGCTTGAAAAGATTTTGACATTGCTTGGATGAAGGAAGATTAGCCAAGCTATGCAGTGCTTCTTCAGCCACTAGCTATCCAAATTTTTTAGTCCAAGGATGACTATGTGCAAGATTAATACACACAACTCAGATAAATGGTGAGCAGACCTGTGCAAGCAAAACTTTGCAACATATAAGGTATATTTGTCCTATAAATTTCTTAAAACTCTGTTTTTTATATTTGCATCTCCTAATAAAGATATATATATATATATATATATATATATATATAAAGAATTAAAACTTTTAAAAAGTAGCTTTAAA
>JANJEY010000003.1:11889406-11923758 GCA_024703695.1 Erythroxylum cataractarum
TTGAGAGCATCCATCCAAAGCTCACCAACTCCATGGTTGAAAAACTTAGTCATGTTAGGTGCCTCTTTTCTTGAATTATAACAAACAACCATTCTTTGTTTCACATGTAGCCACCCAATCTTGACTCTTGTATGGGACCAAGGCATGCATGTAACATATTTTTGTAAAGCTCAATTGTTATTATTAATGTGTTAATATATATTAAATATTTAAAAATGTAATAATTATTAATTATATATTTAAAATGATTTACTTAATAAATTTACAAATTAAAATAAAAAACACATTCAAATTCAAATGATTGATAATAAATTTTGAAATAAAGCCAACTTGCATATTCGATACAGACATTTAAAAAATGTTAAAGACTTGAGCCTACGAAAGACACTTTGAGGGAAATCCCCGTGCATTAGTCACCCTCCTAAATGGCATTACTGAAACATTCGAGACCATATAGTAATCCCCAAATCACGCCACGAGACCAGGCAGTGTGAATGCAAGAGGAGGTGATATTATTCGCTTTGTTTCTTCTATTTTGTCCCAATCTTGCTCTATTTTATCTTAGTTATATATTTATGTAAATCTTAAAATTAGTTCTTACTTTAACAACATCATTAAATAATTGATTAATGTATAATTTATCGATGTTTTTGAATTCAATATTACGATGAGAGTTTGTTATATTATTCATACATGCTTATATTATTGCATTACCTTCATACGAATTAGACGATTTTTTTTATTTATTTTCTTGTTATAGATATGGATTTACTCCTATTATGTTTCAACATATATTAGACAAATTATTTTAAATAAATAGATATATCCAATTTTATTTCAATATTGGCTTGATTACATAATAATACTTTCTTTTACTAAATCTCTTAATTTTTTTTTAAATTCTTGATCAGAGATATAATTAAGTAATTCTAAAAATTCCTCTACTCTATCCCAATTTTGCTTTACTTAATCTCAACCATATATTTATGTGAGTCCTACATAAACATATAACTGAGATAAAATAAAGCGGAGTAGAAACATATCGGAGGAGACATAATCTGAGGGGATATTATCCCGTGTCAAGGAATATTTGGGAATGACACGCAGAGACACGCAACAACAGTGGCCCATGTGTTTTGCATAAAAGTGATGAATCTTACAATGAGTAGTGTCTCAATTATTGATGTGATTTTAGGTCACATAGCATACCCTTTAAGAATTTGAAACCTTCCTAGTTAAAATCATAACATGTTCTTTGAAAAATTAAAAGTTATCATGAAAGGAATATGTCTAAAAGAGACATGGGATAAGGAGCTTTTTGACTATGCTACGTAGCTAACAAGTTTTGGAGATGGCTCAAAAGCTGCAAAGGGTCCCCAGTTCTGGCCTTGAAAAGCTTATTTTTAGATTAAAGAAGTGCTTGTAATGACAAGACCCTTTCTTTCATCATTACTCTTTATATATATACACACACATATGTTTGCTTGCATCTTATAAGAGAATTGGTTAAGTTTGGTCATAAAGAATAACATCTATGAGTACATAGCAGCAAGAGAGTGGTTAGGCTATTGGTGTGGTGTCCTATTTTGATATTAGATCTGGACAGGGATTGTTGGGTGGTGTGGTGGGCAAATGTTTTCCAAAGCATGGGCAAGGTCACCTGGGCAAGCATGTATAGATAAAGCTTGGCCCTCAAGAATTTGGAAAGATTCTGTAGGGAAATTGCAGAGACTTGGTTTGGTCCACATGTATAAAAGCTTGATCAGATCAAGTAACTTTTATCCAAATCTTCACTGAATTTCAAAGCCTCATGATGTTATTTTGAATGAGTTCTTTCACTTACTAGAACTAGTTTTATGGAGATGCCTGGATTTAGGTGTAAGCTTAACATTTTTGATACTGGCCTCCTAAAGCAATCCCAAGTTCTCTGGAATAAAGCAGGTCTTAGTGACCTACATATATGGAGGTGGAGGAATAAACCTGATCTCAACCAAAAACAAGATGATGATCATGTATACATTGTGGTATGCTAACTTTCTTTGACTATTGTGATTAGCCGATGTGGGAATAACACATCTGGCAATAGCCTGACCGTGGACGTGCAAGTAATATGGGACCTGAGAAATTTCTAAGATATCAAGCTAAACCCATGGGGACAGGAAGGGCTATTTTAGTTTGCTAACCTTTTGTATTAGATGGTTTCGAATTAGCTTCAACTGGTTTGACAGGGATTTTGTGTTGATGGTCCATGCTGTATGGAGGTAGGTAGCCCAAGATGGGAACTGTCAAAGGGAAGAACCAATGTCTTGCAGGCACACCTCAAGTCATTTGATGTTAGGATCTAAACATTCTGATGGGTTTTCTGATAAAACTGCTTAGGGAAGTGATCACATTGACAAACCAACATCTGAAGTTTATCACAATAACTACCCATTACTGGCCCCAAGTGTTTCAAGCGAGCACAAGGCCAGTGCACAAGTGAATTCTTGAAGTCACAAATGTCTTCAGTGAATTTCCTAATCATGGATGAGACGGGCAAGTATGACGAAACAACCTACAAGATTCCATTGAATCTTCACTTCACGAATGGAACACCCGAGGGAGTTCGTCCAGCATATTCCTCGTATTGTGAACCAAAAAATTGCTTCAAGAAGTACTCTTCATAAGGTATCCTTTCTGAGAAAAAGCGCCAGACAACAACTGCAAAGCCAACAGTTGACATGGGATTACACAACATTATCTGAGTGCCGACTGACCATATCAGGAAACCGCAGTATCCTGGATGACGAACGAAGTGGTAGATGCCATGAGTAACCAGCTTGTGATGTTCCTCGTGATGAATCTTGATGAGATGTGTGAAAGCCCGTCCAGCTGTTATAATTGCCGTTTTCCTAATGATTTCCCCAGTTAAGACCATTGCGAGACCCGCATTACTTATCCACCAATATTCCTTCAAAGCAGGAAATAAAGCAATTTCAATAACATACTCCAGTAATGAAAGGGTAATCGCCAGGAGATAGCTTTTGCTGATCAGAAGTGACTTTAGGGTAACACTCGATCTGCCATGTACCATAACTGCTAGAACATACTCAGAAATATGAAAGAAGGCAATTGCCAAAAACATTTCTGCCAACTGTCTGCACGCTGTGTAACTGAAGATTTCTGTCATTTTTTCCAAAGTAAGTGGGTTAATTTTTGCCTTGATATGCTAATAAAGATCAACGATAGCATGCAATCTGAATAAATCAACAGTATTGTGCAATCCTGGGGGTAGCTTCAGACCTGAAAAAGACGCAAACGTGAACAAGGTCATTTCACCTTTCATACCATCCAAAAGGTGCTTCAAGAATTGCATCTTCTACAAAGCAAGGAAACAGAAATATGATTTAGGAATTTTCCATAAACTTTCAAGAGTTTTTACAGAAATATTCTTTTACTACACAGCAAAAGCAAGATAGAAAAGCCACAGACGATCACTTTTCTGCTTTCGGAAGACAAGAGCAAATACATTTGCAGTATTGTCCAACTCATCCCTCATCAAATAATAAGAGAATTTAAAAAAAAAATTGCCATGAAATGAGGAAATAACAATGGTGTCGCCAAGAGCAAGCACTTTTAGAAATGACGCAACCATCTTCATATAACTAATAATCAGCAGAGCTAGAACACTAAAGGTGAAGAAAACACGAGTCCAACAGAAAATTTGTCAAATTTATGAAGATTGAAAATCTTGTAAATTTATGCACATAAGAATTGAATAAACGAGATAAAAAAAATCCCAACCATACAAACAGGCCCTTCAAAATCTGAAATCCTCTTTTGTCTATTGGACCTAAAGAGATGGAAAGACAAAGATGAGAGATAAATCACATTCATCAATTCTTCAAAGCTCCAACCTACGTCTGTTTATCCCTTTACCATCTCACCTCTCCATGTATAACGGTGTGTTTGTGTCTGTCTAATAATCAATCTTAACCTTTGAAATTTATTCAAAGTTTTCAGTTTGTTGCCCACTAATCAACCCTTAAAAATGAAACAAGGGAGGACAACTTATATAAAAAGCCAATGCATTAATCAAAAAACATATATGATTGTGCAAATACAACAAATTAGCAGGTGCAAATAGTACCAAGGTTTCATGTGCTGAAAATCTGTATAATTTAGCAATACTCTCTCAACCACTGTGGCTATCAGTGTCCACACAGTATTTGATAAACCCTGTCAGTTGCAAGCACCTACGTTATGTAGATCTGAACTCATGCTTCGATCCAACTATGTCCTAGGTCTTTTCTCAGTACCCCCTTCCCCATTCCCTTCCTCACCTTTGCTGCATCATCCCAACTACCTACCTCGGAATAAACCTTTGATAGCAATACAAAAGCAGCACCATCCTCAGGGACCAGTAGCAGTAGCTTTTTAGCAGCCCATTCTCCTAACTCCCTGTTTCCATATGTTCTACAACCACTAAGCAAGGATCTCAAAATAGCAGGCCAAGGAGGATGAGGCATGATTTCAATCACATCTTTAGCATTTTGAAGGTATCCATTTCGTGCAAACATATCGACTAAGCAACCATAAACATCAGGAGAAGGCTCCACTCCATGTTTTGACTTCATTGAATGAAAGAAAAAACATCCTTTATCGACAAGACCCAAATGGCCACAAGCTGATATAAGAGACACAAATGTCGCTTGGTTGGGCTGCAGATTAGAAGTCCTCAGTTTATCAAAAATTTCAATAGCTTCCACAACAAGACCATGGTGAGCGTAAGCCATGATCATGGCATTGTAAATAACAATGTCCTTCTCTTCAAATGATAGATCAAAAACCATTCTTGCACTTTTAATGTCCCCACACTTCGCATAAGCATCTAGAATTGCACTGGCTACAAAAATATACGTGTCATATCCTGTTCTAAAAGTAAATGCATGAACAAATTTTGTTTGATAATAAGCAGCAATAGCAGCAGCACTGTTTAAAATACTGGAAAAAATAAATTCATCCGGTCTCTTGCCACAATCAATTAAAGTTTTGAAAAATCCAATAGCTTCGTAATCATAACCTTGATGCACTAAGGTGGATATCATGGTACTCCAAGATGGCAAATCTAACTCCTCAAGTTCGCTGAATAACTCAAAAGAATCAACCAACAGTCCAAAGTTCACATAACCTTTAATTAATGAACTACAAATACATCCATCGGAAGAAAAACCAAACTTAATTACAATCCCATGAATTTGCTTGAACATCTGCTTGCTTTCCATTCTAATACAACTTTCCAAAACATTTGTAAATGTACATTCATTTGCTTCAATTCCCATCTGAAACAAACTATAGAAGGTTTCTATTGCTTTGAAGTCACCACTATTCCAACTGTAGCCTGAAATTAATTGATTCCATATGGTGACATCTTTGAACAATTCATTGTCAAACACAGCATGTACCATCTCCATTGCTCCACAACTAGAGAGCATGTAAATAACAGAGGAAGTGATCTTGACATCATCAAAGAAACCAAAATGGCATGCAAGGCAGTAAAACTGCAGTCCAAGATAGAGATGAAGTAACTCCCCGCATTGTCTGAACAATGTCGAGAAGGTAATGTGGTTAGGTCTTACGTCATTCAGCGATAAATCATAGTATAAGGTTACTAGCTCTCTTGGATCTTCAAGTTGTGAACCAAGCATAGTATTGAACGATACAATGTCTTTGTTATGCATCCTTTGGAACACTTTCAAAGCAAAGCTTGTTTTATCACTCTTGATGTACATATCCATAAGAGCATTCATTACTGAAGTACTAGAATCCATCTCACTTCTTACGATTAGTCCATGAATTTCCTTACCAAAATCCAAGTTACACACAAGTGAGCACCCTTGGCAGGCACCAATGTATGTATACTTATCCATTGATATTCCTTCAAAGCGCATTAAAGATATTAAATTGATTGCTTCAGGGCCATACCCACAGTGTGTATATCCTCCAATCATAGCATTCCAACAACCAGTATCTACGTTGTCCATGCAACAAAAAATGTTTTCAGCTCCTTCAATATCTCCCACCTTAGCGTAAAAATTCAAAATTGAACCACCAACATGTAGGTTGCTTTGCATCCCAATTTTGTAAGCAAAACAATGAATAGAAGTGCCAAGTTCACTACGTCTAGCATTGGCACACACCTTCATAACACTACCAATGGCAAATTCATTAGGCATTAACCCAGTTCTCATCATTTCCACAAATAAATACATACTCAGCTCAAACTTCCCACAATGAATTGCACCTGATATGAGTAAAGTCCAAGAGAAAACACTTCTTTCAGACATTTCCTCAAAAACCCTAAACCCATCATCCAACAGGCCACCGTGTGCATATGCTCTTATCAAATTATTCTGAGTGAAAACATCATTAGGCAATCCAATTTTAAAAACATATCCATGGATTTGGGCTCCAATAAAGGGAGACAGAGAACCCTCAGACGAAGAAAGAAATGCGGCCAGGGCAGTTGGATCATTCCCTGTTGAGAAACTAGGTCTCGAAGCCCCTATGAATCTATAGAGACGGGATTGATGCTTGAACGTGGACCTACTAAAGAGATGTAATTCCTTTGGTAAATACTTTGATCTATAAGAAAATAATATAGTTCTCATAAGTCTGCAAACATGAGCTCAGAAAGCTCATCTTTTCAACTCAATCATGATTCTCTCTCGTTTACTTCAACAATTAGGGTAGCTATTGGGATCTACCTGCGAGCAATAGTATGTAACATTAAATTTAGAGACTTGCTCGTTCATTAAATGGAGCAACTTGTCTCCTTCCACATCACGATCTTTCATTATCCAATGTAACAATAGTTCCTTGCCCCCGTTAGTGAAATGAAACTAACACAACTAGATGACACAGATTAACAATTTGAACAAAGCAGCAGAATTTTTTTAAGGAAAACCAATAAAATTAAAGATGGATCCAACTCGCATGCAACAGCAGAAACCACAAATATATGGGGAAAAAAGGGAACTTAAGGAATATTAACACAAATAAAACAATAACACTGCATTAAAAAAGAAAAAGAAAACTAAACAAATACCAGTGGGTCTTCTCCTCCTGCATCTGCAGCAAATATGATTCTGAAACAAGAACAACATTTTAATACACACAAGATTGCAGTTTTTTTCATTTCGAAGTGAAAACTAGAGATTAAACCCAAAATCACCTTCTGTTTTCCATTTTCAGAAATAACCCGAGAAAGTGACAGCACAATCAAGATTTCACACGCGAAGTAAAATTTAAATGGAGCCAATCTCCAAGCTAGGGTTTTTGTAAACTTGAGACATACTATAGAAGAAAAGACCAGAAAAGAGGATATCAAAGTGAAACTGAGAGGCAAGAGCTGCTGGAAGCTAACTGATCAAAGAAAAAAAGAAGGAAGTGTGACAGAGCAAGCACAAACTAACAATAAACAACACAATAGTTTAATTGATATTTTCTTAATTAAAATATTATTAAGTGCTTATTTAAATGAACTATACGACAAAAGTTTTTGGAGAAAAACTTTTCTAAATTTTTTTTAAAGAGTTTTATAAAATAGTAGATTGTTTTATATCATACAAATAATTTTTTTATTAATTTTAATTATATTTTATTTTATAATAAAAATTATTTATGCATATAAATATTATTTAAAGTATATTAAATAATATGCAAAATACAATATATTATTTAGAATATAATTTTAAACCATATAAAAAATAAATGAAAATATATCTAATCAAAATTTTTATATAGATTATAATATAAGTAAAATTAATATAAAAAATTAATATTAAAATATATAAAAAGTCAAATAATATTATATAAATATTAAAATAAACGTAAAGATGAGTATGTGAATATTGTAGAAATTATATGCAAAATATAAGGACAGATAGAACTAAAAATAGGCTTATTAATTAATATGAAAAATTTATTTAAAAAAGTGTTTTTTTTTAAACTCCAAATTTGAACTTCTTAAAAAGTTATATTTTGGTTGTCAAAAAAGTTATATCAACTAAAAAAAGTATTTTTTTTAATTTTACAGTAAATCTTAAAATAAACGTAAAGATGAGTACGCGGATATTGTAGAAATTATATGCAAAACATAAAGACAAATAAAACTAAAAATAGGTTTATTAATTAATACAAAAACTTATTTAAAAAATTGTTTTTTTAGAAGCTTCAAATTTGAACTTCTTAAAAAGTTATATTTTGGTTGTCAAAAAAGTTATATTAACTAAAAAAAATATTTTTTTTAATTTTACAGTCAAATATTCATTTTCTTAAAAAATAACTTTTGCAGTGAAAAAATACTTATTTATTTATTAAAAGTTCAACTAATCAGACACTAATATAGAGATAATGAATTACAATATCAATTTTATTTGTATTTTTTAAAAATTTCAAAACTATTTTGCAGTCGTCAATCGGGTCTCGGGCCGGAGGCCCCTGACAGAGCCCAATTACTAAATAGCCCAAGCTTATTTTAACTTGAACAGAACTGCCTAAAACCCCATTTCGTACGACACTGTCCTAAAGCCCCATCTCTCAACAGAAGCAATACAAGGGAAACAGAGAAACCAAGTAAAGAGATGGGGTGGTGGTGTAGTGGTTGTAGTTGTACTCCTGTTGCTCCAACTTCCCAGCTTCATTTTACTCATTTGAAGACTCTCCCTTCTCTGGTTTGTTGCTTTCACTGCTTTATCTTAACAAACTAATGTTTCTGCTCTTTTGCTTTCTTTGTAACTGTTCTGTCTTGTTTTACCATTCGGTTCTGTTAAATGCTTGGATTGCCGAATTAGGAAAGATGTAACAGAAGGGAAAAAGTAGAAAGATACTTGCTTTTGCTTACTTATAAGTCCACTGTTGTTGTTAGTAACAAAAATGTTTCGATTGTCATTTACTTCATTTGAGTTTCGGTGACCTTGGAAGGTGCAAAGACACATTTGTTTGAATATGCATCAAAAAGTTGACTGCATTCTGAAAATTGCTCATTTGGGTCTCTTTCTATAAGCATAAGCAGCAGAAGAGGCTGTTGGATAGGAGCCAGAGAGCTTCAAAAGTTGTTGCCTACTATGGCTTGAGGACACCTCCCTACAATCTCGTAAGTGGTGATCTCTTTTTCTCCTTATGATTCTCTGAATTGCTTCGATTAAGCAGTCTTTTTGAATCATAATTGTAACTTCTGAAGGAAACATCTTTAGTTATCGGTGAAAATGGGGTGGAGAAGATGGCTTCCATCTTGGTAAACTTCTTTAACGAGAAATTTTTGTTAGGACTAGCTAAAATTGTCATTCTATGTTTACCATTAAGAAAATATGTTTGTTGAATATGAAGATAAAAGTTATGTGGTTCGTACACCAAGATTTTAACTGATTTGCTGTCTTCAGTATGTTGAATATTTTTAATTTTGTTTGATATCTATGTTGAATAGACTTAATTTTGTTTGATATCTTAGGATGCTTTAGAGCCATATATGAGTCAGAAGACACTACAGAAGCACTGGGGAGAACACCATCGTCAGTATTTGGAAGGTTTGAATACAGCGCTAGGGAAAAATGACATCTTATATGGATATACCATGGATGAACTTGTCAAAGCTACATATAACAACGGGAGCCCCTTCCCTGAGTTCAACAATGCTGCTCAGGTATACTATTTATATGGTCCATGGATCAATTGCATTCTGACACAGATTTATCGGTTCTCTAACTGAAGCCTAAATGTATCTTTTGGGTGGTCTTGCCTGTATCAAGTCTCTTATGTTCAAATTATTTGCAAGATTCTTAAGCCAGAAGAACTACTACGAATGATTATATGAAAACCAATATCTGAATTATATTGCAGGTCTGGAATCATGATTTCTTTTGGGAATCCATGCAACCAGGAGGAGGGGGTATGCCTCAACTTGGTGTTCTTCAGCAGATTGAAAAGGATTTTGGTTCATTTACCAATTTCAAAGACAAATTTATAGAAGCGGCCCTTACACTGTTTGGTTCTGGATGGGTTTGGCTTGTTTGTAAGTCTTTCCCATCTCCTTTTGAAATTTCAGTTGGACCAGGTCTTTTCATTTCGGTAGAGGCATAGTAAATTTATTTATCAGGAAAGGGAAGCAAGGGTGTCTGGTCAGGTGTAGGCTTCATCTACAAAATAAGATTTCATAGTGAGATCTATCTGTTGGGATGATGTGTCAATTTGCATCCCATTCCTCCCCTTTCTAAGTCACTCCAGAAGTATTTAGCTAAGGCTACTTTTTGGTAAATTCATGCATCATTCATTTGCAAAACACATGTTCATACATATATGCATCATTAGATGTTTCCTTTTTGGTTCTAGCTTAAAAGTTGAATAAGGAATTTCAACCTTAGCTCTAATGTACACTTAGATGACACACTGATTGGATATGTGATGCATCTGAGTCTCATGTCGACTGGCAATTATAATGAGATATTCCGGCAAACCTCTTTTCCTTTGCTGGGGCCATACCTTTCGTTTAGTTTGTTATAACATACTCAAGTTCTGCTGAATTTTTTATTCTTTTCCTTTTTACCTGTTCTTGTTTATTTTTTGGGTTTTGTCAATTTTCCCTGTTGTTGGGAACCATTGACTAGTAACCATTTCTTGTTTTCTGACCAGAAGATGAGAAACAAGGAAGGTAGATGTATGTAATATTGAAAGGTTAAAGCGAGTGCTAAGAGGGGGAAAGCTTTTCTTACCGATGTTATGACCTGTGATGTTTTAGCAATGTACTCTTGAATAACTGGTAACTTTTTGTTTCATTATTTGCAGTGAAGAGACAAGAGAGACGACTCGAAGTGGTGAAAACATCAAATGCTGTTACTCCCCTAGTGTGGGATGACATTGTACGTCATTCTCGACAGCTTATATGCCCGATTCTCTTAAACAACGTACTAATTTATTCTTGTTTTGCAGCCTATCATCAGTTTAGACATGTGGGAGGTAAGTCTACACTCTCTCCCTCTCTCGGACATGGGATTCAATGACACTTGTTTCTTGCTTTTGACTTATTCATGATCTCTTTATTCTTGCATGGCAGCATGCTTATTATTTGGATTATAAGGTTAGAAATCATCGCTCTCTGTTCATTCAATGCTGAGAAATCTTTTCTTCTTACTGATCCCTGCATGACACCTCTAATCAGAATGACAGAGAAAAGTACGTAAACACATTTATGAACCATCTTGTGTCTTGGAACGCGGCAATGTCACGAATGGGTCGAGCAGAGGCCTTTGTGAACTTGGGTGAACCGAAAATTCCTGTTGCCTGATAATTTGACCCCGGAGATCAATGTTTCGATGATAGCAAACTTCCAAGCAATCATACAAGCAAACTAGACGAACCATTCAAGGCCATAGATACAGTAGCATTGGAGTAAAACATTCAGTCCTCTCCTGTTCATCCACTCTGTTATTCAGTTCCTCATTTTTAATTTTCTCTCATGTGCATGTTATGCCAGATTGAATTTCATTAATGAGAAAAGGGATTCAAGTCAACACCATCTGCATTCAGAAAAAGAGAAAAAAGTGAGGCTTCTGTTTCTGTGGTCAATCACCTCTCACTCCCTTCATAGTACATTGGCGTTAGTACAAATTAGTAATATGCAGCTGCTAGTGAATACGAAGAAGAGGTGGATTCATCTACTTAGGTTGCAATCTTGGGAATGGTATAATTTGTGAGAAGTGAGAGAAGCTGTATTTTGTACCTAATCAATTCACAGCTGACAATACATGAAAACAACAAAGAAGTACATTGTGGTTCAGATTCTTTCTTTTGGCATCACTTTTGTAGGAATATGGTGCAAGTGCAACTTTTGATTTCAGAAATATGGTGTAACTTCTCATTGTAGGACCGACATGACTTCTGCTTCAAACCTGGTGTGGTGATTCTGTATCAGCTTTGTTTATATCATCTGGTTTTAAGTTCAATATAATTAATATTAAGGTGAGGGATTGAAAAAAAATTTTATGTTGTGGTCAATTTTCTAAATTTAAAGAAATCATGGTTCCTAACTAATTTTGTATTATGAATTTCATTGTAAAGTTGTTTGTAATTTGGTGATTTATATAAATCGATTAGTAATTTATCATATGATTTAAATAAAATATTTTTTATTAAAAATATTGAAAATAGGTATAGTTTAAGAATAGACAAATTTTGTGAATTTTAAAAATCAATTCATATGACGAGATATAATTAAAAAGTATGAAACATCAATATATTTGTAGTCTTTTCTAGTAAAAATTGAATTGGTCAAATTTGACAAAAAGTAAAAATTGAATCAGTCAAATTTGAAATTTGACAAAATTAGTTATAATGACGTGATAAAAATTAAATAGGACATAAATAAAATAAAATAAAAGATTTAATATTTAAAAGATTCACTTAATATTAAATTATTATATAGTATAATCGGATAAAACGGAATAAAATTTAAGAATTTAAAATTTGAATATCATTATTAATTAAATAATTTAAAGTTTAATTAAAAATAATTTTTTAATAAAAATAATTTTTTATTTTAGTTTTAAAATTTTTTATTAATTTATAAATTTGTCGATTAATTAATAAATTAATTAATGTAAACTAAAAATTAAAAATTAAAAACTTAATATAGATAAGCTTTTAGCTAAACATTTTTTTTTCTTTAATTTGTTTTAAAGAGTACGAGAATGGAAAAAGAAAACATAAAGTTCAGCACTTTAGGTCTCGCTCTTTGTCTTTCAGGGTTCTTTCTTTCTCTGAAGCGAATCTATTCGGTGTTTTGTGCAAGACTCAGTACTGGAAAACAACTAATGTGGTTCTGTTGAACTCGACGCCATTTCTCCTCTAAACTATCTTCGGACTACCAACGTTTAATCTACTTATTCTGTCCCCTTTCTAGTTTCTTAGTTGAATAGAGTTTTATTGGTCCTTTTTGGATTATAATGGCGACAAAGGCTTCAGGTAGGAGATTGCTGAGAGGCTTGTTGTTCTGCAAAAGGACAGTAATCTCCACCTCTCCTACCCCTTTTCGGTTCTTCAGATATTCTTCTTCCTCCGTTCCACAAGCTGCTTCTAAAATACCCCACTTCTCCAAGAAAGTACTCTTTCTCTCTTTGTTTTCTATTCTTATTTCTTGTACAAACACACACTTGTATATGGCATCATGGGTTCCATGCAAAATCTCGTCTTTCTTACGATTTCATGAACTGTGTTCGGCGCGTGTAGTTATTAATGATTCGAAAATGCCTATATTCTCACGCACCTAATAAAGTTTTATTAACGTGACAATGTTCTATTCGTTTTCGTAATGCTTCTCTCTTACTACATATATTTTCTTGATTCTCGGAGTTTTACAAACAAAAGTGAAACACAGGCTCCCGTTTTCTTGCAATTTTAGTTGTTTAACGTACCTCAAACTTTTACGGGATTGTTGGTCCTTACATAATTACAGTTTATGTTAATACCATTGTCTATTTAATGTAATATGGCTTCAATTTAAATTATTCGCGGGCGAATGTTCTTGTCTGATTCTGACATTTTAGGCTGTGTTGTTTCAGCTGCAAGGGAGGTTGTTAACTGGAGCAACTATAGGATTGGTTATAGCTGGGGGAGCTTATGTCAGTACAGTGGATGAAGCTACTTTCTGGTATGCCTTCTTAAGTTTATCAATGTTGGCATTTAAGTACATTTTCTTGTTCATTATAATAGCGTTTCAGTTGTTAATATACCAGCTACAAACAAGAATTTAAGTGACGATGACCTCTTCTTCCCAACACAATCTTGGTGACACATATCATTGCACTAATGTCGCGTTGCTGATAATTCTGGTGATCGTATTTGGAATATCATTCTCTTCACATTTTAAAAAAATAAAAATAAAAACTTTTGGAATACTGTCCTTTCCTACGTTCACTTGAGGATGCAAAATTGTATCAGCATATGGCTACTTCTGTTTTGATTAGACTTATCTTTTGCTTGGATAAGTTTAAAACAATCAAGATTGTTTTATGCATCAATAGGAGTTGAGTCCAACTTAAATTTAACCTTTGATAAATTCTGTCCACAAATACGGACTCATTCTGCATAAGCTATTTGTTGCAGTGGTTGGCTATTCAATGCCACAAAGCTTGTGAATCCATTTTTTGCCCTTCTAGATGCTGAGGTTGCTCACAGACTTGCCGTCTCTGCCGCTGCTCGTGGCTGGGTTCCAAGGGAAAAGAGGCCTGATCCATCAAATTTAGAGCTGGAAGTTTGGGGAAGGAAGTTCTCCAATCCTGTAGGTCTTGCTGCTGGCTTCGATAAAAATGCTGAGGCTGTTGAAGGCTTACTTGGGCTGGGTTTTGGTTTTGTAGAGGTAGGCTCTGTCACCCCTGTTCCACAAGAGGGTAACCCAAAGCCACGTATCTTTAGATTGCGCCAGGAAGGGTGAGAAAATGGTCTTCATTATTGTAACCTTAAGTGCTTGTGGTTGTGAAAGTGATTAACTTTTCCTAGTTTGGACTCTAGAATGATGTTTTGAAACTAAGTTGTTATTTGTTTATGGTGGCTAGAGCAATCATCAATCGTTGTGGATTTAATAGTGAAGGCATAGTAGTTGTTGCAAAGAGATTGGGTGCTCAACATGGGAAAAGAAAGTTGGAAACATCAACCAGTTCATCTTTCTCTAATGATGATGCTGAACATGGAGGAAAAGCTGGTCCTGGCATCCTTGGGGTAAACCTTGGAAAGAACAAGACAAGTGAAGATGCTGTTGGTGATTATGTACAAGGGGTTCATTCACTATCCCAGTATGCTGATTACTTGGTAAACTTTTTACTCTATAAACTGCCTCTTTCCTTCTTAGATATATATATTTTAATTTCTGGAATTTTCTTAGTCTGAAGAAGTTATCGCAACTAGTTCTCTACCACTCGACTATTTGGCCTAGCTATTGTGAGAGTTTAAACATGGAGTAACAGCATTTACTAGAAGGTGGAGTGGAAATTGTTAAGCTTTATCATGGAAACTAGTTATTGCTAACTGTTGATCGATCAACATAGTTATTGCAACTCGTGAAGCTGTTGTGTATATATGATGACGAAGGTTTTCATAATCAAGCCTTTAAGCAATTTATCGTATGCACCTACTAGTTTTATTGGTGAATGGACATAGATATATTGAATAAGTAGTAAAGCCTCCGTCGATATTATTATTGTTGTTCTTCTAATTCATTGTAAATTAATAAAATTTCCAATTCCTTGGGAATATAAACAAAGAAAGAGATATACTAGAAATATCTTGAATGGTTTTCTTCTTCTACTTTTATCCTTCATTTTTAAAACGGGGCCATGGTATTACAATATGATATTCCTGGTAGTTTGGGGAAGGGTTGTATACTTAATCAACCTTTGATTAACTGCTCCGAGCTCATGACTTCTATTCATTTGTTCATTGATAATTAATTTGCTATTAATATATAAAAGTTATCACAACTGGGAAATTAGTATGGCTATTACAACTCCTTGAGCTCTTGTATTTGTGAACAATTCTTATGTTCAAGTCCTAACTAATTAATTATTTGAAGATCATATGAGCTGATTACTTTTGACCATTTGATCATTGATGATGAGTTGGCACAGGTACCCAAAACCAGATAACATATGCAACCGAAAATTTTTGGTTTTAAACAGGTTTAAGATGCAGAAAGTTATTGTCTAATTCCTTCTTCTACTTTCTCTTTCAAAGTTTTCTTATCAAAGAATAAATTAATTCAGGGCATAGTTTTTTTTGGCATGAATTTGAAATATGTTAAGAAATTAATTCAATTTCATTAACTTGGTTCCAGGTTATCAATGTTTCATCTCCTAATACTCCAGGACTGCGTATGCTTCAAGGGAGAAAGCAATTGAAGGATCTTGTTAAGAAGGTGCAAAAGTTTTATATATGAACAGCTGCAGTGGCTTCTTTTTTTTTCTGTCATCCCCTTATACACAAAATTGAGGTTCTCTTGTTCTGGTTTTTGTCAAGGTTCAAGCTGCTCGGGATGAAATGCAATGGGGTGAAGACAGTCCACCTCCATTGCTTGTTAAGATTGCACCTGACTTGTCAAAGGAAGACCTAGAAGACATTGCAGCAGTATGTTAAATGTTCTTATCATCTGATTCTCTTATCCACTTCCATGTTAGCACCTGATATTTCTTTCTCTACTGTGATTATAGGTAGCTCTTGCTCTTCGTTTGGATGGACTGGTACATATTCTTTGATCAATAGTTCTTTTCTTCAGTCTGTTTTCTCTAAGTTTCAGTTATTTTTGTATATGTACTGCTTTTGACATTTTTCATATGCTAGCCACCTTAGTTGATGCTTTAGTAATTTAAGAATGCCAAAATATTGCACTTCAAGGAGCCAAGCATTTATTTTCACCAGTAGCTTTTTATGGGATACTATCAAACCCACAGCATATGGTAAAAAGAGATAATCCTCCAGCCTTCTGCCTTCAGGTTGTGGAGTGTGGCTTTGACACAAGCATACCTGAATATGCGTATTCTGTGTTTACATACTTATGTTGCTGGATGGCTTCTAAATGAAAAGATGTTGGTGGTCCTTGTGGATCTTGTTAATATGCACGCTAGATTGATGAAAGCAATTGCATTACAATTCAGCGCAGATCAAGAAGCCAAGGATCAGTGTGCATTCAATTACTTGTGCTGCTCCTGCCCAATATGTCCTATGCATTCCTTAAGCATTACAATCCTATGCAGCCTTAACTATTAGGATTCTTCTAGATGTTAATTATAAAGTGATTTTTTGAGATTAATTTTTGATTATCAAATTAGAACCCCAGAATTTCTCTGTGATAAAAAAAATTCTTAAAAATGTCTAATGCTGCTCTTAGGGTTCTGTAGACTGATTAACTTATGATTGTGGATCGAACGTTATTGTTCTTTTACACAAATCATTTTTACTTAGGTTCAATAGTGAATGCTGAATATGGTTCAAGTGATTCTGGTTTTATTTTTCTGTTTTGGCTTTTTCGATAGATTATATCAAATACCACAGTATCAAGGCCGGATCCTGTTAAGAAAAATCCAGTCGCTGAAGAAGCTGGTGGCTTAAGTGGGAAACCTCTCTTCGATTTGTCTACAAACATCTTAAAAGAGATGTATATCTTGACAAGGGTATGGTGCATTTGTTGTGGTATTTAAAGAGTTCAACTTGTCAATACTTGTAGGTTCTCATCATGATGCACAAATCTTTTATTGCTACATCCTAAAGCAAGTCAGTACAACTGGTTTAAGCTAAAGTTTGAAAACTTTTGTGCTGTGTTTGTATCTTTTTTTACATAGTTAAAATTATTTCTATATCTTAGCATGCCTGCACTTTGGATATTGTTCAACCTTTTTCACTTGTATATATCCTTGTCCGTATTTGTGTTGATATTTATACTGCTTTACATATTTTTTCGTCCAACATGCTTGCTCATGTTACCATTGTGAACGTTTTATTTTAATTGAATAAACGTTTGAAAGTTAAGATATAGATATCTTGTAGGTGCATTATTTTTGTTAAGTAAATGTGATTTGTTTCTTTTCTTTATTCATCATTTTCTTTGTGCATCATGCAGGGAAAAATTCCATTAGTAGGCTGTGGAGGAGTGAGCAGGTAAATTGTATAGAATTACGCTTCCTTATTATCTTCATCTGGATCACTGCAGGTTATTGTTCTTTCTCTATAGATTCTTTAGTTTTAACTTCTATTGTTTGCCATTGGTTCAGTGGTGAGGAAGCATACAAAAAAATTCGAGCTGGGGCAACTCTTATCCAACTTTACACAGCATTTGCCTATGGTGGGCCTGCCCTCATCCCTCAGATAAAGGTACTGTTCTAATATGCCTATGAATATGATAGAAAATTGAAACGTGGATGTCTTGCGGAAAAATGCTGCTACTGACATAGTTTGGCTATGGTATTGTAGAATTAATTTCTCACCGAATGGGTCATAAATTTTCTTTTAATCTCATTTATAAGCCGTTTGCAGTGAGGACCTTTTATGTTGAAATGACGGATAATTAGAAGAAATTGCAACTACAGAAAAGAGTTAGAAAGGATTTTCAGGACTTATGTTAAGTTCAAAAATAATAGTATCTTGAATCCTATCCTCTTTCCTTTTTCCTTTTGGGTCTTTAAGGATCCATTTGATCAAAATAGCTACAATGAACAAGGCTAGTTCTTGTCAAACTCCACCTACTTGACCTTAGGACTCATATCTGGTTAATTAGGAGAACCTCCCTGTCACCGCTAAGCCACCCCTTTTTGTCAAGAACCTGTGGAGGATATGGAGTTCTGAAAATTCCTTTTTCTCAAAAGAAAAATCCATGCAAGCCACTGATACAGGGATCTGGCAATAAGGTGATCATATTGGACTAGATAAAAGATAGACATCATACTGAAACAAACTTGAGGTAATCTTTTTGTTGAATCTATATCCATAGTGTTGTGTTTAATTTATTAAGAACCCAAGAACGTCCCTGTTAAAATATATACAACAGTCCTGATGTTATGCATCAATACACTATAATGGACCTTGATTGACTCTTGCGGTTACTGTTTTATAGTCCAGAGCATTTTTTTTCACCTGAAAAACCATCTTTGTTTCATTTTGTGTAGGCTGAACTCTCTGAATGCTTAGAAAGGGATGGTTTCAAGTCCATCATTGAAGCAGTTGGTGCAGACTACAGATAGTGATACCTGCATTTTGTTTCATTCCTCCTGAGTGCATTTGTACACCAGATAAAAAGTTCTGCAGCTGTTGAATTTTTCCTAATCTATTGATTGTTGTCCATACGTTACTTGGATACTTTTTTTTTTCTTGGTCTATCCACCACGAAATGTTAAGGACTTTTTCACTTATCTTCCTACCTGATTTTTGGTAGAGTTAGGGATGTTTTAACCTGTAGAGTAATTAGGGGACATTTTTTTGAAATGAGTTAGCAGGATAAGATATCAACCATCGTTGTCACAGTTGTTCTTACACTATTTATTCGATGTGTGAATCAGTGTAGAAATATCACGCTGGTTTCCTATTGTTTCACCTTTGTCATAAGCTTTCTGTTTGCGAAACACCACTTGTTCAGTGATTGGGAGTCTGTTAACAGGCTCGTTGATTCTGCCCGCAAGAACCAGATTCAATGTTCATCTCTAGTTCTTAAGTTTATATTTGACACTGTTTGCATTTGACTCTTGAACTCTACTTGCATCAGATCCTGTACGATAAAAACATATTCAATTTGCTTTTTAAAAAATCACCACCTCATTGGTAATCCGCCATCAGATCATACTCAGTAAGAAATGGATACAACATAATGCTTGATCATTCTTACAAATTAGAAAATTTATTGATAATCTGATTTACAAATGTGAATATGTAAAAGAATTGGTGGAATATATAACAGGTAATTCTTAGCTATTACTAACTCAGATAATGCACTTGCATGTCTTCTTTCCTCTTCCTCAGATCATATGATGGGTAATTCTGATCTTTTCTTTACATTTCAAAAACACTAATCTCCTCATGTTACTTTAGCTAATGGATGCACTTTCTCCATTGTTGGTTTTATCACTAATCCTGGCTGGAATCATGCTTTGACAGAAAGAGATAAATGCTTTAGATGCTAATCGTATGTGATATTTAATGAACTCACTTATAGGAAAGAAGGCTGTTATATATAAATGGGTTTTGCAGTCACAATCAATTTTGATGGATTTGTAGCTCAACTTAAAGCATGACTTGTGACAAAAGATTATGCTCAGACTTATGGTATGAATTTATTTTAATACTTTTTCTCCTTTTTCTAAATTGACCTTTATTCATCTATTCATTTCTATGGAAGCTACTAGGGTTGACCCTTACATTCTTTAGACATCAAGAATGCTTTCTCACATGGTAGCCTTTAAAAGAAGTGTATGTGGAGCAACCACCCGAGTTTCACATCTGGTATCATTCTTCTTATTGTGTATTTGGATGGTATTGTCATTACTGGAAGTAATATTTTGAGCATTTCATCTTTGAAGTCCTTCCTTCATAGTTAGCTTCACACAAACATTTTTGGAATTTTGAAGTATGCTTTGAGAGTAAAGATGACAAGAAGAAAAAACATGTTTTTGTCTGAAGGTCATACAATGCTCTATTAGTCCCTAATTTACAACTTACTAAAGATGGTGGATTGTTTGAAGACCTGAGACATATAGGAGATTGGTTAGAAGATTGAGCGATCTTAGAGTAGCTCACCTTGATATTGCTTATTCTGTAAGTATTATAAGTCAATTTATGTCTTCTCTAACTATGCTGCCTTAGAACAAATCTTATGTTAGTTAAGAAAGAGCTCTTGGTTGAGAGATTGAGTGCTTTTCGGATGTTGATTGGGCAGGTTCTAAGGTTGACTAAAAATCTATTACTAGTTACTATGTCTTTGTTGGAAGAAATTTGATCTCATGGAATAGTAAGAAGCAATAAGTTATATCCAGATCTAGTGCAAAGTCTGAAGTATAGTTATGGCATAGTCAACATGTGAGATAATGTGGATGTATTAAATTTAAAACAAAAATTAGTTTTACAGCTTTAATACCAACAAAGTTGTGGTAAGATAATCAAGTTATTCTACACATTGCTTCTAATTTTATGTTTCATGATCAGATTAAACTTACAGAGATTGACTATAACCTTTGCAAAGCTTGATTTTGCAGGATATATCAAAACTGAAAAATAAATTAGAGATATTTTCACAAAATGTATAAATGGAATTCAGAATAGTTATATTAGTAACAAGTTGGTTATGATTAATATTTAATTATTTATAGTCCAACTTAAGAGGGAGAGTTACAGGTTATGTAAGAGATTAGTTGTGAACTAACTAGGATAAATATACAACAGTACCCTTACTAAAAATCAATACTGTGAAACTCACTCACATTTATAGAGAAGGGAATTTTGCTGCCAACTCCCTATCCCACTTTGCTTTTGATTTTCTTCCTGGTTTTCTTGTTTTGAGACAAGCCCCTCCTAGTGTTTATAGATGGCTTGATCATGACTTAATAGGGGTCTCTTATGTTAGGTAGTGTGCTGCTTTTGTAAACACTACTCATTTTATCCTACAAAAAAAATAAAATCAATACAGAAGTATATTTCTGCATAGTTTGCAATAAGTAAGAACATTATGGTGGAATTAAGTATATATCTATGGATTATAGATATATACAAGTGCTTAGCATTTACTCAGTAGTTTCATTACCCAGTCAAGAGTCCGTACTGATGGTCTTCTAAGAAACAAATTTAAACTTCTAAGAAAACCAAATGCAGAACAGGTCAAATTGGAAAGACTAATTACATCCTCATAACTCTTGAAGGGTGCTTTCCCTTTCAATTTAATAGAAAGTTAAATTGACAGAAGAGATTATATGAACATCAAAAAAGTCTAGTAGATTTGTTACTTTCTCTTTCAGAATTCAAATCTTATATAGTTTCTGGGAAGGACCTGTGAACAAAGAACAATGTCTTGGGTGTGTATGTATTATATATTTACTGTTCTATTCTCCGTCAGTTGTTTCACCCTGACGTGCTTTTTTATGCCTGGTTTAGATTCAGGATGATGTTGGTTCTGAATATAGATTATGAACAATTCAATATACCTGGTCCAAACAATGAACACAGGTATGATTATGAATGTGGTTCGGTTGCTCATGCAGGCTGGTACAACTCAAAAACACTTTTTGCCAACGAAGTATGCCAAATTAGTTTCTTAGTCTGATCGCTTCCTTTTGTTTATTGTTTCTGTTTTGACTTATACTAGTTCTTCGGATTTGTAAAGGCAGCGTTAAGAATGCAGAATCAACCAGGTGCTGGTCAATCAACTTAGGAAATACGTAATAATATTTCTAATGATAGATTAGTATTAAAGCTTCTATCTTCACAGAAACCAAAGTGCAAAACTTGTGGATCAACGTCTGAAATTTGACTACCAGTTGTACTTTACGTTGCCTGTCGTTTTCCATTGATCTGCCCATTTAAGAGTCAGGAAAGTCAAAAGAAATTGCATGAAATTGTCGAAATGAAGAAATAATTTATTTAAAATATGTAATTTGTAATACATACTACAGGATTCAACAGAGCACTTCAACATTCTCACTTCATTTCCATTGCCAGCAAGAAAGATGACATTACCAATGTTTACATACCACATTGTTCTCTCCCTCCCTCTAGCATTAATCCTTTGGCATTGCCAGAAAGCATCAGCACTTTCTCTTGTCTCCTCTACCAATTGTTCCAAAGATCAGAGCTTTGCCTTGCTTGGGCTTAAGAACTCATTTTCTTTTGCCAAGGATGCTTCTTTGGATTGCAGAGGATCGTATCCCAAGATGGTTTCCTGGAAAAATGGCACAGATTGTTGCTCATGGGAAGGTATCATTGTGACCCCATCAGTGGCCAAGTTATTGAAGTTGATCTCAGTTGCAGCTGGATTCAAGGACCAATCCCTTCTAACAGCAGCCTTTTTCACCTCCCAAGCCTCCAAAGACTCAACCTTGCTTACAATTATTTCAATCACACCAAGATGCCATCTAAGTTTGGTTGGTTAACAGGTTTGACTCATCTAAACCTGTCTACTACATTTTTGTCTGGTCCAGTTGCATCTGAGATCTCTTACTTGTCTAAACTGATTTCTCTCGACCTCTCACTAAACGATGAGTTGATACTTGAAGCTACTGATTTCAGCAGACTAGTTCACAACCTAACTGATCTTGTTGAACTTTATCTTGACTTTATGGACATGTCCACTATTGCACCCAGTTCTTTAGTGAACCTTTCTTCTTCCATACAGTCGTTGAGTATTGGTCTCTGTCAACTGAGAGGAAATTTTCCAGAGAAATTGTTTCACCTACCAAACCTTCAGCTGCTCAGTTTATCAGTAAACAGTGAGTTGCAAGGTTCTTTACCACAGTCAAACTGGAGCAGTCCCCTTGTGTTCTTGCAACTCGGTGGCACGAAGTTCTCAGGAGAGTTGCCCGATTCAATTGGCAATCTCAAGTCTCTGATGATATTGGATTTTTATGGCTGCAATTTCAGGGGATCAATTCCTGCTTCACTTGGGAACCTTCATCAACTCACTGAACTAAGCCTTGCAGAAAACAACATGACTGGTGTGATTCCAGATGTTTTTGGTAATATTGGCAACTTATTCCGTCTTGCTTTCACCAATAATAGTTTCACTGGTCAACTTCCTCCATCAATCTTCAGCCTCAGAAAACTTTCTCGTTTTGATCCCTCACAAAATAAACTGGAGGGTGGCCTTCCAGAGGAGATATGTACTCTTTCTAATCTCACCTATCTCGACTTATCGTACAACTCCTTTAGTGGCAAGATACCATCTTGTTTGTTCTCTCTCCCAACTTTATCGACACTCCACCTCAATAATAACAAGCTCGCGGGGGAGCTTGGAGAATTTAAATCCAAGTCCTTGACAGATATAGAGATGAATGATAATATGATTCAGGGCAGGATTCCACCATCAATTTTTGGATTGAGAAGTCTTACTATTCTTAATCTTCAATCAAATAACTTGAGTGGGACTGTGGAATTGGAGAAATTCTCAGTATTCACAAATCTTTCGATACTTGATCTTTCTTTTAATAGTCTATCAGTGATAACTGATGTCAGTGGAAACTCAAGCCTGCCAATGTTCTACAGTTTGGGATTGTCAGCTTGCAACATAAGTGAATTGCCGGACTTCTTGAGAACCCAAAACCGGTTGACAGTTTTGTCTATGTCCCATAATAGAATTCATGGACAAATTCCTGAGTGGCTGTCAACATCCGTGGTCAAGAATTCTTTAAAATCCTTAGTTCTTTCTCACAATTTCCTTACTCGTGTGAATCGATTTCCTCCTACACTGGAATCTGTTGACCTCAGTTCCAACATGCTTCAGCAGCCATTTCCTGTTCCTCCGCTGTCTATGTACATATTTCTCATCTCTAACAATAAACTATTTGGAGAACTCCCTTCAACTATCTGCAATATTACTAATCTTATGATTCTTGATGTATCGAACAATAGCCTGACCGGCACTATTCCAGAATGTTTGGAAATTTTGAGCAACCAACTCTCTGTGTTGAACTTAGGGAGGAACAGTTTTCACGGTAAATTCCCTGGAAGATTTGGTGAGGAAGCTATACTAAGGAACTTTGACATGAATGGCAATCAGTTTGAAGGACCATTGCCAACATCTTTAGTCAATTGCAAAATGTTGGAAGTCCTCGACATTGGGAACAACTTTGTAAACGACACATTCCCTACTTGGTTGGAGACCCTTCCAAAGCTAGAGGTTTTAGTCTTGAGATCCAATAGATTCCATGGTCCCATAGGAAGTCCCAAAACCAACGCTTCTTTCTCTAGTTTGAGGATCATCGACCTTTCTCATAATGATTTCAGTGGCATCCTTCCAGAAACATATTTTAAGAACTTCCAGGGGATGGTGACAGTCGATGATTCCAACAATGCGCCGGAGTATATGGGGGATGTCTACTACATGGACTCAGTAGCTTTGACAATGAAAGGGATGGAGTTGCAACTAGAGAGAATCCTGACCATTTTCACAACCATTGATATGTCAAGTAACAGGTTTGAAGGCCAAATTCCTGAAGTGGTTGGAGAGCTTCGATCACTCGTCATGCTCAATTTCTCTCATAATAGTCTAACAGGCCACATCCCATCCTCATTAGCAAACTTAGCTAAACTCGAGTCGTTCGACCTCTCTTCAAACCAACTTACTGGAAGCATTCCACAGCAACTTTCAGGCCTGAATTTCCTTTCAAAGCTAAATGTTTCATATAACCAGCTTTCAGGAATGATTCCTAAAGGTGGACAATTTGACACCTTTCCAAGCGATTCGTTCGAAGGAAATCTCGGACTATGCGGATTTCCTTTGCCTGAGGAATGTGGGATGACTCCACAAGCTCCTCCATCTGTACCCATTGAGACAGAAGATTCTGACAGTTTATTTGATTGGAAATTTGCACTTATGGGGTATGGATGTGGACTTGTGATTGGACTCTCTATCGGATATATTGTGTTCACAACAGGAAAACCATGGTGGCTTGTGAGAATGGTTGAGAAGCAGCAACAGAAACTGTCAAGAAAGCTTGATAAAGGACGGAGAAGAAAAACAAATTAATTCCCAAGTGACAAGTGTGTAAACCAGTGCAAAGGGAAAAAATAGCTGCATAGGTTCATGTTTCCCATTTTGTTTCACTTTTATGGGCGGGTTTGTTCTGCTGTTTGAACTTCGGCTGCACATTTAACATTGTCTTCAGATTTATATGCTTTTGATATTATACATAGAAATTGCCGATCCGGAAGAATCTTCACTACGCAGTTTATATTGCACCGTATTGTTCTATTCTCCTGAATCTAAATTCAAGCAAAGTAGTCATTGCTCAGTAACTGCGAGTGTGCATATGTCATTATTTACAAACAGAAACCTTAAAGATCTCATCTTTTGTTCTATAACTGTTAAAGGTAACAGAAACATCTCAAACCAGCCAACATAATACAGAAAAGACGAAGGAAATCTTAACAAATTAATGAATCAGTTGAAAAATACTCCTCCTTTGTGGGTCTTCAACCCTTGGCCAGCTAGATTTCGACGTCGAAGTTGAGCAGTGATCACCTTTACGAGTTATTATAGACAGACACAAACGATTAAGGCCAAGCCAGGTCTAGACAGAACTTGAGGTCCTGCTGCATATCTTCAGATACCTCCAACACAGACTCGTTGGTTATGCGGGTGTGAGCTGTTGGCGACTTTTTCTGAATGGTAGAAGAGACGGCTTTGCCAAAAGAAGAAGAGGGTAAGGTTGAGACAAAAGCCAGATTGGTGTTCCGGGGACGCAGAAGTTCTGATAACAAAAGCACAAGGGAAGCCATTTTAGCAAATCAAACGTCTAGTATGTTGGTAAAGTACAGATTTTTCAAGGCAAAGATGAAGGTTTTGTTTAAGATACTTTTATGTGTGTGTGTATATATATATATAGATAGTGTTTGATGAGTGGCAGATCTTAACTGAGTAGGGACGGTGGCCGTTGTTTTAGATGCGGCCGAAGATGGTTTATCAATCACTGAGAAACAAGAAAACAGGGGAGGGGTTTTCTGTTTTCTTTGTGATCTTTTACCTTGTCTGGTTTTAATTAGGAAGGATGAGGTAATCAGAACCGGAAACAAAACAATGGGCCAAAACTGTACACATTCTTTTTATTAATTATATTATTTAAATGGATATATTATTAAAAATATATAAATGTTTTTTAATTATGATTTAAGAATAATTTAGTAAAATTTAATAAATATTTTTAAAATAAATGAAATAATAAGAGAATTCTGTTATAAAAGATAGAAATAATATGGTGTGCCATTGTTAATATATCAAATGTACCACTTACATGTTAGTGCACCAAATTCACCACTTAATAGTTAGTGTACCTATTATCATAGTATTTTATTAGAAATTTTGTACTATAAATAGAAGGGTTAACTTGATGTAAGGATACACCAATTTTGATAAGAAGAATTCTCCTCTCCCAAATATTCTTAAATTTTAGTTTCAGTTTTATAACAGATTAATAATTGTTGAAAGGTCGTATGTATACTGTTTGATGTCAACTTAAACAGCTACAAATAAAGTATATAAAATTAAAAAGAACATAAAAGTTGAACAAGGTTTTGGTTTGTAAGACCCTAAAATTGTAAATTGTGTAATAGAGACGGGTATGAGAGTTCAAATATAAAATGATAAGGAAGTTAAATTATCATATACAGAAAATTAATAAAATAATTTTATATATGATAGTGAACATACATTACTGTTTCCGATTCCAAATTTATATTATCCAGCCGTGACAGAGACATGAAAATTAATCAATGATGCTTATCATTTTAAAATTTGAGGAGAAGGACATGGAACATTCGACTATCTATGCTAAAAGCCAAATACACGATTGTTAATTAGATAACATTGTATAGGTACGTCGTAATTGAGGAATGTACAAACAAAACGGCCAATACAAGCTGATGAGAGACAGAAAGAGACAACAGAATGGAACCACAGGCAAAGCAGCATCTCAGCACCCACCCGCACTTGCATGCAAGAACACCACAGAAACCTCCAATTTAAGTCCAACCCACCAAGCTATCCACGCGCCTGTACTTCCAACAGTAACTCTTCGCTCCCATTTTGGCTTGTTTTGGCAATGGCGGTCAGAGGAAACCATAAACTGGACTCAATCGCTACGCCCATTGTTGTCAAGTCGTTAATGCTCAGTGTTTCTCCACTGCTCTTAAACATCAATAACCATATCAATTTTCGATCTTAGAATATGTAACAAGTTCACGGACTTATGCCTAGTTGTTTCGAAGGCTTTAATCTTCCTAGGTAGATCAACTGGGACAACAAAATATGACGACGGCAACTTAGATCATGGTTTCAACAGCATTTGGAAGAAAAGTTTGAAATGAAACTTGATCAGCACCCTCATGGATGATACCTAGGTGGCGTCTTTAGCATAAACCCGTTAACCTGACATGATTTAATGCATTGCTTGTATATATAACAATCCACTTTCTTTATATCTCTGAGTCTCCATGAATCGAATGCCGCAAAATCTGATCATAAGGACCAGAAAAGACAGTACTGGAAATTGTTAATATCTTTCATAAGTACTCTTCCATCTTACAGGCAAAAAAACTGAGATAGACAAAGTAACCTTCCATGCACATACAACTCCGATACCGAAAAAAAAAAGGAGAGAGAAAAGAAAAGGTAAATTTAGAGATGAAGAGAGGTATCAACATCAGAATTCTCAAAGCTCCTTGACGACGATGATGTGCTTGCAGATGATGCGTTTCTCCAAGAATTTGCTGGGGATTTCGTCGCTCGAGCATCTACATGCCTGCTATGCGAGTTTAACCCAAGGGACAGCAGTGACTCATCAACTGCCTGGGCTGGTCTATTTGGATCGGCCATCCCTGGTTGGAAGGTCAACTTTCCAGGCTCTAAATTCAAGCTTGGAGCGATATGACTACTACTATGATCAGACTCTGCGAATAGTTTGAGCAGCTCTTTCTCCTTTCTCTTTTCTCTCACTCTCTGCAATTCTCTAAACCTTTCTTGCAGAAGAGCAATGGAAGAGTTGATCATAGCGGAGTCATCATTTTGGTTACCCATTGAAAAGTTTGATAGGAGGAGTTGTGAAAGGATTAACAAAAGAAAGAAAGAAAGAAAGAGTTTGATGTCTGCGTTCGGGTATAGTCAAGTTGGGTGTATATATAGTAAGGAGTATAATTTTGGTCATGTAGTATTGATTTTATGCCAGTTTTAGTGGTATAATTGTTTGGAATCTTGGGGATGTCAACATACATCAGAGTTGGCTTAAGCCAAGCAAAGTGCAACAGGACAAGTACAGGGATGAGTTGGGTTGGTGGATGTTAAGGTAAAAGGACATTTTTAATACAGGAAAAGTGTGGAGGAGTGAGGCCAAAATGAGATTGGAGAGAAGTATTTGGAAGAGAATAAATGGTTAGGTAATGCTGTGTGTGTTTGTCGTTTATAACTCCCGAGAAGATTTTCTTTGGAGGGACACTGGCAATTCTTATACCTGTTTTTTCAATTCTCTCCGCTTACTCTATTGCCTGTCAATATGCACAGTCTAGCCTCTTGCCCCTAGCGAGTGAGCGTGCACTAAATGACAGTAATCAGAAGGAATAGTTTTCAAAGTCTTACTTACAATTAAGGAGGGAGGGAGGAAGGAGACGAGAGAAGGTGGTGATTAGATTTTTACCAAGCCAAACAAGTCCTGACAGCTTCCGACCTTTCAGCTCATGTGGGAGACGCCAGGGGTTTGCGCTTCAGGACAAGCAAGGAATGGTATTAGACAAAAATGTTACCAAGTCCAAGTCCATAAATTAGGCCCCGGGGAGCCTAGGCTCATTGTTTCTGTCCTTATTGGTGCAACACAAGCCTCTGGTTGGTGGTGTCACTTTAAGATTCTCAACTTCTCTCAAACATTGTGACTCAAGAAATTAAATATGTTCAGTCCAAAAACCCATTTTGTCGTTTAATCTCAAAAGTAAAACATCTCTTCATCATCAGACAGAAATGTTGAATTGCATTATTGAAAAGAATGGAATATTTGTCCCCACAATAATTATATTGTTATGTCTTCTTCCATCCTCCCCCACAATAATACTAAGTTAGAGAAAAAAAATTACCAAGAAGAAGTGGCACAAAGCTCATTAGTTGAATGATAAGCTTCCCCTCCCTTTCTTAGTTTATAATTCCCATGTGTCTATATATATTTTTTCTACAAACAAAAGCCTTGTGAAAGATTCTCATTGACTTTTTTGTTTTTTCGTAGTTGTCGAAGAGAGTTGATTATTAGAGATAATGGGAAAATTAGGCAGGTAGCTACCCAAGTTTCTGAAAGTTTTGAGAAAGTAGAATGTGATTATACCCTAATTAGACAACGATATATCGAGTGCGTCGTCGTATTAATTTAACGACATATCTATGGCTTTCTCTTATTGAGGTATTTTTTTTAATTAGAAAGGGAGAAGTACATGTTTTACGTTACTAGTTGGGGAAATGAAACTCCCGATATATCCTTTACGAGGATGGATAAACAACCCACAAGTGGGTTTTGAAACAAATTAATGCCAAGTTCGAGTGAACTGGCATAGTTGGCTAGCCAATTCGCAACCCTATTAATCTGGCGGTAAACATGTCTTGCTTTCACTAGCCAATCTCTAGCTATTAATTAGCAGATCCCTAATATCAGAGAATTAAATGGAGCTTGCTGAGTCTCTGAGGAGGATAATATATTGATAATAATCATCGAGTCTACGTCTAATTCCACTCGGCAATACTCGAGATCCCATGCCAGTTGTAACCCTGTAAAGACTCCCAATATTTCTGTTTCAACGACTATACAGTGACCTATATTATATGCAAATCCTCCGAGCCATGCTCTCGTATTGTCTCTAATGAGTCCGCCTGCAGAAGCTCACGAGGACGATACTTTAAAAGCACCAACCGTATTAAGTCGAACCTAGTCAGCTGGAGGATGTCGCCAACCCACAAGAGTCTCTACTCGTGTTTTTGCTGATACCAGTGCTCTACTTATTACTTCCTTGGCTTGTTCGATAGATTGTACGTAATCGAACACAATCTGATGAGGGTATATAGGCCATGAAAATTGTGCATAAAAAACGGTTTTGTTTCGCCAATACTATAAGAACCAACAAACTGTACCAAATACAATAGACCATCTAAACCCATATATCAATAAATTTTGTTGCAAATTATCGGATATCCATGTGGTGTGATTTACGTTGAAGAACTCGTCCATGGTGGCAACATTGGGGAACCACCGCCAGAAGGAATGAGCTTTACATCCGTCCTAAAGGACAAGCAGTACTATTTCGGTTTCGCCACAAACCTGACAGTAGGGGTCTGTTGTGAGGTTCGTGAGATGGCGTTGTTGATTAGTGAGAAGTTGCCCTCTTGCCATAAGCCATATGAATGCTTTGATCCTTTGTGGTCCATCCCATTTCTATATTCGTACCCATTTTCTGTCACCACTAATGTGCCACTGGTTATCGATTATACGGTAAGTAGAGTTGGTTGAAAAAATACCATTTGTGGACACTCTCTATATCACTCGATCAGGTCCCAAAAGAGTGCTTGGAGGTAAAGTACCTGCTAACCCAAAGCGCATTAGGCTTATGGAGTAGGGACCAACCAAGTTTCGTTAGTAGAGCCGCATTTGTGACCCGGATTTTCCTGAGTCCTAGTCCTTCGGATGCTTTGGGTTTGCACACCTGTTTCCAGTTAACCAACCTCGTCTTATGCTGGGCTGTATCTCCCCATAAAAACTTACGGATAATCTTCTCCAAGTCATCATATAATTGGCGAGGTGGGTGGACTGTTTGTATGGACTGTATTAAAGTAATCCAACTGGCGAATGATAGATGTTTGGCACTCCATCCAATAAGTCTCCGCTGGAGATTATCTATGATATACTAGTATGTCCTTTTAGAGCATCGTTCGTAGATGATAGGTACTCCGAGGTACTTTCCCAAGTCAGTTATACTCTAAAATCCTAGTTTTCGGCTGATCATGTTAGCTAATGATCGTGAGATATTTTTAGAATAAAAACACTTTGTCTTGGCTTGACTAACGTGTTGTCCGGATAACGAGCAGAATTGCTGGAGGATGTCTTGAATGTAAAATACCTGATCATCTTTGATTTTAATAGGGGTGTCTCAATGTGTTAAGAAGTCTCTGAGTGACGGACCCTTCTTATGTAACCCCTTAATTTTTTAATATATTTTTAATTTCTAAAAAGAAAAATCTTACTTCTTAGTATACTTTTGAGGAGGTTGAGACTTTGATGGTGCTTTTACTTTTTATCTATTCAGATATAATATATATTTGATGGTGTTTTTACATTTTAGCTCTTCAAAGATTATATATATATATATAATCATTTAAGCTTAATTTTGGGATTGTAGAGATTTGAGTCAAATGCTTACGAAATTCCAGCCAAAATACGTAAATTAAAGCACAGAAGTGGTGGTCACTGGTACATCAGCAAAAATGACTAGGACCGATGATTGAAAGTCTCTTCACTTTCCAGGGACAAAGTTGGTGGCGTAAGCCCAAGCATTGTTGGCCACTGGGTCAGCCACATGATCATAGAGGTTCTCAATAGGACCCTTTCCCGTGACAATTGCCTGAACGAAGAATCCGAACATTGAGAACATGGCCAATCGACCATTCTTAATTTCCTTCACCTTCAACTCCGCAAATGCCTCAGGATCATCAGCCAATCCTAGAGGGTCAAAAGCACCACCAGGGTAAATTGGGTCGAGTCCTTCACCGAGCGGTCCTCCACCAACTCTGTAACCTTCGACGAAACCCATGAGCACAACCTGACATGCCCAGATAGCAAGAATGCTCTGAGCGTGGATCAGGTTGGGATTGCCAAGGTAGTCAAGACCACCTTCTGAGAAGATTTGTGCACCAGCCTTGAACCAAACTGCCTCACCAAACTGGACACCGTTCTTTGAGAGGATTTCAGGGAAGACACAACCAAGAGCCCCCAGCATTGCCCATCTGCAGTGAATGACCTCAAGCTCACGGTTCTTGGCGAATGTCTCAGGGTCTGCTGATAAACCAGCAGTGTCCCATCCATAGTCACCTGGGAATTCACCAGTCAGGTACGATGGGGTTTGTTCAGAGAAAGGTCCCAAGTACTTCGGACGGTCTGGGCCATACCTGTTTGACAAGTTATACTCATCATTGCAGAGTGAAAACATACGTCTTCTGGAATTTATTCAGACACGTATCAAATGCCTAAAGTTTCCACCAGAAATTCTACTTGTTCTCTCTCTTTTTTTTTTTCTCCCCTAGCTACCAATTTTGGAGGAGTAACTTCTCTGTCAGGTATCTACTATGGAGAGACGTAAACTTCTACTTGTTGGTTACGATTGAAGATCTATCCAAAGCTGACTTTAATCCACTGTCTATGCCTATTTATAGCCAGAAACATGAATTTCTTAAGCCTCTCATATCATTGACCTCTACGAAATCTGGATTAATGATGTGGTAATGGTAGAAGTGTGTATGGATAAATACACAAAAAGTCCAATGATTTAAAACTCTCAACACGGTCATTCGACCTCATCGAAAGCATGTCACTACGCATATGCAATTAAAGATGAGCATAACTATTCAGTATGAAGAGCAAAGTAGTAACCAGATCTCAGAAAGGTGTGATCTTCACAAGATTCGAGTAAACTTACCAAATGCTTTCAGGAACACTTTTCACGGTCCTTCGCATGGCGACACGGCCACCTCCGAAGGAACCAACCTTGCGGCAAAGCTCATTTGCCTGCTTCAAGGCTGTCTGGCCAGAAAAAGCAGATTGTTGGATAGCAGAGGTTGCCATGTCCAGCTAACTGAGACGGATGCAAGCGCAAACAACTATAGTTTTAGTTTCAGTTCAAACTATGCTTCTGTGACTGTAATCAAAAGGCACGGGAAATGAGAGTTATATTGGACATAAGAAGATGTTGTGGATCAGGAAATCTACACATCAGCAACATCCCATTGGTTAATGGATTGAGAACTGGATTTCGATGCAGATATTTTGGGCGGGGTAGAGGCTCTACGTACGCCATGTAAGCTTCCAACATCTTGTTTTCCTTGGGGGAATACAAGCCACATATCTTCTTTTGGATTGTTAACGAAGCCACTGCGACAGAAATCTGCTGAAATGCCAAGTTGAATCTCAAATTTCGATTGTCGAAATCTTACTGCCCCTCGTAATTAGAAATTGGATTGTTTTTAGTAAATCAAAAGGACATGGTATGGTATGGATGCCTAGATCTTGACGGATACGAAGATAATCTTGTTCCTGTGCATTCAAATTGACAATTTACAGCTATCTGGAGTGAAAAGATGAAACCTTTCGAATTGTGGCAGTCGATTATGTTATCTTAAAATAAAGTCTCAATTGTGGACCGGCATGGGCTCTTGCACTCTTATTACGTACCCAACAAACATCCATGACTGTGCCTTTACAACTATACCAATTATTCTACTTTCCAAAATAACATCACCAATTTTTCTAGAATATATTTCAAAGAAAATAACATATTAATATTTTCTTACATGCGTTTGGTATATTTTTCTAGAATATATGTCAAAGAAAATAACATTTTTGTAACACTTATAACCCCATAAGAACTCACAAATTTTAAACTCAAACAAATTCTTAAATACCACCAATTGCTCCCCAATAACACACTCTTAGATGCTTAAATTATATGCAAATGGTTAAGTGAGTGGGACAACTTCTCTATTCTAATAAAGCAACTTCTTTAGTCTAGTGAAGGAACTCACCTAGGATAAAGAAGTACATCCTCGTCCACAACTTCTTAACATACTGGCCACTTGTTAGATACTCATTTTAGGCATCTTCTAACATTTATCTTCCCATCAAGACCGACTAATTTGGAAGCCATTAATTGTAAAATACCATTGATAATTGCCTAATAACACAACATTGTGCCCTCAAGGGGTGTGACTTGATGGTTGAGAGCGGGACTTGACTTTAGTTAAGTCCCAGGTTCAATTCCATGCTAGCCCTTCTTGTAAAAGCCTGGGGCAGCCGGGGTTTTACCTAGAGATGGAGAACTAGTTGAACTCTCAATGATGAGGTGCGCTCGCTTAGCCC
>JANJEY010000003.1:11931556-11956310 GCA_024703695.1 Erythroxylum cataractarum
CCTCCGGCTATAGTTTTCATTTTCATCACTGTCGATCTTTCCATCTCTTTTTGTGTATATGTTTGAGAGGATTGAGAAAGAAGTATATGAGTTGGGCGCTTCTGAAATCCCTCGAGTAGATGTATATATGTAGAACTGTTTTGTCCTAAAATCCATGAATGCTCATGATAGCTGTAAAAAGTTACGAGCTTAGTTGAGGAATTTGACTGTCGTAAGCTTTTCCTTCTAACGTGATTAGCTTGGTTTTAGGACAAAAGGCCAGCCTATCTAGTCACCAACCATGGGCATAAAATGTCCAGAAACAAAAAGCATGTCATGTTAGTACGAAAGTATTGGTCTACCCTACATGCACAAGTTCCCAGATCAATCAACAGAGTTTCGAGATGGGTATGGCCACAAGGTGAAGGAGGGCCTTTCTAATTCTGGCTATACGTTTTACAACTTACAGGAATGTCCTTGCTGCTCAATCAAAACCTTCTTCTTCCACACACGGACCCCAGTTGTATCCACGTTCACATTCCTATCCTACTGTTTTCTATTGTCACTTCCGATGTTGCCTCCCCAGCGACAACGAAATCGCCACCAAGTGATAGAGTGGCCACATGATCCAGGCCAAATCAATCAGATCTATTTCACATAGAGTTATTCCAGTTTTGGAGTCTAAGAAGTATAGGCATAGGCATATGCATTGGTGTAAAGAAGTTACAGAAGTTGATCAATAAACACCTCGACTCTGTAAAGAATTCTGTAGATAGATTGCTAGTACAGTGTGTCAGGATTGGTGAATCTAAAGCTAAAATGTTACTACAAGAAAGTAGGTTAATTCCTTTTAACATGAAAGGGTTGAAAGTTGAAACAAAACCTATCTTACTTTTCACTTTCGACAAAAAGAATACAATAAGCTTCCTAATATACTGGAAAGAGAGACAGTGAAACTCTTTAACTGAAAGCATGGATTTACAATTCATGCGTTAAAATGACGAATAAAGCAGCATCAAAAAGGAAATGACTTATAACAATGATTTACAATTTAATGTTTTAAAGTTTCAAGTTAAAATACTAATTTTCTTATATATTAATCACTCATTCTCCTAATATAAAAAAGCTACAAAAAAACCGTATGATATCAGAAATAAAATAAAAAATTCTTATTCAAGCAAAATATTCAAATTAATACGTGCTGCTTCCATACAATAAACAAATTGACTTGTATAAAATATTTTTATAAAGAGTCTATAATCAAACTAAAAATTTGATCTAACAAGATATTAAATTATAAGACGATACTCAAAACGAGTGTTAAATGACTAACAAAATCTACACAAAAAAGTGAACAATAAAATAGAGTGACTTAATAAATTATTCATAACCTAACCAAAGAAATTGAGTAATTATATATGATAAATTAATATTGAAAACAGTTTATCTGTCAATTAAAAATAAGACTGCGTACTTTTGAACACTCCTATCCCTCAATCAGCAAAACAAGTTCACTGGGTGGTTATTGTTATTGTTGTTGTAGATGTGATAAATTATTCCTTAACTAATGTCTTAAGGTTTTAGGCTATAAACTTTTTAATGCATAAATGACCCCTAAATTAAAAATTTTCATAAATAGGCTCTTGTTTAAGCAATGATGGCAGTGACCGAGTTTTCTAAGCCAGCATAAAAATCTTCTGTTAACTAGAAGGATCACCATTTTCCAGCAATTTCTTCAACTGTTTGGAGACATTTTGCTCTTAGCAAGTAGCATGTTTTACAATGAACTATTGACATTATCAGCAATAAGTTTGAGCATACAAAATTAAATTAGCACTCTATTTTCAAGTTCTAATGGTCAGTCGAACAAGACAGACTTCTAATCAGAAAAAGGTAATCACAAAAGAATAATTGCCTTGAGGGACATAGGAAATCCAAACGATATCCAGGGGAAACAATAATCAAGACAATGACAAGATGAGTTCAAAGGCCAATAGTAATACAGTTGCCTTGGTATATTCTGGAAAGGGGATGAAATATAGAATAGCAAGGCAGTAGGAAAAACTACATAACAAATGCCAATAAAAGATAGAGAAAAAATTTGATTTAGTCTTATCAACCAGAAAGACAGATTGGAATCCTTCAATCTGAGGTTACAATTCGTTCAATAGGCCCTTGTTCAAGCAATGATAGTTATGACCGAGTTTTCAAAGACACCTTAAAATTTTTCGTTAACTAGAAGCATTGCCATTTCCAGGAATTCCTTCAACTTATCAGAGAGATTGTTTTTTCCTCAACCAAGTGGCATGCCTTACAATGAACTACTGGAATTTTCATAAGTTTGAGTACACAAACTCAAAGATAAATCTGCACATGTATTCTAATCGCTCCAATTTTCAAGTTCTAACTTCTAAGGGTTAGTCAAACAAGACAGATTTAGTGTTTAATCAGAAACAAAGACAATCACCAAAGGACTTTGTATATGTTTCACTCGATATCCTAATTGCTAACCTATTGAAACAATAGTGAAGACTGTGACAAGACGAGTTCTTAGGCTACATGTTATGAAGTGGCCTTGAAATTAGTCTGGTAAAAGAGAAGGGAAGGTAGTACAAAACAGCAAGACAATAGGAAAAACTCGTTGTATAGAGAAAGCAAAAATGAAACTTGATTTGGTCTATCATAGAGATACAGGCAACAAGAAGGCCAATCACAAGAACCTAAACCACAACTCCCTACTCATCCATTGTTCATATCATTCCAAACAAAAAAATTTCCAGCCCAATAATAACCCAGAAAATAGCAAATGTGAACATCACCCCTCAGCAAACAGTAGTTCTGAGAACATTTTGTAAATAAAAAGAAGAAAGCAAAAGTAAGAGCCTTCACAAGGTCTATGATGCGGGTGACAACTGTTTCAATTTTGCCTGTAGAACTATCCCTGCTTCATCTGCTACATTCTTCTTTTTGGAAGCAAGCTGCAATTGAAATTTACAGGAAACATAATTAAACAATCACACCAAGACGATGCAGCTCAAAATTATATATGGTAAGAAACAGAAGAGTTAGCATTCTTCTCTTTTCTTAAATTCCCTTCGATTTTTTGTCTATTAATTGATACGTAAATAATAACATTAATAATAAGAAGCTGACCTCGAAGAGCTGATCAAAATTAGATTTGAGGAGATTGATCTTGCGGTCGCAGTAATCTTTGCCTTGAGACATAGTTTTCTCAACGAAATAGCCAGTTCCGATATCGATGAGGACGTTATCAGAATCGTCGAGTATTCCAGGAACGTATAGAGAGGCTGTGAGTGGAACCAACATTTTGTGCCCTACAATCCCCAAACAAAAAATAGTTTTTAAGTTACCCAAATGTCTGTGATGCGTGTTGTCAGATAGAGAATTGCTAATTAATCAATTAGAGACCTTGAGGGCGGAGGGAGAGATCTTGAAGAGCAGTGGCAGCGATCTGAAGCCGGGAAGTAGCAGTGCGGATGTTGTTGAGACTGTCTTGCAAGAGATTGACCTCTATATCCGCTTGTTCTTTCAGAACTTTTAATTCTTCTATACTCATCTTCTCCATCTCCGTTGCCGCCGAAGCCGTCGAACTCGCCGCTCCGCCTTTCGATGATGCCATCCCTTCTTCTTCTTCTTCGTTTGCTTAGGATACTATGGGTGTCTGTCTCACTCTCTCATCCTCGTTGCCTGCGCGGGTCGGCGTAGCTAAAAAGTCTAAATCGACTTATATAAATTAATTAATATATTTATTATGTTTTCCATAAGTCAGCTTGCCCCTATAGCTCAGTGGTAGAGCGTCAGTCTTGTAAACTGAAGGTCTGTAGTTCGATCCTGCATGGGGGCACTGAGGACCAAGAGTATTTTTCAGACCAATTATTTCTTTTTACTTTTTTTTTTTCTAAAACAATTAGAGTATATAATTACTCACATTCCTAAATACCAATTATATTTTAGTTTATTTATCCTAATCGATAATCATAAGAAAGCACTTCTTAATGAACAATGACTTGATCCACTCTGCTTTCAACATCAAGGGCCTACTTCTTAACGACCAATGACTTGATCCACTCTGCTTTCAACATCAAGGGCCTCGGCCTACTCAAGATGGGCCCCTTAAGTGTTGGGTACAATTGAAAATCTTAAGACAGAAATTATCTTTTTTTTTTTCATCATTTCAGATAAAATTTAAAGATTTTATTTTAAAATATTAAATCATAATTAAGCGACCAAATCATGAGGAATGATAGTAAGAAAAAGAAAGGATGAAAGGACAGATGACTCAGCTCAAAGTAGAGATTAAGCTTTGGATAATCAAAGTTCATTTTGATGGATGGGGGATTGGAGGCTGTCCAAGTCCAACATAGTAAGACCAAACTAGACTAGAGACATTCAAAGTTGTAGGACCAACCCTCACTCGCTCACCTTCAAATTCAATTATTGGATCTTTGACCTTTCTCATGTTGCCTTTATATAATATCACACTCGACCTACTCCAACTTTAACCTCTCTCATTATTATTCACTAAATTGCTTATCATAATACATAATTTTTTAGCATTGACCAAAGTATAAGAAACCTTTTTGCTTACTTACTACTACACATGCACCAACTATAGTGGAGAAAGCCGTTATAAATTCATAAGCCTCCATTGTCTCCGGAGTAGATCTCCTGTACCTGTTGCCCGGTTCCCTTTGAATGGTTGAGATGGTTTGTGACACAGAGGGCACAGAGTACCGGATACAGGAGATCTGAAGCCCTCCACCCCCAGTACAACCTTCCACTCAGCAACTATTGGACTGCGACGCCAGAAACACCCACAGCTTGCATTGCAACAGAGACAGACGGTAGTAGTTCATCTGCTGTTTCTATAAAGACATCAAGCATCTTCTGTTTCTGTACCCTTTTTATCTACAAGTAGTTGCCATAATAAAGTGAAAGATAAAGATGGCCATGTAAAACATTGACTTTGTAATAGAACTTCCGAGAATTTACCATAATGGCTCAAATGCAGATCAATTAGCTTATGACAGGAGAGTAAACCATGAGAAGTTGAACTAAACAACATAAATGAGATTATCAATAGCAGGGCAAAGTAAGTTCAAGTGTACAATCAATAAAAAGGAAATGGCACACAAAGTGGGGAGAGTCAGCAACAATTTCAATTGAGAAAGCAAATGGGTTTCTTATTCACACAACAAGGCAACCCAGAATATGCAATCCACTTACATATATGGCACACAAATTATTTTCTTGCTGATTAATCTAAGAAATGATTACCAATACCAAAGAAATTTTTTTTTTCCCAAAACAGAGGTCTTATTGAGAGGCACCAGAGCTTTTCCCAGACACCAGTCTCCTTTGAGATTGTTACACACACCAACAAAGACCCTGAAAGTGGAAGATGAGAGCAACAAACGTTCTGAAAGCACAGGGCGGACTTCTAAGCCAGGCATTGATGAACCATCTCAATTGTATACCTTACAATCATCCTTATCGCAGAAGCTATAGGAAATTTGTTCACCGCCACTTACGGCAACTAGTAATACAAGAAATTTGCATGAAATCCCAGTACCAGATATCATCCATTGAGATGTTAAACCTTGAGTAGAATCGCATATGTCAAGCCCCAGTTTCAAGTAGATTGATTGCTGCAAGATTAAAGCGAAAATCCACCAACCATGATAACGCTTCAAACTCATATTCGCGAAGGGTTGAGTAATACCAGGTTAGAGGAAGCCTTGTGACTTCCCAATTCCAAAGAATGACTTGAAATTCTTAGAGCAATCCAACTTCCCATAATTAAGAGCACCAGAAAATAGCGGAATTGCTCGGAAATCCTCAAATTCATGAGCAGTAACTGGCAATTTCAGCCCACCAAATAAGAATTCACAAACCACAATTCTTCACTCCCTCTCATCTTCCAACAAAAACCCCCCAAAAAACCTAAACAATCTGATTCTGATCCCTAAAACAAAACTCTAAACTATCCTCCAACAAGCTCCTAAAAGAACCCCCAGTTGAATCCATCCACTCATTCATTACTTGAACTCTCCAAATTCCTCCAAACCCTAAAGAGCCCTAGAGTCACTAATATTCCACTATCCATCATCTTCTTCACACAACAATCAGAACAAGCAACAGTTCTACATCACCATACACGTAAGTTATATACATATATGTATATAACACATAAATATATATACCACACAAGTACACAACATAAACACCACCACTCCACCATCACCTCACATAATTCGCCTCCAAACTTCAACGCGGATCCTCCTCTCTCCGACCCGAACTACCCGGCCCGCTCGACAATGATGCTAACAAGTTCAAATGGCCCGGTAGGTAATTTCCCACCCTCGCTGCCGACGCTTCGCCCATCGCCGCCGCCGCCGCCGCCGCAGCCGCAGCATGCTGCTGCTGTTGAATAAACAACGATGAGTGCTGCGTTGTCGGCTGCACTACCATTTCGGACGGAGTCGCCGTCGCGAAGCCCCAGAAATCGGGCCTAGCAGGCACCGCCCAGAACCCTCCGGCGGCTGCCGAAGTGACAAGCGACCCCACGGTGGGGCCCATGGAAATCCCGCTGTCCTCCTTACCGGGGCCGCCATCGTCGTCCGTCCGTACTCTCTTCCTAAGGATAAACGGTGTGGATCCTAACAAGGGTTTGTGGTCCATGCAGGAGGAGTTGGTGGAGGAGGATAGCGCGGAGGTGATAGAATTGGAGTTGCCCCTAACGGAGACGGATACGGTGGAGAAGCTGGCGGGAGTGGTGCCAGTGCCGGTGGCGGCAATAATGGAAGGCTCGGCTTGGCGGAGGAGCCACTCGATGGTTTGGCCGTCAGACTTGTGGCCAAGCTCGCGAGTCAGCTGGAAGACACGTGCGGCGCATATGATTGGCATGCGGATTCTGCGTCCACGCCCGTCGACTTTGCTGTGACGGTCCTTAGACGGCGGTTTCTTGACGGCTAAAGCTCCGTTCGTTGCACCGGTCGTGCCTTGTTGATGTTGCTGTTGCTGTCTAATGATAGCGCCGCTGTTATTGGGACCGCTATCTGAATTGGACATACTGGAGGGATCAAATTGAAAAAAATAATAAAATAGGAAGTGAGAGAGAGAGAGACAGAGAGGAGGAGAGAGGGAGATGTATTTGTATATGCTTGCGGGCTTGGCTAAGCTAAGAGTAACAGAGAGAAGGAAATTAGAAATAGTAGAGAGAGGCGGAGGAGACAGTGTCGGGTTTCGGTTTCGGTTTCGGTTTCTGGGTTTTGGGGTTAAGATCAGAGTTAGAGAGGGGGGGAGCAGAGAACTAATGATTGAGAGGCAGGAGCTGGTGGAGACAGAAGGAGGGCACATGGGCGGTGGGTCCCACTTTACTTCCCCATACAGCTCAGACTCCTCTTCCTACTACTTGTATGTTTCTTTCACTATTTCTACACGCGCTTTTTACCGTACATTTTTTAAATCTTTTGTAGTATTTACTATTTAGTTCTTATCGCTCTAATTAAGTAATTATTACTGAGATTTGTAGTTATTATTATCATTTTAATTAAAAATTGCAATGAATAATTTAAGTGTAAACAGTAAATTACATTTTAGTAAACAGAAGTAAACTACATATTGAATTATTAAAAAAAAAAAAGTCTTCAACGATGAATCGTAAGTTCGTCAACTTATCCTGACATAAGTTCTCTTATATTTGGTATAATGTCAAAGAGTCTTCTTTTCTTGCATTCTAAACAAAAATTTCAAAGAATGTTTGATCCTTAATCGTAATGTTTTACTTTCAATTGTCGTATGTTAAATTTTGCCAATAATTGAAAAACCTTTCTGATTCGATAGATTCAATCATAAAAATCTTTTTAGTTCGACTTATTCTAATAATTCTCGTTGTTTAAAAATAATCAATTTATTAATTAATTGGTCAATTTTTATAAATTAATAAATTTTTGTAAACTAAAATAAATCAACTAATTTTTATTTAACAAATTTTTTCAATTAAAGTTTAAATTATTTAATAAAAAGAGCAATTTCTTAAAGTTATATTTTAAAATTATACTTTGATTTAATCTTTCAGTTTATAACGCTCTAATACTGATTGAATCTTTTAAATTTTAAATCCTTTATCTTACTGATATAAGTTCTGATCTAACTCTTAAAACATTAGATAAAGTTTGAATTCTAGGATATTCTTAAAGGTTCATTAATAAATTTAGTAAGATTATTCTTAAAAGATTTATTTAAAAAATTCGTATTAATCAATGCAATTATTGGAAATAAAATTAAACTTATAATTAATTATAGATTTATTAAATAATATTCTTAATCACAAATATTTCTAAACTTTATGATGTTTGAGAGAGTAAATTTTCTTTATCCTTAAAAAAAAACCTTACCTTTAAAATTGATCAATTTCCTTCGTACATTAATTTTTTTCTTTAGAAATCCAATCATTCACATCCATAAAATAAACATATAAATCTTTTTAATCATATTATCCTTTAGATACTAAAGTAAAAATATCGTCCATGAATTTTCTACCTTTCTTTTATGATTACAAAATTAAAAAAATGAGATGTTAATTAACTTGTGATATTTTGATGGTAAGTTTTAGAACAATTAATAAAGTTATATTTTTTATGATAATATTATAAATTTAAGTTACGAAAATAATTTTTTTATAAAAATATTACTTACATTATGAATCTCTTTAAACTTCACAAATTGAAGAGCCTTATCCATAGGGTATTTTTTGTATATAATGTTTATTAACACTTTACTTGGGTTAGGTTGTCAATCAAATGACACTCATCACTTTAGAATAATAGCCATATAACATAAGCTTATCTTAAAAGCACTATACTCATCATCACCACTATACTTTACAATATCCACAATTGACCCTTCACCAAGTTCTAGAACAAGACAGATTCCCTTCACTTTTATTTCTTCTACTGAAAAACCATTTCCAAAGACGAGCATAAAAGAAAGCAAAACACGGAAACGTGATACACGCCGAAGCGTGCGTGTTGGGCAAGCTCCGACGTAGCGCGCGTGGACTGGCGATGTCTTGGCTTTTAATGAATGAATCCAGTCAGTAAGTTAGTCAGTGGCTAGAATCGACATACGTAATTTGCCACCTGTTCTTCCCCAACAACCATCGATCAGGCCTTTGTTTTCCAAGGCACGAGTTTTTGACCGTTTAATTTCTGAATACCATTCAATCCAACTAACTACTTCACAAATATGATAAATATTTCAATTCTCAATTAAACATTTCCAAAACAGAAAACGTTGCATGTATGATGTCCATATAAGAAGAGAACAAATAAACAGCCACTTATTTAATTTAGTGGTCCCATTTCCTATTTAAACTTTCGGCTTGTTGAGACATTAATTGTGACTAAGAATTTATAAGAAACAATGATCCATAAATTTAATGTCTTAAAATTTTAGATTGAAGTATGATGTCAAAACTTACGAGTATGTTTCGTCACTAATCTATGATATAGATCTTTAGTAAAAGTGGCTTCTCTAGTTCTAACACAACTTTTCCTCACTAACAAAAATTGATACGAAAATAATATACTTTAGTTAAATTTAATTAAGCCTGACATGTATAAGTATCTATAATTTTTATTTTATATGAGAAATTACGCTGGTAATATTAACAAAAATTTTAACGTTGGATTAGAATTAAAAAATTAAAAATTAAAATATTTAATTATCACTCTTTTAAATTCAATTATAATTATAAAATTGATTAAAGTGAAATTTTATAAAAAATTAATCTTAATTTATTTGTTGTAATTATTTTATAATTTTTTAAGTCAAAACAATGATTAGGAATGACTCATACACGTATTGTAGATATTGCATTTACTATCCATAACGTTGCATGTATGAGGACCACAAAAGAAGAGAACAAATAAACAGCCAGTTATTTAATTTTGCGGTCCCATTTGGTATCTAAACCTCCAGCTTTCTCTCTTTCTCTCTCCGTACAAAAAGTATTAATAAGAGAGGGTTAGATATAGATTTTCTATAATTTTGAATGTAAAATGGAGACTGTATACTTTTCGTAAAGTAGAGAGTCTTGTACACGAGACCTGTATAAGAAATATTTAATGTAAAAAATTTTAAAAAGAAAAAAAATTCAACAAGGTATGATTATGATGCTAACTTAATAATAATTAGTGGGTCTAGATTCATGCATTTATGTTTTGTTGTATGTACGTGACATGAAATAACAATCATAAAAATGTGTTATCATCTTTGTTAGAGTAGGGCACAACAATAGTTTTGCTCAAAATTTCGTGACAAAATCTCTTTTCCAATGGGGTCTATCAAATCTTAGGTCACATTAACACCACCATTAGACGAAAGTGCAACATTGTCCCAAAGTAAGGTCAGTTAGGTCAAAATCAGGGACCCATAAACCCTAATTAGTACGCCAATTGCAAATTACATTAGATTTGGACCAACTCCATGGATGATGGACCACTTTTAAAGTCAAGCAAGTAACAAAATATAGGTTTCAAATGTTACTACTCTTGTGTCCCATTCATTGACCCATGACGGTAATTTACTTAGAAGTAAATAAGTTTGTATTTTTAGTTACAATGATTATTAAATTTATAGGTACATCCATTATTTGCCCCACGTCGGTCCAAGTAACCATATAGTAAGTATATAATTATGATGATTAGGATTAGGATTAGGATTAGGATTAGGATTAGGAAGTTTGATAGGCACACGAGGGCATATATTCCATATCCTAACACCGCAGATTATGGCATACTTTGCTTTAATTATTTCTCTTCCTTTCTAACCACAACCATAGAATAGCATTAGTGTTAACCAAATGACAGCTGATTGGATTTGGTGCACTTTATGACATTTCATCCTAATCTCTTTCTTTAGACAAAACGTTGGAACATTCCTGGTGGTGGAGACCATTATTGTAATTATGGATGTTTTGGAATGACCCGACCCGATTACTCTACATTTCTTCCCATTGAATAGGGGCAACCTAAAAGGACAAAAGAAATAATGAAAAGTTGCAATAAAAAAAAGTATATGAAGCAACATGTCGTGCATACGTAGCTTCACCTCAAATCTGGCGATTCCTCAATGGATGGCTCCTTAATTTGGCTTCTTTCATTTATTTTTCTCAATGATAGTGTTTAGCTATTTTAATTTGTCACTTAGCTACCAGACGTACTCCTAAAATATAAGCCGTGGCTAAAACAACGGGCCGGGATCAGACCCCTTATTTTGATTATGATATTTTTATCATGTTTTATAAAATTTTATCTGTATATTTTATATAAATATATAGATAAAATTTAATAAAATATGATAAAAATATCGTAATCAGAACATGAAATTTTATCCCTACCTATTATTGTAATAAATATTTGGATAAAATTTAATGAAACGTGATTGAAAAAAAATAAAGTGAACAAAAGATTTAACATGCAACAGATGTGTTCAATTAATAAAATAAGTCTCTTACGTGCCTACCAAGTTAAAATATAAGAGTGATTTTGCTTCTATTAAAATATTGATGTGTTTTTTAGTTTTTGTTTTTGTTTCAAATAAAAACAAAATTTTGATTATATGTTTATTGCTCGTAGTAATTATATATTGGATAAAACTTAAAGATGATCAAAATAATTTATTTTAATCTCTTATATGATATTTATTAATAAAAACATTTTATTTTTTAAAATAAATAATTTATAAATTAATATTTTATTTCAATTTTTAATCAAAATTTATATATTTTAAAGATATTTTAGATTTAATTATATTTATTAATAATTATTAAATTTAATTTATTAAATTATTAATAATTTTTATTTATGATTATTTTATTCAATTAATTATATAACATTAAATTAAATTATTCATAATTCTCAATAAAAACTAATATATTAAATAATTAAGTAACATGTATTTATTTAATAACGTAAATATAGAAAAAATATACTTTTTTTTAATAGTTTTTACAATTTTTGAAAACTGAAAAAAATAAAAATAAAAACAAGAAATTCAAACAAATAAGTTATTTTTACTAAATTTAAAAATAAAAATAGAAAATAAAAAATGAAAATAAATAAGCTCTAAGTTTGTGTCCCTATAATACCTATGCTTATTGGAATCTTCCAACTTTGTGTTACTTAGTGTCTATTTAGATGAGCTTATATTTATGTAAATTTTATATAAATGTGTGAATAAAATTTAATAAAGTTGTTAGAAAGTAATTAACTTTGGTAGAGAATCTCCGGACAAACATGGAGCTTAGGATATGATACTAGTGATCCTTAATTCATTACGTCTAATCACCCATCATTAATCCATAATTCCCCTAATACATAGTGAAGTGTGAAATGAATTATGAGCATGGACTTTTCCAGCATCCTCTGTAACTATCCTAAAATATCCAGACACTTCATGTATTACTAGATGTTGATTGATGGACATAGCCTGAGAAGACTCTGCAAGAGTTCAAGCATTAACCAGGACTACGACTCAATGCATTCTTAACCACTCCTTTTTGGTCGACCACGACCCAATTGTCTGAACTCTGTTTCACATAAATTCACTAAAAGAAGACTTTGAAAATCACATGAACAACCAAAGTGAAGGATGAAAATTGAAAACTTTGGGGGCAAGGGAAGCAAATTTAAAGATTATTCAATAAAGTTTTAAATTGTTGTAATATCGAAAAAGTTGGGACTTAGAAGATGACAGATACCATAAAAGGACCCACAAAAAAGAACACATAAGAAATAATAATTGTAGATAAGCAGAGCAAGTTGGTGATTGAAAAGGAGAGGTAATAGTTGCAGCCATTAAAAAAAAATAAATTGTCATCAGCATTTCAAACAGCCGGACCCCATCTTCACCTGTTTTCTTGGAGTTATTTCACGAAAATGACAAGTAAAATAAATTTTTTAAAAAATGCAGAAATTATGTACATTCCCACTTTGGAATATCAATGATCAAGTAAGCCATCACTTGTGTGTTGTGTCTTCTTGTTGGTAGAATTTCTGGCAACTTAAGGAAACAGAACTGCTCTTATGTTGTGGAACTCTAGTTGGTTGCAGAACTGAACCATGACTATCTTGAGAAAATGGCCATTTATTATGATCCCATTTGAGCTCAACCTGAACTCAGAATTATTTCAGGTGGAGATATTGTCAGTCCATTCACAGCCAAAGTTATGAGTAGTGAGCAGGGACAAGACGTCTCACGTGGAATCAACATGAGTAGCATCAAACAATGGCAACAATATGAGTAGTATATTAGATGAATAAGCACCATGAAAAACTTGAGATTATAGGACTGTTTCGGATGCATTACAGGCATGATTTCGCTAAAGGGTACAACAGAGCTAACCCGAAATTATTCTAGATGAAGAATATACAATGGAAGTGCCACCTTAGTTTGGTGACTTCTAGTCCTAGCACGAACTGTGAAAGATACAGTTCAATTGGAGCCCGGTGAAGGATTTGGAAGGTTAGGACTCACTTGGAAGAACATTGAAGAAATGATAAACCTCGTCTAAATCGATAACGCCAACCTCGGTTGAGCACGCTGAGCAGTAGACTGGGTTGAATGTTTCGCCATCCGCAGGATCTACTTCACCCTCAACAAACCCCTTTCTACCCTTCCCCCTCTTTCGCTTTTTAGTAGTGTTATGCCGGACTTGGTTGGTTTCAATCTTGCAATTGAGAACGAAAACTGCCCTGTACTGAGTCACATTTTTTTCATGCCTACAAGAAATAAATCGAGCATTTATAATTTAAAACCAATTTTGTGCAATGTAATTCTGGAAATTAAAGGACCAGCAGAGTCTAAGATTGGAAAAAAAAGACTATCAATCAGCAAAATAAAAGAGAATTACAGGATGGTTTTGTGAATTATGCTAAGGTTACAACTCTGGCAGTTACTTGACATGAAAAACACTCACTTCCACTAACAATTCAGAAATGACAACTTGCAAGAAGCAAGTATATCCCAGCTATTTCATGCCCGAGCTCTATTCTAACAATGGAAATCAAAATAAGGAACATATGCATCAGAAGAATGGAACATTTTGGCTGTCAGCTATGCAGCGGAAGACTTATGATGGCACCTGGAGACGCACAAGTGGAACAGAAAATAGTTTCATGCACAGACACACATAGAGAGAAGATTAATAGGTTGAAGTTCCATTTACAATTAAGTTATAATCATAAAACTTTCTGTCCTAATCATAGGGCCTGATTTTACTTATATCGGGAAAGACATCTACCCCACGATCTTCTTTCACCATTCTCAGTTGCACATATAGCATTAAACTTCAAACTTGCTATGAAATTGACTTCTTTAGAAACTGAAAACCTCCTTATATCTCATCATGAAGGTTCCCAACTAAATTGAGAAAAACGCTCATATGATGTCAACTGAACATGGAGCAGTCATTGCAGAGATCTCATATCCATTAAAATGCTTTTCAAGCAAGGATGTTGTTTGGATGCCAATACTGTTACGCATTTGGTATTGTGATAGTTGGCCAACTAAATCCAAAAATCATAGGTTTTACATAGCTACTTTCCTTCATCCTTATCTTAAAACCTGGCCACTGATCTTAGCTTATACAATGAAGTTAGAGTGACAACACATATTAGCATCAATACAAGAAAGAAAGCCATCTTCCATTTACAGGCTTTCTTCTGAATTATCCACAAACAGTTTTAATTGTTTCTTAAATTCATTTTCTTATACAGGGTTTGCCGACAAAGTCGGATTCCTCAAGCAGTAGTTTTTATAGGGTCAGTTGAATACAACTCCTGAACATATAGGTCATTTCCTAGAGAATTTCAATATAAGTCATGATACATAGTTCTCCTATAGAGGATTCTAACTAGCATTAATGTCTTTATGAGTTCCATTAATTCCAGACTCAAGTTTGCATAACAAGGTCATAACATCTCTTATATTTACTTATTCTCCACTCTTGCGCCTGTTAATCCATACGTAGATTTTGAACCACAATAAAATCTTGACCACATTCCAATATCACAAAGGTAACTTTTTCACTTACCAGCTTTTAACACAATAAACTACTTTCTTTTTCAAACTCGATTGTTATCAACCTTAACCACTGGACATTTTGACCTAATTACTTCAGATGACTCCAGGGCCATTCCTAAGCACAAAGGGACTCCATGAAAGCATCACCTGCAATTGGAGTCCATTCAATTACTTATAGTCTTACCAGAAACGTCTCTCCACACAGGCTTTGTTAAGTTCGCATGACACATCAAGTTTATGTTTCATTTGCTCAAACTAAATGAAGAAAAAACACAAACACACCAAATATAAACATGTTGATTGTATCCGCAGACCTTTGGCAATCAAGGCAGAGGGTGGTGAAACAAGCAGGGCAGCTAAGCACAGCATCAGAGTTGCGGCCTTTTCTTCGCTTGTGAACCCATAGTTCATCTTTATCATCAAGTTCTGGGTCATAGAATTCTGGTTTCACAGAGTAGTCTATCTCATCATCATCAGAAACTGCACACAATCAACTCCCCCCATTAGAATAAGATTTCCATCTTCAAGTAACGCCTGACTCATTCAATTACACATATATGCAACAAATTAAAAGGCTGCAACTTTGCATCAAAGGTGAACAAAAAAGGACCCTGTACCGAAACGTAACTTTGAAACAACTGCCATATGCATAAAGATCACATAAATCAATTCCAAACACCCCAGAAACTAGAAATTGCCACCAGCAAAAGCATGAAGACCAAAATCCCAGAAAAGGAATACAGATAAAACCACCCAGACCTGTTTGCTGCGAATTGGTTGGACTGAGCTGGGGAGATTTAGCATCTTCTTCCATATCTCTGTTTCAGGCATTCAGCTGACAATGGCAATGGTAGGTTCTCCGCACTCGCTACTTTTTTGTAATATGGGGCCCGGACTCGGCCCAAATAAGGTATTTCTCTTCTTTTATTATTATTCTGTTTTTTTTTTCTTACCATGTATTTTAATTTTACTACGAACCAAAAATACGTACTTCCATTGGTATTCAACGAGTGGGGATTTGCTGTCTATTTTTATAATGTCTAACTCTGTTCAATATCCAAAATGATCGTGTTTATACTTTGCACAGTGGATAGGATAAAATAAAATTGCATAGAAGATTTGAACTTGGATCATGCAATTCTTCCATTATTTCCTTACAAAGTCCATATATAAAAATACTACAACATTATAATAAATTCAAGGTTAACGCTGTACAGACTAATATATTACAAAAAGAGTTACAATTGATCTTCGTAAGAAATCCACTCTATCAGTGACGAATCTAGGATTTTAGTTTTGGGAGGCAAAGAACTTAGTTTTGTAAGGGTTATAACTCTACTTAGTTTACTATATATGTACACATATTATAAAAAAATTTAGTCTTGTAGGAATTATAGCCCTTACTAGCCCCCCGGATCCATCCCTGCACTCTACAAATTCCATCTATATTTTATATCTAGGGATAGACGTAGGTGTAGATTTTTTGCAATTAAGACGGCTCTAATCTAATTAATGATCGTATTTGCAAGCTGATATTTATCCTCTTTAAGGTTAGTCAATCTTCGAGAGTTTCATTCTTTCCAAAGGGAGTAGATGGTTTTGATAAAAGCAACCTTACGAAGAACCACATTAGACATACCTTTTTTAGAGTAGCAGATTGCTCAAGTTAAAGATTGCTCCTAGGTATAAGGATACCCGTTACTTAGAATCATGTGCAAAATTCTACTCCAAATATGTAAGATTTAAATAGTTGAAATGAATAATTTTAACCATTTAAATCTTACATATCATATGCATATGTAGTGCTCATAAGACTCACTTTTAATTGTTATTATTATGACCGAGTGCTTATAACTGTTCCATATCTATTATAGATGTCAGACTCATTGATAACTATCTCATATCCTTAGTATGCTATAAGCAAGGTAATTTTTTTTTTCTGGCAATTATCCCCAACATAGTAGACAATTTTGTTAATTGAATCTTGTCTAGAGGATAAGCTTGTGAAGTACTAATATGTATTGACAACTTGTTGTTCATTGCAATATTCATTCGTTGCAACTCATAGCCTCTAATTATACCTCTACCTCTTTTTTTATGTTGAAGTTATTGGAATTGTTGCTTTAAAATATGTTCTTAAACTTTGGAACATTAGCAGGTGAGGTGTTTTAGCTTCACTTTTAACATGTTTCTTTTATTTAATAGTGAGCTTAGTGATTTAAGACGTTAACTACCTATAACAATTTGTATTCTTATCCACCAAGTCTCCAAATACCTTTAAGTAACTCATTTCATAAAAAGATTTTCAGTACAGAGAGAGTTGGAGCATTACTTAAACTTTTATCTAAAAAAACTTAAACATAAAACATTTAACAAGTATGAGTTAAATTGCCCAAATTAAATTATTATGTAATATATACTACTTTCATATATTACTCCATATATTATTCTTAATAAAAAATTTTCTTATCTCAATTCTATACATACCAAGTTTCATTCAAGCATTGCTAAGTGTATGATCAACCTAGAGGAACATTTAAATTTAATTTATGTGAAACTCCTTATGGTTTAAGGTTTTTCATTTCTTCTAATGGGTTAATTGATTCGAACTAGAGCCAATTTCACAACATATTCACTAACTTTCCTTGTTTGTCATCCGTCATCTCCAATTGTTTGTTTGTCCAGGTAAATCGTCAAAATTTTATTTAATTTTGTCTTCTGCTTAAATAGAGAAGAATTTGTGTGAATCGAAGGAGAGCCTAGGTTTTGTATGTAAACTTGTGAAATATTCCATAAGCCTAGGAGTGACAATGAGAAGACCCTTTCTCAATTCATATGGTGTAACAATGCCACATACCATAGTATTTGTTTGAATTCAAACATAGTTTATGAACTTGTATTGATTAATCGAGAAGTATTAACATTAAAAATTCACGTATAATTATGGATGATCTGATCCATAATAAAACCCCTAGGATGGTATATAGGATGATAACCTGTGATGCAACCCCCATAGGGCTTATCGATGAAATATTCCACAAGCTTAGGAGTCACAACAATAAGACCCTTTCTCGATTCATATGGTGTAACAATGCCACGTACTATAGTGTTTGTTTGTATTCAAACTTAGTTTATGAACTTGTACTGATTAATCTAAAAGGATTAACATTAGAAATTCACATATAATTATGGATGATCTGAGGTATAATAAACCCCTAGGCTGGAAACTCGTGAAGCAGCTCCATGAAGCTTATCAGTGAAATATTTCACGAGCATAGGAGTTATAACGAGAAGACCCTTTCTCAATTCATGTGGTGTAATAATGCCACATACTATAGTGTTTGTTTGAATTGAAACTTAGTTTATGAACTTGTACTGAGTGCATTTAGTAATTTAGTTATTTACTTTTAATTGTATAGGTAGATGAACAAAAGTTGGATGTCTCATCGAAAATGGTCCACTGAATACTTAGAAGGATTTAAGAGTTTCATGCAACTTTTAAAAGATCAACTGGGTGTTGAATGTTGTATTCGTTATCTAAGCATAGATTGCTTAAATTTCAACATTCAAAGTCAAAATATGGTATATAATCAGTTGCTAATTTTAAAGCATAGATAAGTTTTTATCATGGCTAACACTTGGAAGTAAGTTTTAGTTGAAGTGTTGATACATATGATGATGATAGTAACAATACTGATGTAGAAGATTGTGATATTAATGACGATGGTGATAATGAGATTGAAGAGATGTTAGGCGATTATGGGAATTATATGGAGACTATGAATGAAACTGATTTGCCTAATATAATTGGCAGTATAACAGAAGATAATTTCAGGAAGTTATTAAAAGTTACTTAAGAATAATTATATTCAGGGTGCTCTAAATTCTCACATCAATCTTTATTTTTTACAAGTTGTTGCATTTGAATGTCTATAATAAATGGAGTAATAAGTCTTTTGACATGTTAATTGACTTGCTCAATGATGCATTACCTGCTGGACACTAATTACCCAAATCTTACTATGAAGCAAAGAAATTGCTAGGGGACCTTGGATTAGGATATGTATCAATACATGCTTGTAAGTATGATTATGCCATATTTTGGAAGGACAGTAAAGATCTTGAAGAGTTTCCCATTTGTGGTACATCAAAGTGGCAAGTGGATATAGGAAAGGGAAAAGATACCACTTAAAATCTTGAGATACTTTCCTAGTAAACCATGACCATAAACGTTTTTTATGTCAACAAAAACAGGCATATATATGAGGTGGCATAAGAGAAATACATTAATGATATCATTATGCATCATCCAATAGACTTAATGGTATGGAAAGACTTTGATGGAAAGTTTCCATAGTTTGTAGAGGATTGTCATAATGTTCGACTTGGACTAGCCTTAGATGAATTTAATCCATTCGGTAATATGAATATTTCTTATGACATGTGGGCCAGTAATTTTAGTGCCATATAATTTACGCTCATGGAAGTGTATGAAGGAACCTTTTATGGTATTGTCTTTACTTATTTTAGGACCTACTACTCTTGGTAAGGATATTGATGTATACATGTAACCACTAATTGATGACTTAAATCATCTTTGGGAGGTTGGATTAGGAACTTATGATGTTATTAAAGGTGAAATATTTATAATGCATGTGGTTATTTTGTGGACTATAAATGATTTTTCAGCTTATGAGAATTTATTTGGATGGACTACTAAAAGCTATATGGCACGTGTCATGACCCAAATTTGGATCGTGTTCGATGCTAAAGGAACAATAAATTTAAGGTTTACTGGACTCTTAACGAGCCTTAAATGTTGTCAGTCACGACCTTAACCCTGAGCCATGATCAGCGCTAAAAGAGCAGTAAACTTAAAATTTACTAGACACTTAACAAGCTTAAAATACCATCAAATCCCTATATCCATACTAAAGATGAGATTTCAAAATGATCAAACTCATACTGATAATAATCAAACAGTTCTAAGACTACTACGACTCTATAGTCAAAGGTCACTAACAAACATACATCAAATCGCCGAAGAGGAAGAAGATTGATGAAGTACCCTGTTAAAAGAGATCTGAAAAGAAAATCCAAAAAAATAGTTGAGGGGAATCTGACCTTACTGAGTGAATTAATACCATGGATATTTTATGCACTCCTAAGGATTTCAAATGATACATATGTATGCATATATTTATAATGTATTACATTCATAAATGCAAATTTCATAACATAATGATTTTGTTCACAAACATTAATGCATTTCTCATATCAATATCATATCACATAATCACCACAATCATAAATCATAAATAATAGTGGAGAACTGATGAATGTCCTATAACATTCCCCTTACCCATAGACTATAGCCATAGGGGCTTTCTTATTCCACATGGGTCACTTGGTCCAATGTAGTGGACTATCATCCGAGAGCCACACTTAACCGAACCACCACAGCCTCACTATGACATGATTGTCGTATGAGAGCAAGCTCAAAAAAATTGCCAGAATCACACCACCTATTATGTATCATATATCGATTGGCGTTTGATAGCAAGCTAGACCGAACCACCCCATCTGTGTCATATCTCGATGAATGGATCCAATACTAACCCAAATCTATACTTGACCAATTAACTTACTATGCGCACAGACTAGTGATACCCACCAGGCAACTTATACCATACAATCATCCACATCATCACATATCAAGACAAGCGCAATATTGCACAACAAAAGTATGTATACATGTCTCAATCCTTATGTATGAATGTCATGAGTGCATATAACAATGATGGTGATTTCCATTATGAATATGAAATTCTAATACATGTTTATAAACATGAATATTAACTCACAGGGGCATTGTTGCTGTTGCTATGGAGTCGTCTCCTTCCATATATGTTCTTTTGTACAATGATGCTAGGACCAGATTCAAGCATTAGAGTCTTTTGCAAGACTTTGAAGAGTTGTACAAGGTAAAGGGTTTTCTAGGTTATGGTGTTCTTGGAATTTCTTTTTATGAGATTTTGGTTAGATCTACTGTGTTGAATTTAAGTTTGGATCTTTCTTTTTTTGTTGTTGATTTAACAAGATTTCAACTTTGCTTTTTTGTTTTAGCATATCGTTTGTAAACTTAAAGGCCTGAAATATACCTTTTAGGTTATAATTTCCTTTTTGTGTTTTACAATTCATAGACGTGGGGTTTGTTTGATTATGAATGAATAGATGATAGAACCCATATGAAAAGTAGATGAATTATTGTTCCCTTCAGTATCATATTAATGCTTTACCATGAGATTCTCTAGATCTAGGGTTTCTCCAAGTTATATATATAAATTTGGTATTAGATTTGGGTTTTGCGTCATATGAATTTGGAATTAGATATGGATTTTGCGTCATTACGTATGTTTGGCATTAGATCTGGATTTTTCATTTTGTGTTCTCTCCTTATGTCCACCATCGTCGTCGTTTTCTTCCATCGCTTGCCATTGTCGTTGTTGTTGTCGTTGATTGAGGTATGTATTCCTTTCTCTTCTAATGGTAATGTTGTTGTAATTGGGTCTTGTTTTCTGTTGGGTTTTTTGTTAAGTCATGTATGTTGTGGTTTTCTTAATTAAATGTATGTTGTCATAATAATGAAGATGGTAAGATGGGAAGGGCATCCAAAATGGTTGTTTGTAGCTTAAAATAAAATTTGAAGGTTGTTTGAGTACTACCTATTAAGTGTTCGATAAAAGTTCTGTCAGATTTTTATATTAAATGAATCTTAGGGATTCTAGTTCATTTCTTTGTTTGGGTTTTCATCTAGGGTTCCGCTCTCAGGATCGCTCTTCTACTAGCCTTTATTGCAGCTATTGTTTTTGCTTTTTTACTCTCCTCGTTGAAAATGGTTGGTTCTTGAGGTAACTCTTGTCGAGGTAACAATAAGTAGTTTTTCTGTGTTGCTTTCCCTTTTTCTTGACACTCTCACTCTCATCCTTCGGTTGGTATTACTATTATTATTATTATTACTATTACTATTATTATTATTATTGAGTTTATTATTAGTAGTAGTTTTATCATCATCATCATCATCATCATCATCATCATTATTTATCATTATCCTCATGTATTTATTGTAATTTTATTTACTCAAATATTTTGCGTGTCATTTTTACTTATTTACTCTTTTAACCTGCATCACTATTTTCCTGTCACATCTGCATGTGGGTCTACCGAAAACAGCCTCTCTACTATGTAGGGGTAAAGTTGCATACTATCAGACCTCCTTAGATCCCGCTTCACTGTGGGACTTCGAACTAGATGTGATGATGATGATGATGAGATAGAATGTGCTCCTTTAGGTCAAACATAGTGTCAAAATGGAGGGTTCTGCTCTTGATTGATCTGTACAAAGAAAAGTAGGAATGAACATTGGGGTTTAAAAACCTATACCAATTTTAGATACCCCAAGAATAGGACCATGATTCAATACTAAGGAGCACTATTTTCTATTTTAAAATGATGTCATGTTTTAAGAGGAACCTACTAAAAATTTGACAGAGTTTTCCTTGTAAAACAGACATCCCCTTTAGAAAAAGGATCATTCTTGCAATAAAAAGACACTTCTATAACCACTGTTATCCACAACTCAATTTGGGCCTCTAAACTACATGTTCATGTCCAATTGAGTCCACATTTACATCATAAAAATTCATAATGAATCTAATCATAATTCAAGTATACCAATTTCTAATCCATACATCCTTATTTATAATCAATACATCAAGATATTATCAATTCTAATGAAAAACAACTTAATTTAATCAATTTCATGCATTTTTATAAGAACATAACCCTTTCTAAATTTTTGTCTCACAAACTATGAAGAATGTCAATACATCACTTTTATGAAAATTAATCTGTATAATATTTGAAAAATTTTAAAATTATTTCCAGGCATTTCTAGGTTGAACATAAAATTACCACCATCACCGGAGCATGAGGTACACATGCTAGTGCCAGAGAGACGATGATCTTTACCACCTACCTAGAAATGACGAGGTTACCTCTAGGAATCCAATGACATTGGTCTTGCATCCAAATGTCTCCCGGTTTGTGAGAATCAAACGCTTAAAGCTCAAAAGTGACCCATTTATGTTCAACAGCAAGATGGGCTAGTTGATGTTGAATTTCCCTCCTTTCTTACATTTTTAGGGCCATTAGACATGATGGTGGAGTTAGTTTCACCAAAAAAATGATTAAAAATAGGAGATTGGTGACTTACCTAAATGAACCGAAACTTCCAATTGTGATTCCTCCAAATTTGAGTAATTTTTAAAGAAACAAGTTTAGGGGTTTTTTAGAAAGTCCTGAGAGATTCCATAGAGCCCTAGATTGCCAAAAATGGTTTTCAGACGATGAAGGTGTGAGTGTCTGCAGTTCAAAGTAAATAGTAACCTATAAGGAAAAAGGATTTAAAAGAGAAATGAACTTAAGTTTTTTTAAGCTCAACCAATGCTTTTATTGGCTTTTCTCATTATTGGCCCATTATGAGTAATTTAACAAAAATTTGGATCATTACAGTCTATCCTATGTGTAACCATCAAACTCATTCAACGAAGCTACGAAGTAAAATATGTTATATGGAACATTATCGTTACTTGGAATATGGGCATAGATGGCAAAGAAACAAATTGTTTAATGGAAAAGTAGAATTGGGTGAAAATCCTTTGCATTTGTCTAGTGATGATGTGGTTTACCAACTATTACTTTCGGGTGACATTACACCTGGCAAACAATCAATTAATAGAAAGGCAAAAGCGATGTGTTGTTAAGCTTAATTGGAATTTTTTTTTAAAAAAAGCACATTTGTCAATTTGCAATATTGGAGGGAATTGCTATTGAGGCATAATCTTGGTATGATGCATATTGAAAAAAATATTTGTAAGAATATCTTAGGACTTTAATGGGAATTGATGGAAAAATAAAAGACATAATTAAGGCTAGATTAGACTTGGAAGACATGAATATAAAAAAAAGATTTGCATTTAAAAAGAAGAGATGATGACTTATACATCATTCCATCTATTGATTACATCTTATCAAAAAAGGAAAAGCAAACTTTTTGTCAATTTTTTAAATTAGTCAAGTTTCCTGATAGATATGCATCAAATATTGTAACATCCTATTTTCATACTAAGGGTTAGAACCCTAAAATACAGTACAAGTGAATAACAATGAGAGATTAGAAAAGTGCATTTCATGCTTATGAATAATGTTAGCATGCCATGCTACACACTCACCCACACACTCACCCACAAGTGTCACTTGCCATGCCACACACTCACCCACAAGTCTTTTAATATTGAAAGACCATTTTAATTGTTTTGCTTCTTACTTTCTTCTTATCTTCGTGACCTTCTTCATTATGTTCATCTTCCTCTCCTTCTCACAACACTCTCTTCTCTAATCATCAAAGTTGAACCTTGTTTTCTTCCATCACTAGTTACTTCAAAGTTCTTACTATCTTTTCTTTTGGATAAAGAACCTATCTATTCTCCTTTGGCAAGATGATGATCGTGTGGTTCAAGGAAAGCTAGGGTTAAGAGTGATTTGAAGATCTTGAAGCTTAAACAAGTAAGTAGTATGTTATTCTTCTTGATATGTTGAGTGA
>JANJEY010000003.1:11968288-11979301 GCA_024703695.1 Erythroxylum cataractarum
CACGAATTAAGAGTCAAAAAGTACATTAACAGCCATGAAAGTGTAGCCAATTTATATGATAAACTTGGGTTCAATCACTGAGCAGCCACCGAGAAAGAGCTTAAAGCTCAGAATGTGATTAAGAGCCAAAGGCTTGCTATGTATAGTGAGCTCTGTATCCCCAATGGAGAAGGGACAGTTATCGATGAGCCCGATATCCACAATATATGAGACAGTTATAGGCATTCGGTCATAACAATGTAATAATAAAAAATGAGTCTCATGAGCATTACATATACATTTAATATGTATGCTTCAAATAATTTAAATTGATTGTTGAATTGTATTAAATGAGAATGTGAAAATTTTGAACAAAGTGTTATATGATGCTATATGATGATAAATGAAATGATGCGAATTAAGTGATTATATGAATTGACTTGATATATGATTGAGTGAGCCATCGAGGATGGTCCACTCACTGAGTTCGCAAAACTCACCAAAATTGCAACATTATTTTCAGGCTTAGAGGAGTGAGCCCGTTAGACAAACGAGAGTCTAGCCACTGCATTCGAGTAAGAGACAGAGGTCGGGATCAATTCGCATCTGCATTTGTATTTCCTTATTTTTGTATCAAATTGTATATTTCACAATTATTGTACCTCGATTATTTAAATAATTCTATTTTGTAACAACTTTTTAAATTGGAAATGTTTGTAAATGTTGATCAATGAGTGTAGAAACACTTGTGAAAGAAAATGTTTATGAATAAAGTGGGCCTAATTTGTTTATTTATTTCCTAAATATGCTACCCTTGCAGAGTATATACTCGGACATTACTCAGGATGTCAAGTACGTGTCCTGTGAAAGTGGAGTGCTACAAATATAGCCCATTGTGTCAATGTTAAAGAGGGAAAAGTATTGGGATTGAAAAGCCACCCATGTATTTTTTGATGTTATGGTGCATTTGGCAATTCACTTACCATATAGGAAAAACCTTTATCAACCGATTTGATGGATGTTCCCTATTAAAAGGTAATTTATATTAAGTTCTACTTTTTTTCTAAAGTTATTACTTAGTAACAATTGTAAATATTTTATACTTTATTTAGGTTTTTATACTCTCTTAAGTGCTATGTGCATAATATAGCTCAATCTGAAGGGTCTATTGTAGAGGTTTATATAGTGAATGAATAGTTGACATTGTATTCGATGCACTTAAATTATGTAGAGGAAAGATTTAATAGACAAGAATGTAACTTTGATTTTGATCAAGATGGTGAGTTGTCGATTTTCTCCCAAAAAGTACAACCACTTGGTGTAAAAAAATATGTGGAGTTAACTAAAAATGAACTTGAAATTAGGCATTAGTATATTTTAAACAATTGCGAGGAATTCAATATATATATATGGAGTATTTATATTATTTTTGATTCAAAATTTCATATTTAAAATTTTTGGTTCATTCTACATTTCCTGATCTCTATTTACTTTTTTTAAATAGAGAGTACAAAGATTTGATTCGAAACAAAGGGATTGTTACTGTTAAAAAAAAGACTTATGATTAAGTTCCCATCATAGAGGACTCAAATAAGTTATTGATGGAATATTATGAGCTTGTATGTCAGATTAACTTCTAATTATATATATATATATTACAGATGATATGGTTATATAATTGTAATATGCAAGAGGCAACAACAATGTTACATGCTTTGACACGTGGGCCTCATATGTGTGGCAAAAAATATACAAGTTATATTGTTAATAAAGTTAGATTTTGCATACAAGATTGAGACAGTCAACTTAGAAGCCAAAATTGTGGGGTTATTGTTGAGGAATGTCATGACGATGATTTTATTGGCTTCTACGATGTCATCTCAGAAGTAATAGAGTTGCATTACATCAAAGATAAAAATGGTTGTTCTCTTTAAGTGCAAATAGCTTAATATTGGTGACATAAAAGTGAATGGCAATATTGCTAGCATCAATGTTAGTAAGACATAATATGATAAGTTTTCTACCTTAACGACACTATATTAGGTAGCAATTGGAAGGTCATTCAAAAGTTTCAACACCAAAATCTCTTTGTTTTTTTTTTAATGAAAGGGAAAATGGTCAAGTGAGTGAAGATGGTGATAAAGTATATAAAGATATTCAATCGAAGTTGAATAATGGAGCCATACAAATCGAAGATGCAAATATATCATCATTCTATAGGAGAGATGTTGATCCTAATATAATATAAGTGGATGAAGTACAGACCAATCTTGTCGTCGAAAAAGATGAAGACTATATTGAGGATGAATTATATGACAATGTTTATACTTTGGCCAAATATAATAGTGGTGAAGAGTCGAATCATAATGTAATTAATGATGATGATTTTCACGATCTTGATCATGATAATTGAAGTTAATAAAATTGTTTTTATATTGTTTGAATGTATTATTGATGTTTGAGTTACGTTTATATGTATTGTTGATGCTTGAGTTATGTTTATGCGGATTTTTGATGTTTGAGTTATATTATTGCTATTGTTGATGTTTTAGTTATGCTTATATATATTGTTGATGTTTGAGTTATGTTTATACAGATTTTTGATATTTGAGTTATGTTTATGCGTATTGTTGATATTTGAGTTATGCTTGTTCATATTTTTTATGTATGAGTTATGTTTATGCATATTGTTGATATTTGAGTTATGTTTACGTGTATTATTGATGCTTGAGTTAGGTTTATGTGGATTATTGATGTTTGACTTATATTTATGCATATTATTGATGTTTTCCTTACGTTAATGTAGATTATTTATGTTTGAGTTATGTTATTAGGAATTATTGATATTTGAGTTATAGATATCCAATATAAAGACACCTGATATAAACAAAGGGAAGAAGGTAGCAAGTATCGAGGTTGTTCCTCCCCACAACAACCATATTAATCAAATCATAGCCACCAACAACAATTGACTTCATCCACCAATGAATCCAGTTAGCATCAACCTCCATTTGCCTCAACTAATACAGAGGAATATGCAAGATCGTTAATCTTTAACACATATAAATAGACTTATGCTCAAATATATATTTACATGTTTAATGCATATTTTCTTATCATTATTCATTTGTTGTCAGGTTCCAATATCAATGCCAGAAAAAGAGGTAGAGGTAGAGGTATAAGTAAAGGTTGTGAGTTGCAACGAATGAACGTTGCAATGAATAGCAAGTTGTTTGTAAATATTGATACCTCATAAGGTTATCCTATAGACAAGATTCAATTAGCTAAATTGTTTAATGAGTTAGGGATAATTGCCATAATTGAATTATCTTACCTTAAGCATATGAAGTAGTTGAACGAAGACAATTTGCTACAAAAGGTTTTGGATAAAGTTTCGATAAAATTTTAATTTATTTAATTATATGAAATATTGTTTTTCTTATTTAAATATTAATTTCACTTGATATTTACGTATGAAGCTTAATATCATTGATATCGACAACCCTGATATTTTTTACTGTGGGACTTCATTATTGAAACAAAGGACTAAAGATTATCGTTGTCAACCACATCAATATTATAAAACTTTTTCTTCAAATGAGGAGGCAAGGAGACATGTTCTCGAACGGATGTCTCCAAAAAATTGGAGCAATATGTGTGATTATTGAGCCTCTGCAAACGTTATTGTTTTTTTTTCTTATTACATTTGCTTCAGTTAATCTTGTTACATAATTTAATAACTATTTCTTTTATTTATTTAGAAAAAGTGTGAGAAAGCTAAGGTTAATAGAGGAAAATGAAAACTCCATATAATTAAGACTCCAAATCATTAGTTGTCATGCAAAATGAATATGAAAGTTATTTGTTTACAAGTTATAATTAAATCAATAAAAACAATATTATTTATTGTGTTTTGTAAATTTTTTTTATAAAACAAAGTCGAAAGGAACTATATGTAGAACAATATAATAGGATCACACTCTACAAACTAACACACTATTAGAAAGGTGAAGGCTAGATGTTTGTAGAAGCGCATAATAACTATGTAAATATAAAAATTTGTTTAATTAAAGTTTATTTATTTATGTAGTACTAACTAATAATATTTGAATTGAATATTGATTTTTTTTAAATTTTAGAATAACATGCAGGAGTTGTTGTAAACATCAATATCTGACAAAAATGAGCCAAATGTAGATGACATTTGCAACAAAGTGCTTGGAATATGATCTAATTATATCAAAGGTCTTCGGTTTTGGCCAAAGCGCCTACTGCTTCATCTTCATCAAGACCACAATATATTTAATGTCTTAAAGAGGATAAGCAGTTGCTTCATGCTAAATTAGAAAGTATTGAAAAAAAAGTTGCTTTTGAAAAGTTGGTCAAAAATTTACTTGGCCCGAATTATGTAAGTAGTGAAGATAAAAGCGACTCTTAGTCATTAAACTATTTTTTGTATTTTGTATTTTTATTTTATATTTAAGTATTTTTGAATTTGTAATTAACATATTGTACATGATCATATTTAATGATATTTTTATTTTCTATATACAATGTTTCTAATTTTCAATTATTTTAATTATATTTTTGCACAATAATTTATACAACAAAAAATTTTAAATATTACATACAATAATATCGAATAAAAATCTCACCGGTAATTATAATCTACATGATATAACATTTAATTATAATTTATATTTAAAATTTCAAAACGTCGTTAAAAATATTTAGCTACGTTTTTTTTAATGTCACTAATAAGTTTTGAAACGTAGCTAATACTTATAACTATGTTTTCAAAATCGTAGCTAATAACTTTTAACGATAAAAATGAACCATAGCAAAAACTTAAAACGTCGTCTATAAATTTTCGCTATGAAAACTATTTGTAGCAAATACATATTAGCAATGATTTGGTGAAAACGTCGTGTATAACTTTTTGCTATGAAAATTTTTATGGGACCAAGGACATGCCCGAGATGAACTAATCTCTCCCGAATTGCTTACATTATTTGTCCACTGGCCATCATGCACCACAACTGAATTTCAATTACGTACTGATATCAGCTGTCGCAAGGTCCAAGTTAAGGCTAAATTTTGCCACTCAATTTCGCTGCATACGTAGCTCAGTTCATCTACCAAATTTTAGTGTAACCCTGTCGAACACCTTCCAGGTGTGCCCTTTCGTCAAACACCTACTAAACACCTACTAAAGAACGTAACAGAGGTGATGACAATGGGACTTTATTATTTCTTGGAGGATAAATACAAAATGGTGAAGGCTTGCATGATCTGATCTATGCCCTCCACAATTTGCAGACTTGCATGAAATAAAGGGACATTTTCAATTGGCTAACGCCATAACAGACTTATATATGTGTTTAAACTTGAAATTATGTCATAAATATTTATTATGAACTAATTGTGAGACATTTCAATTACGAAGTTCATTATGTATGTTCTCCACATTTTCAATATATTTATCAATACAATACTAAATTAATCGGAAAACCATTATATAAAGAAAGTAGAATAGGTTAAAAATTGAAAATTTATTCCACGTTTACCAAGAAATAATTTACATTCATCTCCAGGCATAGTGAAGATCTGGATTTGGGGACCCTTCTGGGTAACCAAATATGCCATCTTCAGAACCTTTCCAAACACACTGCGAGTTACACCTTTTGCCATCTCTTTTGGCATCAAAGCAATTAAAACCTGCAATTTTACCTCCCCAATAAGCATTGCAAGAGAATAAGGTTGTACCCCAGAAGTTGACACGAAACCTGAACTGATATGGCCTTCCAACGTCAACCACATGGGTTCCCAAGTCATCATCTCCAGATCGGCAGTGAACCGTGAGGTTTGATCCGTCCTTCATTTGGTTGAAAATTTTAACTGTCGTATAACCAAAACCTGAACCTGATTCAGACGTCGCAAGACTAGACTTTACTGAAGTAACGAGCACGAATAGCAACACAAATTTGCAGAACAGATTCATACTTTATTTAATTTTCTCCTCTTCCGTTTATTTGAATTTGATAGTTATTAATTGACACCAAATACTTTAATTTATAGGAAAAGTGCCTCTCAATAATGGTGTACTATTAATGGAGTGTATTAATTGTGTAAGTTAAGACAAATTCTGTTGTGATAATATTTCCTTGTGCATTAAATTTTTAAGAGATAACATTTATTTAAGTTAGAAAATGTAAGGTATAACTTTTACCTACCAAAATTTACTAAGACATTATCTTTTAAAAGTAAGACCGTGTATTATTAGATCTCTTCAGACTCTTCATGTTCAGTGAAATTTTTATCGGATGTTATTAGTGTTGTTGTGTTTAAATAATTTAAATTATAAAATATTTTAAAATAAATGAGAATATGTGAAATATTCATGTCCTTTATTTTTAAATTAAACTCATTTTATTAAAAATAATTAATTTATATTTTGTAAAATGGGGTTATGAATTGATTATGCAAGTAACAATCATTACTAACAAAGTTTCTCCTAATGAAACGAATTTCATTATTCTTGATGAAAAGCAGAAGTAGTCAAGTTGACAACATCGCCCTTGACGACGAATTATTCACATATTCATCAACCAGCTGCCCACCGTTGTAAAGTCTTTAGCAAAGCCGTCGTCTTTCTTCTTGCTGTCACCATCCCCAAACCCGTAAACTCTCATATCATCCTCTTGAACATCTCCGACCACCCTTTCCACAGATTATCAGCAACGTTGCTGTCGCGCGTTCCCTTGTCGTATCCAACCCCTCTCTCAACGACATCTTCAGTTTCTTATATGAATTTGATTCATAACTTCTGTCTTGGCTGTCTACACATTTCTAATAGTACTGTGTCATGTAGCTTACCCGTGAATACTAAAATGTATGGAAGCATTAGATTGATGCATTTCTTGTACTCAAATATGACAAATCACCTTTTATACCCATGTATAAGCTCGTATATAAAACCAATTATATGTGTTTTATTATTTGATAATAAGCCTATTTGATTTGGTTATTAATTCTTGATTTTTTTTTTGGTTTTGAAAATATCAAGTTTTGCTTTTAAAATTTTGTCTTTAGTTTCTTCTTGATTTTGAAATTTAAGAATATCATTAAAAGGGGTTTTAGAATTTAGAATTTAATTTCTGTTTTGTATCACAACATAATTTCATTATTCAAATAAAATCCGTTTGAATTGATTTTATGTTATGACATCGGCCTTTTTCACATCGATCGTGATCTCTTGAAAGTCTAAAATGAGCATAGTTAAAACTATTTTGTAATATATTTCTTAACATAATACTACATCAATCGACAAGATTATTGCTAATGTAAGCATAACAGGGTGAACATTGAAATTTATTCCACTTTAAAAGAAATACTTTTTAGTTTTTCCAACTATAGAGAAGATCTGGATTTGGTGACCATTCTAAATAACCAAACATGCCAACTTCCGAAGCTTTCCAAACACACTGCCATGGGCACCTGTTGAGATCTCTTTTGGCTTCATAGCCATTAAAACCTATAAACTTACCTTTCCAATAAGTATTGCAAAAGAACAAGGTTGTACCCCAAATGTTGACATGAAACCTCCAATCATATGGCTTCCCAACTTCAACCACATGGGGTCCCAAGTCATCATCTTTAGATTTGCAGTGAATAGTGAAGTTTGATCTGTCCTTCATTTGGTTATAAATTGTAACGGTGGTATAATGACCTGAAGTTGGCACAGATATAGCAAGAATAGAGCTTACTAAAGTAATGAACACGAATAGCAAGACAAATTTGTATAAGAGATTCATGCCTAATTTAATTTTCTTGTTCATTCATATGGATTTGGTTGTTAGTTACTGATATAAGAAACTTTAATTTATAGGCTCAAGTGTCTTTCAATAGTGTTTGACTATTAACAGAGTACATTAATTGTGTAACTTAGGACAAACTGTAAAGAGATAAGATTTAGTTGTACATTAAAATTTTAACAGATATCATTTATGTAAAGGTATATTAAACGCAATATAATTAATGCTTATTTCACATTTATCAAAGAAGTTGATAAGTTAAATGACTTGACAAAATTCAATGAAACCTTATTTTTGTAATATATTTAATTGCTAAATATTTTTTGATAATTAAAAATAATAAAAATATTTTTAAAAATAAGTAAATTTACAAGATAATTTTATGTCTTTTACTCTTAATTAGTCCTATTTTTCTAGTTAATTTCAATTACACTTTGTATGCTTTATATTTTAAGATATATACACATGTTTAAATGGTTAAATAAATGACTACAAAATTTTAAAGTTATAGTTAGTATCTTAAAAAATAATTTCAATGAAAAAAATCAAAATCACTTGTTTATATTAATAAAAGTAAAATTTAAAACATAAAATAATATTTTCAACATATAAAGTATAACAAGGGTGGACAGAGTAGATTAGAGGACCATCAACACTTTTTTCATGAGAAAAGATAGGATTATCATTATGATTAGGCCATGAGAGAGTATGGATGATTCTGAGTATTTTTCTCCATTTGCTGAAAACGGATTTTACGGTTCATCCTTCAAACTTTTCAAACCTTATGAAGTTCTTTTTCTTTCTTAGAGAACCCTAGGCTACAATAATGTTGGTCGATATATCTTTTCAGATCCGAATCAAGTTGAGCAGCTTGATTGAGCAGTCGATGATGTAAGTGCTTTACTTAGAAAAATATTTCTTAAAATTATTAAATTAAATTTATCTAATGTCTTAAATTTTGTGATGTGAGACATGTGATGGAATGTTAAGGGAATATTTAGCAATAACTCATAATTTGTTTTACATGTTGTAATAAAAATTATTTTTCATGGATAATTGCGAGAATATTATTAAGAGCAAAACCTAGAAAACATGATTAATTGTACATTTTTAAAAAATATTTTTTAAGAAAAATAAAGATTTTTAACTTTATATTATTTTCAACATTTACTCTTTTGTAATTTTTAGCCCAATTCATGTCTATCACATATTTAAATAACATTAACATTGCAAATGATGTACTAAGTATCGTTTTAAAATTTTAGATTAATATTTGAATGTCATTTTTACCAGTTATAAATTATGCATAGTGAACTCTTCTTCATTATCCCATATCATTTACTGAAAAAAAAAAAAGAATCCTCATACCAATTTAGCTTTATAAATTAAAACGTAAAAAATTAATTTCTCGTATTATATAAAATATGACTTTGCTATTTTAATATATTGATATATTCTTTTTTATAATAGGTACAATAAATATAACAAGAAAAAGACTAAAATCGTAATAATTATGGTAAGAAAAATTAAGTCATTATACAAAAACCAATTCGTAAAGTAAAATGCCCCTTCATTGTATTTATAAAACGTTATCATAAAACAAATAGTAATATCGCAGGGTAGCTTTGTTTTGAATACTAAAATGTATGGAAGCATTATATTTGCATTTTTTTATGGGTAAAAGATACAGTTTAAGAAATTTTAAAATGACCCCTTAATCTTTAATATTTTTTTAAAAACCTTTTCTAGTGTTTATTTTTTCAAAAGACCCTTCTTCAGATAACAAAATAATGATAAAACATGTGTAATATAAATATCATATGTGAATTAATCAAATCAAGTATTATTTATATGATGAAATAATTCATCTCTTAAATTCGGATCAAACTAATTAAGCTAACTGAAACTAATAATATATTAGAATCATCTTAAATTATTAATTTAAGTTTAAATTAATTCATTTAGGTCTAGTTTAAAATTTTAGTTGAGTTATTTTGTCAGCGACATTTGATTATATCAAAGTTTAATGTTCATACTACATAGGGATGACAACACTACAAGAAATCTGTGGTTTACCAACGAAAAATATTGCTGGTAAACTAAAGAATTCTATCGGTAATAATAATTACAGATGGAATTAAATGATGGACAATGACGTCATTAATACGACCGTAGGTAATTTTAAAAACGGACTTTTTTTGTGTTCGTCTGTCAGTAAAATTTTTTGACAACTGATTTTCTATCAGTAAAACTATAGTTAAGATAACAGCAAAGCTTTCAATATTATCGACGAAAGAAGAAGAATGATTGATAAATGTCAAACAATTTTCCGACGGTTTAAAGTATTCCATCGATAAATATCAAACAATTTTTGCGACAGTCTTATATATTTCGATAGTAAATAAAAGAAAAAAAATCCTGACATTAAAATTTGTTTCATGTTCTTATGATAAATGCAAAATTTCAACAGTTATGAATTATGTGTGCATAATAAATTTATATGTTTATATATTTAATTTGATTAAAGAGAAAGTTGATTGATGATATAAAGTCAAAATTTTATTAATTGATAATAAAAAACTACAGTGTACATGATAAATCTTTATAATTGAAAGCAAATGACTACAATATTCCTAATGTCTTGATAATCGTAGGTGCTCTGAGGCGTTACCCCTCCTCTTCAACTGCACCATCTCCTATCTTAGTTGAGCCATCTACACTATCAATATCTACACTGTGGTTCGAAGCTTAATGACTTCATTGGTTTACGCTGGACTAATTGACGCTGTTGTACTAGACATGGAAGATTGCGAATAACATATGTTCGCGTATGAACCTAGCCCGAATATCTGTCCGACAGTCCTTACCACTCACAACATCAAGGTACGTATAAGTCTCATCAACAGGTTAGTTCTTCTGAGATTGTTGCAGAATGGTTTGTTATATTTGGTTCTATTAGGAAGTAATGTTTACATTAGTAAGAGATTATTATTAGGAAATAATAATAATGCATTAATTTCACATACAGTCAACTCTCTACATCAGCTGTTGACGAATGTCACACTGTCATGCTTCTTCATGTGAGTGTGCAAAAACAACTGAGTAGGTGTAGGCCTCATACTCGTAAACTTTTCCTGCATATTTAAGCTAAATTTTTAGATGTGAACTACATTTTATAAAAATTTCGGCAAAATTTTCTCTATTTTTATGATATTTCTCC
>JANJEY010000003.1:12001570-12027848 GCA_024703695.1 Erythroxylum cataractarum
AGAAAAATTGTAAACCAGAAAACGATGCATGTATTTCAAAGCTGGTTTTCGAAGAAAAGAACTTTTTGAACTGCAAGGGTTATACTTATCAGAATCAACAGATCATTCTGACCACATTGTATATGGATCAAATTCCTGCACATAATTATAACCCCTTAAAAATGCATCACTTTTAGCCATAGATTTTGACACAAATTTCATTGTTGCATAAAATGAAGTAACTGAAAATGAATGCCACTGATTCATAAGCCTACACTCGATCATATCAGCTGCAAACAAATTAAAATTTGGATCATCTAATTTGAAATGAAATGTGGTATAAAAATCCCTAGTTAATTCCACATATGCAGGATACTGAACATTAGTGTAATGCATCCAATCCATTCTGTTCACATAATTTTTAATTTCCGAACGAATATGCAAAGTTTCCAAAGTTTCATCATGTACAAACTTACAAGGATTTATAGGCCTAGCACAAACAATTTCAAATCAATCCTTGTCACTTTTCCGATGAAATGAATTAAAAGTATCAACTGTCAATTTCAGTCTACTTTGGAAGACAACATTTTTACCTTTTCTACTGCGGTTGCGTGTTGTAGAAAGAATTTCGCCAAAATCTGCATCGACATTCTGTTCTTCCTCCGCTATTTTTGTTTGTTACTGTTCCGCATTTGTATCATTGTCGAAGTCTTCTGGAATTTCAGGTGGCTGTCTATCCATTGATGAAGCTGGAGAATCTGCATTTGGTGATGCTGGACTATCATCAACATTGATGAGATTAGCTGAAGAATAATGTACCTGCAAATGTTTGAATAGCCTTAGGGTGTTGAGCCGACTTGATCTTCTAGGTGGCATGAAGCTAGACTGTTGTTGGTGAGTAATGGACAAACTTAAGAGGGTGTGAAGTGCTTTGGCAATTTATCAAACACTCGGTGGGTATATTACTACAACAGAGAATGCCCCAAAATTCCTGAAATTTCTGCGGTGCTTCTCTTGGTTAATATTGAAATTTCAGAATTGCCAAATGCCATCCACGAAAATGAAACACAGCTTCTCCTCTTCTTTTTGTTTACTTCAGCCTATAAATTAAAATATTGTATGTTTACATCTAAGAATCAAATCCATAGAAACACACAAGAAATTATGATTCTCTTGCACAAATTTGTGATGCTATTCTTATGCATTACTTCAGTAAAGTCTATCCTTGCAACGGATGCTTTTCTACCTTACACCCACATCACAATTTACAACCAAATGAAGGATGCATAAAAATTCACTATTCACTGCAAATCTAAAGATGATGACTTGGGATCCCATGTGGTTGAAGTTGGAACGCCATATGATTGGAGGTTTCATGTCAACATTTGGAATACAACCATGTTCTTTTGCAATACTTATTGGGAGGGTAAGGTCATAGGCTTTAATGGCTTCAACGCCTATAGAGATCTCAGCAGGTGTCCGTCGCAGTGTGATTGGAGGACCCAAATCCAGATCTTCACTATGTATGGAAATGACTGAAAAGTATATCTTTTCAAAGTGGAATAAGTTTTCAGTTTCACGCATTTCTAGCAATGTTAATCATTATAATATAAAATTGTTCTAATTATGTTCATATTGGGCCACAACTCAGGAGATTTGTGGTTGATGTGAAAAATGAAAAAATCTAATGAACTATTTGGTTTAACATTTCTTTTGTTATTGTGAGTTTTAATTTTCATTTTTTTATTTTCTTATATTTGAGTTGTTTTATTAATCCTTTCCTTTTTTCAATTTGAATAGAAATTAAAATATTAATGAAAAAAATACTAATAGTATATCAGTATATGAAAAAAAATTAAAGAAAAAACAAAACCATGTTTTTTAATTTTCTTCAATTTTGAAAACAAAAAGAAACCAAAACAAAAAACAGAAACAAAATTTTCATACAAATAATTTTTTTTAATAAATTTGAAAACAAAATAAAAACAAAAACTTAAATTGAAACAAACATGCCCTAAATTTATGAAGTACATGGTGCACCAAATAAGTAAGCATATTTCACATTTTATAACAAGAATTTATATCATAATATCAAGCTTAAGAAAAAAAAAAAGGTGGTATCATTAATAGCTTTTTATGTCATAACATAAGCTTTCATGTCATGTTATTATTGTACTTATCTCACAAAATCTCAAATCATTAGTTAATATCTAAGTATAATAGAATATAATAAAAATTAAAACAAATTATTAAAATAATTCAAATTTTGCCTAATTTTACAGTACAATATACTAAAAAAATTTAGTCATACATCCATTTTCTGTTTTGACATCAACAAAGTTACCATGTGTATAGATTGTAAATTCATCTCTTCTAGCTGTAACATGAATTGAAGCACCTCTGTCTATCACTGAACCAGTATCATCATGTTCAATTGATAATATCAAGCTCTTGAACTAACAGAGAAGATCTTTAAGATTTTTGTACTTTTTCTTTGAATTGCTTTTACTTCACTGCCGATAACCAACGTCACCTATTTTATTACTACATCTCTGGACAACAGTAACTACCTTATCTTATGAAATCAAGTCAAAATCATACTACTTTACTGTGACTTAATTAAGTATATTGGCAGATCCATCCCTATGTCATCCAAGCCTGATGAATCAACCGATGACACTTTACCTCCTTTAGCAGAATTCCTAGAATGGCAAAAATAGGATAAATTAGTCTATTATTGTCTAATTGCAACACTTACCTCCACAGTCGCATCTCTTGCTCTCAGCTATGACATTGATTGGAGTATCCAAATAGCATTAGAGATCCATTTTCTTTGACAAACCACAGCTTGAAAATCACTCCTTCATCATTGTTTTCTTACCACTAGAAAAGGTGATTCCACCATCACAGATTATCTGAAGATCAATGCCACTACCGATAAAGATCTGGCAGCAATAGGTGACCCAGTCTCCGATGACGACCAGGTTCCCTTCACCGTCAATGGACTTCCTCTGGAATATGAATTGTTTGTCACTGCCATGGAGAATAGTAATCACCTCCATCTTTCTCTAAGTTGCGAGCCATATTGTTGCTTCACAAACAATATCTATTGTCCCTCCTTTAAATGACATAAATGGCTTTCGTGGTTCAACAAGGCACTCAACTCTCTACTCCAGGCGAGGCAAACGACCTAGCTTCTCTAATCAACAGATGTGTAGCTTTGGAAGTATCAGGCCATAAGACCTAAATAGGACCTTTTTTAACTCCAACTAGGCTGGGCCATTTAATACTTTCTCAGGACCTGGCCCAGATCAACCTATTCACCAACCCCTCAAACCTACTCTCACTAGCACAACCCATACCTGCAATAAATCAACCACTATAGTTTAACCCAAGTAAACATTTTCAATCCATATCCGAATTATACTTTCCGACCCAATTCAATCCTCAAACTTCAAAATGTCAAATTTGTAAAAAGATTGGCCACACCATTGCTATTTGTTGTTTTTGCTACATGCAATTTAGAAATAATTTCTCCAATCCTTCCTATCACCCAACACAAATTCAATCAACCTTCTTTTCATTAAACCTTACCCCTCCACCAGCTTCCTCAACTTGTTCCCCTAGTGAAATCACCAATGGCTTCCAGATATTGCGCTTCCTCTCGTATGACACCCAATACTAATATTCTAGACTCTATTCAACCATATCACAATACTGGTCAAGTTGTCAGCAGTGGTATCACTTTACTAATATTTGGCAATTTCATTTAAATAATATTCTCATTGTGGCAAACCTTACTATAAATTTACTTTCTTTTGCTTAATTTGTTAAAGACAATTTATGTTTAATTGAAATTAATCCCTCTGTTTATGTTGTGAAGGACCTTTCCATCAAGATTCCACTTCCCACGGGAAACATCCACTATTATCTCTACCCTCTCAAGGTTCTTCTCAATTTCAAGAATCCCATGACTTTTGCTACTCAATGTACTTCTTCACACCTCCAGCATCTGCCCCTGATGAGCTCCAGGTAATGGTGTGTTATTGCCTTGTGGGTCAGCCTTCCTCAATTTACCAGAAAAACTCCAATTAAAACCTACAAGCATTAAAACCTAGCCCTCATGCATCTATGCCCTCCTTGTGTTGTCATTTAATGCTGCTACTTAGGATTGTTTCAGCCCTCCTCTACTACGTCATTTTACCTTGGAATCTCCTTCTTTCATTTAATTGTTATTGTGGTCCTTTTCAACTAAAATCAAGTGTATTTCCTACAAATTAAACAAGAACAACTATAAATGTATATTCAGTAAACTAAACACTTTAACAGGAAAAATATGTATAAGACCTAATGAATATATGCAAAAACTAAGAGAAAATGTCACTCATTCCAATGAGAAAATGCATTCAACAAATGTCTCCAAACTCAAACTCTTGCTCGTCTCTAAGCAAAATTAAGAAAACTGTTTAAAATAGATTAAGGAGCACTCAACAAGTGGAATTTTCAGAATTGCAGTAAATAATTAAAAGTTACCTTTAGCCACTTATCAAACCATATCCACCTTTATAGTGAAAGAATACCAAAATTCGCTCAAACACACGCTTCTTGATTCAAGTCTAATTAGAAACCATCCAATTCACAAGAGTAGAGAAAAGCTAAATAAATTGAAAGGCAAATTATAACCCAAGAGACTCTAAAGGTATTATCAAATTAACCAATCCCATAGGCAAAAATTCCCCATCCCATCTCCATTAATTTTTAGAACTCCTTATCAAAGGATCAAGAGATTGTTAGGATTGTAATGGGATTATTGGAGTTTAAACTCGGCTTAGACCAAGAAAAAAGTAATAATAGCTTAAATGAAATGGAAACAATTATTCATGAAATAGGAAAGTGTAAGGAATCTCTTCTTTTCTTTTTTCTTTTTTTTTAGAGCAAGTAAATATCATGGAAACAAGGAGGAAAGCTTTTTAGGCTATCCTTAACATCAGCTTATAAACATAATTTCGTTGAGGACTATAAGAACATTTGGGACTATCTTACCAACACCACTTCATATACATTGTTGGTTGATCTGTATATCATCATGTCAACTTGTTAGGGAACCAACAAGATCATTTACTGAAATACAAGTCACAAGTAGGAATACGCATGGTGATGTTTATATGGGATGACAAAACTCAAACATAACATATTATTGAAACGGTAACAATCACAAGACTTAACTCAATATCAATGAATTCCCACATTTCAAATAACTGACTTTCCCCCAAACTCTGTTTCTTATGTATTAGGGGTAATAATTTTATACCCTTATCCTTTGAAGAAATTGAAAATACAGAATACCTGCAAAATCCTCACTTGTTGCTTTTTTTAATTACTTTTTTTTCTCTTTTTTCATTTCTTTCTTTTTTCTTTTTTTCTTTTTTTTTTTGTTTTCAACCCCCCTCATATCCTACTCCTAAATAATCATTTTCATATGAAAGGTAGGGAATGCTTGGCTTATGGCTTCATTAAATGAGAGTGCCAAAGAAATAGGTATTTTACTTCGGTTTAACTTGGCTCCAAAGGAAATATAGGGTTATTTTAACCCAAAATTGGATTATGGTTCATAATTCAAAGAAAATTGCCTTGATTACTTCTTTATCAAATTTGTGCTCACTTTTCGCCTTGATAGCCCTAGAGAACTTGTTCTAGAATTGGTGAGACCTCACTAGGTTCCAACTTGTCTAAAAATTTCATGGATGATCAAAACTCAAATGGGAAGGAAGGGAAGATTCAAATCAAAGAATATGAGTAAGATTAAACAATTGGAAACTGAGCACTAGTCCGGAATAATCTATCCACAAACCTTCTAAAGGTAAACCCAATTAGGTCTCTAGCAATTCTTAATTTCCCAAAAGTAAGGCCAAAATCAAAACCTTTAAAGATCAAAATTTCTTAATGAGGTTTTCCTTTGTAAAGCTCTTATTTGCAAAAAGTTGATTTGGAAATTCAACTATGCAAGAAAAATGAAAAACTAATGATGAGTAATGGTAAGAAAGTTTTGCAAAATTATGGTCACCCTTACCCCTTTAAACTCATATAGGACATTGTCCTCAATGTCAAGATGCATAGTCACAATTTGAAATAGGTAAGTAAGCATGTATATGCATAGGTAAGGACAAAAAGAATGTCAATAGTCAGCCGCATGCATTGACTATGCAGGATGATGTATGCCTAGAATTTAGAAATGTTGCAGATTAAATTCAAACACAAACAACCCCCAAAATTCAATAATATGATAATTCATGGGTAAACAAGCACAAAGAACTTCCCTGTAATGATCTTGGATCATTTTCTTCAAAAGTGTAATTCCTCCCATCAAAATTTGCTGGTAAGGTCCAATTTCCTGTAATTAAAACAAAGAGGAATTTTATTTGGTAAAATAAGAAAAATAAAAACAACTAAGGTGTGAAACTTGGGTTGCATCATAGGAAGTGCTAATTTCAAGTCCTTAGCTTGACTTGGCCAAATGTTTGCTTAAGGGTCAGAGTTAGAGAGGGATTAAGTGACCCCTTTTTCTATTGGAAATCCAGCCACATAAGGCTTTAACCTTTGCCCATTAACCTTAAATACTCCAATTTTGGGATCCTCAATATCTACCGCACCGTGAGTATAAACCTTAACAATCTTGAACGGTCTCAAGTACCTCGACTTCAACTTCCTGGGAAATAGCTTGAGTTGTAAATTAAATAGCAAGACCAAACTCCTTCCTTGAAGTCTCTTTGGATAATATGTTGATCATGCCATCTCTTCGTTCTTTCCTTGTAGGTTTGGGCATTTTTATAAACATCCAAGCGAAGCTCCTTTAGCTCACTCAATTAAAACAAACGCCTTTCTCCAGCTGCATTGAAGTCCAAATTAAGCTTATGAATAGCCTAGTATGCTTTATATTCTAGCTCGACTAGAAGGTGGCATGACTTCTCATACACAAGTCTGAATGGAGTAGTCTCGATTGGAGTCTTGTACACTGTTCTATAGGCCTAGAGAGCATTATCTAACCTCAAAGACCAATCTTTTTGTAAGGTGTTACTGTTTTCTCCAAGATGCTCTTAATCTCCCTATTTGAAATTTTGGTTTACCTATTAGACTGAGGGTAGTAGGCCAGTGCCAACTTGTGATATATCCCATATTTCTTCAAAAGATTGGCAAATGAGCTGTTGATAAAATGGTTTCTCCTATCACCGATAATTGCTTGAGGAGCATCAAATCTGGTGAAAATATTTCTCTTGAAGAATCTAGTGACCACTTTGGCATCACAAGTTAGTGCAGCGATTGCTTCCACCCATTTGGAGACATAGTTGACCCCTATAAAAATATATTTTTGCCAAGAGAAGACAGTACTGACCCTATGAAATCTATCCCCCAAGCATCAAAAAGCTTGACCTCCAAAATTCCTTTAAGGGGCATCTTATGTTTCTGAGAAATATTTCCAGCTCTCTGACATTTGTCACATGCTTGCATAAAATTTCTTACATCCTTGAAAAGTGTAAGCCAATGGAATCCCGCTTAAAGAGCCTTTGCTATCATTTTTAGAACTGAAATGGCCTCCGTAGGGGGATGTACGGCAGTGATTCAGGATAACTCCTACTTCTTCAGTTGGTAAGCATCTTCGGATCACTCCATCACCGCAATGCTTAAAAAGAAAAGGCTCCTCCCATATATAATGCCTGAGTTCCGACAAGAATTTCTTCTTTTGCTAGAAAGTGAATTCAAGTGGCAAGACTCCTGAAACAAGATAATTCACACAGTGAGCATACCATGGAACTTGTAATGTTACTGTAGTAATTTTTTGTAGTGAACAACAATGTTTTGGTAAATCTGCACAACAAAACAAATGCTCGTCATTGAAGGAGTCATTAATTGGTGGTTCTTCTTGAAAGGGTTCCTTCTGATCTCGAGAGGTGATCCATAACTCAGTTCTTAGCTCCTTTTTTTTACGAATCTAGAGGTTGAATTCTTGAAGGAGAAGAACCCATCTTATAAGCCTTGGTTTAGCCTCCTTTTTCGCAAGTAGATAGCGGATGGCTACACGATCTGAGTAGACTATCACTTTAAGCTCACGATATATGACCTGAATTTATCCACTGCAATTACTACAGCTAGCAACTCCTTTTTAGTCGTGGCATAATTGACATACAATGTCTTGCTCGAATAATATATCACATGGGCCACCTTGTTTCTTCTTTGGTGTAAAACAACTCCCACAACATAATCTGAAGCGTCACACATGATTTCAAAGGGGATGGACCAATCTGGGGGTTGAAGAATAGGTGGCGAGGTTAAGGCTTGCTTAATCCTGCAAAAAACATCAAGAGAAGATTGGTTAAAATTAAATGACACATCATCACTCATCAAATTCATCAAAGGCTTTGCTATATGAGAAAAATCTTTAATGAAACACCATTAAAAGCCTGCATATCCTAAAAAACTTCTGATCTCTTTGATTGAGATTGGTGGAGGCAGATTTGACTTCGATTTTAGCCTTATCCACTTCTATTTCACGATTGGATATCAAGTGACCTAGGACTATTCCTTCTTGTACCATGAAATGACACTTCTCCCAATTCAGCACTACCTCTTCACATTTGCTTAAAACTTTGGCAAGATTAGGTAAATAAAAGTCAAACGTAAGCCTATAAACAGAAAATTCATCCATGAATACTTCCATAATTTCCTCAATAAAATTTGAAAAGATTGTTGTCATGCAATGCTGAAACATAGCTGGTCCATTATACAGCCCAAATGACATCCTTCGATATGTGAAAGTACCATAGGGGCATGTGAAAGTAGTCCTCTCTTGGTCATTAGGGTGAATGCGAATTTGAAAGAAACAAAAGAAGCCATCCAAATTGTGAAAATAATCATGTTTAGCAAGTCTTTCCAAAATTTGGTCAATAAATGGCAAAGGGAAATGATCTTTACGGGTGGCCTTGTTCAATTTTCTATAATCTATACACATCTGCCATCCCATAACTGTCCTAGTTGGTATTAATTCGTTACCTGCATTTTTCACAACTGTTAGACTACCCTTCTTAGGCACACAATGGACAGGGCTTACCTAATTACTATCGAAAATGGGGTATATAATACCCGCAGTTAATAGCTTTAAGACCTCTTCTTTGACCACATCCTTCATGTTTGGATTTAGCTTCCTTTGATGTTCAATTACAGGTTTTTCATCATCCTCTAAGTGAATTCTATATGTGCAGAAAGATGGGTTGATTCCCTTCAGGTCTGAAATTTTGTACCCAACTGCTTGCTTATGTTCTCTAAGCACTCTTAAAAATTTATCAACCTACACAGGGCTTAAAAGAGCATTAACAATGACTAGATAGGTCGAATTAGGGCCCAAAAATTCATACATGAGGTTAGGAGGCAACGGTTGCAATTCTACATTCGGAGGTTCTTCTTTGTTTAAATTAGATGATGGTTTCAATTCAGGTTGCGCAGGTTGTGCATCGAGCATCTGCATGAATTCAAAAATTTTTGATTCCTTCTCTAAAAATTCTATATTACCCCTTGTAGTTGCTATAGCCTTCACTAAGCAGTATTCCAACGAATTATTTGGATGAGATTTTCTAAATTCAATACCAACCAGCTTGTCAATAAGGTCCACCCTTAAACAAGAATCCTTGTCATCCATAGCCTCCATTGCCTTTCCCAAATTAAACTCGATTTCTTCCTCCCCCACTCTCAGAGTCATTTTTCCATTCTTAACATCTATTATTGCTCCATCTATGGCCAAAAAGGTCTCCCAAGTATAATAGGTATGTTAGTATCCTCCTCCATTTCTAGCACAATAAAGTTTACCGGGATAAAAAGACTTCCAACTTTGAGAGGAAACATTTTCCAATATCCCAATGGAAAATTTTATGGACCAATTGGCTAGCTGCAATGATATGGTAGTTGGTTTAAGCTCTTCGATATTCAATTTCTGACAGATAGATAATGGCAATAAGCTCACACTCTCCCCCAAATCACATAAAGCTCTCCTAATTATTGTGGTTCCAATTTGGCAAGGTATTGAAAAACTTCCTGGATCTTAAAGCTTGGGAGGGAGTTTGTTTTGAAGAATGGCACTTGATTCCTCTGTAAGAGCCACAATCACATATTCCTCTAGCCTTCTCTTATTGGATAAGATTTCTTTTAGGAACTTGGCATAAGTAGGCATTTGGGTAAAGGCTTCCGTGAAGGGGATGTTAACATAGAGCTTCTTCATAACGTCAACAAAATTTTCAAACTACTGGTCTATGAAATCTCTGAGGGAATGGGATTGGTGGCTCATATGGTGGTGCTAGTATGTATTTTTTGGGCTTAGGTGATTGTTGCACAGGTTATGCGTTGGCTTGCATAGGTTGTGCATCCTGGTCTATTCCTTCGAATTCCTTTTTAGCCCTATTCTTTTGTACCATAGGTTTCAAAACCTTTTCACTTCTCAGTACCACTGCCTCGGTTTCCTTAGAAGCCTCTGGTTGTGCTGGCATCTTACCCTTGTCCAACCTTAGTGATGCAGCTTGCTGTCCAATCTAAGTCTCAAGCATCTTATTGTGGACCGTCAATTGGTCCATTCGAGTAGTAAGTTGCTAGATCAAGTCTCCTTGCTTCTGCATAAAGGTTTTCATTATTGATTTAAGGTTGGACTTAGGTTTAGGTGGTTGTGGTTGAGCAGGGAAACCTGGAGGGCCACGGTTTTGTTATTGCTGGCTTTGTTGGTAATGCGGTTGATGTTGTGGGTAACAGTTTTGGTTAGAGAAACTTTGGGGTGATTTGGGTTATTGAGACTAGGAGAAATTTGGGTGGTTTCACCATCCAGGGTTATAAGTATTTGAGAAAACTCTATCTTGGTTCTTCTGCCCATAATTTCCCACAAAATTTATATGTGTAGCCCCAACTTCTTGCCCAATGTTTTGAAATTTTGTACCCATATTCGACTCAAAATCCTAATCATGTAAGACATTCATATTATTCACAGCAGCTGCAGTAAATTTATCCACTTTCCGTGAAAGAGCTTCAAATTTCGAATTCAACAAGGTAAAGTCATCTAATTCAAAGACTCCTTGACGTTTCTTCCCCTCTTGCTTAATCTCTTTCTGATCATTATTCCACTGGTAGTTGTTGTAGGCAATTTTCTCCAATAACGTAAAGGCCTCATCTTCATTGTTGTCCATTAAATCACCTCCAGCCGCATCATCTATCATACTTCACATAACTAGAGAAACTCCATTGTAGAATATTTTCACAATCATCCACTTCGGGACACCGTGATGGGGACATTTGCGTTGAAGTTCCTTGTACCTCTCTCACGCTTCATAAAAAGACTCATCTTCTTTGGGTTGAAATGAGGTAAGCTCACTTATGAGCTTTGCAGTCTTCCTAGGTGGAAAATACTGAGCCATAAAAGCCCTAGACAACTCTTGTCAATTGTTGATCGAACCAGGTGGAAATGAATGGAGCCAATCCTTAGCCCGATCTCTCACAGAAAAAGGGAACAATCGAAGCCTTATAGCATCCTCAGGTACCTTATTTTGCTTCAACATTTCACAAATCTCCAAAAATTGCTGCAGGTAGACATGTGGAATTTTTTGTAGGATGCCCTCCAAATTGATTCTGTTGCACCATCTGTACAAGGTCAGGTTTCAACTCAAAATTATTTGCTTGCACAGGGAGTTTTGTAATGCTAGGGTGAAATTTCCCAAAATATGAGACCACATGATCCTTTATAGTTCATTGATTATGTTCAACTATTTCTGATTCGACTGTCTCTTTTGTTGGAAAATCAATTATAACAAAATCTATTAACACGAAACAAAATGGAAAACAAAAATGTTAAATTTAACCAAAAATCAGTTACCTAATATTACTCAGGGATTACTCCCCGACAATGACACTAAGAAACTTGATACAACTTCGCAAGTTCACGGGTCTCAAGTAGTATAGTATAATATCGCACCACATGGAGTAATTATGTAAGTACTAGGTTAGGATTACTCAATTAATTAGACTAAGCAGTTGTATAAGAATGGAGAATTAAATTAAGAAATTTAACTATCAAAAATAATAAAATCAATGCTAAACAAAGATGCTAATATCTCTAGGGATTAATCTGAATGGAATGTGGTAAGCTTCAAAGAAGGTTCCACTTTTAGCGTTTTCTATGGTCTTTACCTGGATCGATTTATGAGGCGAATTCTGATTGATAGAAGGTTGAGCCTAGAGTCTCTTATAAATCTTTTTTCAAGGTATCAAATGAGTACTATGCAATAATCCTAATCTACTATCGTAGCCTAGCAATTAACCATAACCTATTAAGTTCTTTGTTAACCTAGTTTTCTCTCATAAATTCAGTCTATGTCTAAATTTGAAATTTATTGGTTCACCGTTTTGGAGTTCCATTATCAATTTCTACCTATCAATTCTTCAATTAACAACTAATGTCAAGTAATTATTGGCCAAACACAATACTAACAAAATTAATTTCAAAACAGAGAAATCAAAACCAAGAAACTCATACTTATAAATCGACCAAGATTTAATCCATATAAATTAGCTAAAAGTTTCAACCCCAATATTGAAGCTTCAAGAAAGCTCCTCAATCATGATAGGACGAGAACCACAAACATTAAAGTCAGCAAACATCACAAGAGATACCAAATAATAACAAAGGATGAATGGGTTTTTGGGATCTCCCCTTATGCCTTTTTGTGCCTCCCCTGATGTGCGTTCCTTCTACGTGGTGGGTGTGTTGCGTTTGGTGTGTCAGACTGGAGGTCAGCTTCCTCTCATGCATTTCCTTATGGTGCCTCCACTCTCAGAGTCATTGTAACAGTTCTCTGGGTCAGCTCCCTTGTGCGTCTTCTGACTGTGCTGGTGCCCTCTCGCGTGGTTCGCGTGTACGTCCGTTGGAGCTGCCTCTTCCCCTGTTGGTTCACGCTCCTCGCATGCATCCCTGATGGTGCGCCCCTGCGTGCCTCCAGCTAGCGCGTCTTTAATGCGTTATGTTGCCCCTGATGAGCTCTAGGCAATGGTGCATTATTGCTTTCTGAGTTAGCCTTCCTCAATTTGCCGAAAAACCTCCATTAAAAACCTCTAAGCATTAAAATCTAACCCTGATGCGTTTCTGCCCTCCTTGTGTTGTTGTTTAATGCTGCTCCTTAGGATTGTTTCAACCCTCCTCTACTACGTCATTTTACCTTAGAATCTCCATCCTTCATTTAATTGTTGTTGTGGTCCTTTTCAATTAAAATCAAGTGTATTTCTTACAAATTAAATAGGAACAACTATAAATGTAGATTTCGGTAAACTAAACACTTTAGCAGGAAAAATGTGTATAAAACCTAATGATTGTATGTAAAAATTAAGAGAAAATGCCACTCATTCCAATAAGAAAATGTATTCAACAAGAATTAATTCATAAACTAATATATGTATGCTAAAAACAAGCAAAAAAGAAACATCAACCTTTAGATATCCATCTTATGTTTAACCCTCAAGCCTTTATAAGTCACATTGATGACTTAAGAAGAATTTTCATCTTCTTTGGAAGATTCATTAGGATTATTCATAAGTATAATTTCTTATGAAATACATTTATCCTTCATAATATATAGAAACTTCAACTAATTATAGGGGATAAATTATCCTTTAATCTTAATTGTTGACTCAAGTCAATCTCAATTATCCATCCCTCTATATAAGGTGCATGATGTGAAGGTAGTTCACTTAATCAGTTTTTATAATTGTCGATAAAGAAAATACTACCTACCCTTTGTATGTCTACTTGCATTCTTCAGGAAGAAGTCATCGTTGGATTTATTTTTCAGCTTACTTACTTGAGAAGCTGAAAAATTATGATTGTTAGCATAGATGATAATAGTAGTTCAAATAATGAGACGAGAACCTCTCAATCTATTGAATATAGTGATGTAAGATCAATTGCCTCCAATTTTTGGAATAGTATCCTGTATTGGTCAAGTCTAGTGAGACCATATTACCCTAACCCATTTATTCAAATGACAAAGGCACTTTTAAGGTGTCATATGAAGCTGAGCCAATCAAGTTTAAGAAAGTGTTTTGTTTATACATGTCTCGCTTGGTATCCATGCTTAAAGACTTCGATAAGATCTTCAAAATGTGATTAAAGCCAAATGAACATAAAAGGATTGAGTTTTAAAAGATCATGGAGAGATTCCACATCCTTGAGGAGATATGGTTATAAATTATTTTTCCAACCTTATTGTTATAAGGTAGACCCATGAAGATGTTTTTTTATATTTATCTTGTCAAAATTTTGCATACTCTTTCATCATGAATAACTTCCTAACAATGTTGTCATCTCATAATTGCTCCTACCTTGCTCAATATGTTTGAATTTCATGATTCTTCACTGTTATCCCTTATTCTAGGCTTTTTAGGTCTTCTAGGCTTCTTATTGATCAAAGAAGTTAATATGAACTACAATTTTATTTGTTCTTTGCTCAAATTTTTTCACATATTCTAAACTATACTCAATACATTTTATATGATTGTTTTAATATATCCTACTTTCTAAACTACTAACAATTTTGTTCTTGGTTGTAGAAACTCATTTATTGGCAGTATTTATTTTTCGAATGAGATTGAAGGGAAGCTTTAGCATGTATTTAAATAACATTCATTTCCTTATTTTTTGACAATGCCAACAATGAATTTGCACACATTTTAATCAAATTTGTATCAGTTTCTATATTATTCATTGTAGCTCCATCATCATCTTCTTTCACGTACTTCAGGAAGATCCTTCTGTCAGCAGCTGAGGTAAGTGAATTTGTTTTTTACTACATTTTTTAACTTGGTTTAATTTTGGTATTTGTTTGTGGTTTGAACTTCCTATGTGAACGTATTACATGACTGATTTAATTTGACTTGCACGAATTGAAACTTGTTTGTGATATGAACTTCGGTTTATCAATGAATTAGTATAGGATAAGTTTGACTTATATTATTGTTTCAATTATCTTAGTTATGTCAATTTGTTATTTCATTAATGTTCTCTGAAATGATTATGTTCTGTTTACTTTTCATGTGCGAATTTTTACATGACTTTTTTTAATTGTATGTGTTAAACTGATTTATTAAATTAAGTATTCAAAAAAAATTTAATACTTATTATAGTTGGCACTAGGACATATTTAATATAGGTTAGATATCAAACTTTTAACATTAATTCTCTTCTAACATAAATGATTACAAACATATATGTTCGATCTTCAGTTTACAAATATTTTACATCTCAACCCATAAACCTTAACCCAAAGCCTGTGAACAAGCTCTCATGTCGCTTATCAGTGAAAAATACTAGGAGCCTAGGAGTCAAAAGGAGAACATGTTCTATTGATTCACAAATCTTACCTTTGATGTTTTGTAATCTTAAACATAAATGATGCTAACTATGAATTCACTGTTTTAAATTAATAGCTCTCAAAAAATGAGTTTTTGGGATAGATCTTGGATGTATAGACAATTAACACCTGATGGTTTCATTAATCTTGAATTTGTTGAGGGAGTTCAATCTTTTATTCATTATGCATGTTCTTAACCTACATATATGGATGGACTAAAGATCAGTTGTCGAAGTAAAGAGTGCAATCGCAAATGTTTCCTTCCTATTGATGAAGTTAATGGGCATTTGCTGAGAAAATGGTTTGTCCCCAATTATTTTAAGTGGACACGACATGGGAAATCGTTGATTTGTAACACCTCAAGGGGTAATCAATCACAATCATCTGTCAACTTAAATAAGTTTGAAGGAGGGATTGGATTTAGAACAAATAATGGGGATGGAACTAAAAATCTGTACATATAAATAGTTTATGATGCAGCCGGTTATGCCTTTGAGGAAAATAGGGAAAATCTTGAAGAAGAGCCTAACTCACATGCAAAAATAGTTTTTGAATTACTACAGTCAGCTGACCAAGAATTATGGCTAAATTGTGACACAATGACCTAATTGTTTTCAATTGCTGGAATATTGAGCACAAAGTCTGAAGGGTATATTTCATAACGTAGTTTTAATAAAATTCTTGAATGGTACAATGAATCATTGCCTCCTGATCGTACATGGTTTATAGTTTATACCATATGAAGAAACTTATTAGGGGTCTTGGCTTGCCTATTGAAAAGATTGATTGTTACAAATTGGGATGTATGTAGTATTAGGGAGATGATGTGGATTTACAATAGTATAAATTTTGTGGTCAATCTAAGTTCAAGCTAAGAAAGTGTCCTATGAAACAAAAATTAGTACCCTGGAAGCAGATGTATTATTTTCCACTAACTTTGAGATTTTAAAGACTATATGCTTCTAATGTTACAGCATCTCACATGAGATGACATAATGAACACGAACAGGAAGATGAAATAATGAGTCATCCATTAGATGCATTGGCATGGAAACATTTCAACGACGCCCATCTTGACTTTGCAATTGAAAGTCGAAATATCTGGTTGGGATTGTCAACGGATAGATTTCAATCTTTTGGTCAATCCGTCCAGCAATATTCATCATAGTCCATCATAATTACTCCTTATAATTTGCCTCCATGAATGTGTATTAAAGATGCATATATACTCTTGACAATGATTGTACCAAGGCCTATATAACTCTGAAGCATAAAATTGATATTTTCTTACAACTATTGATATTTGAATTGCAACATCTTTGAAAATATGGTGTTCAGACATATGATGTGTCTCTGAAATAGAATTTTGTGTTGAGAGCGGCTTTGATATAGACCATTAGTGATTTTTCGGCATATGTCATGTTGTCTGGATCGAGCACAGTTGAAAAATTGGCATATCCTTATTACGGCAATGATTTTGATGCATTTTATCTTCCAAACATAGGCAAAATATGTTGGTTTGACAATCATAGGAAATTTATTCTTCTAGATCATCTGTTTAGATGCAATAAACAAAAGTTTATTAAGAATAGGCTGGTAAGAATACCTCCTCCTCCTCACAAAGCTGGTGAAAAGATTTTACAGGAGGTTGAGGAATTAGGCTTGTTAAAAGTTACAGAATGTAAAGCTGAAGAATTAAATACAACTATTAATAAAAACTTTGGTTGGAGAAAACCAAGCATCTTTTAGGATTTTGCATATTGGAAAAATAATTTGATACATCATAATCTAAATGTGATGCCATATTGGAGTACAATCATTTTCTATTGGAATTTTCTATCGATAAACTACAGCTTTCTTGTAGTGGTTGGTTAGGCAATATCTGAAAATACAGTTTAGGATAAAGAAGACTCTTGTTGTTCTTTAAATAAATTGATAACCAAAAAATATATATTACTCAATTTAGGGATATATTTAATGCAAGATTTAAGGTATCCAAAGATGATATCAATTAGTAACTGTTGCAATTTTTCACTTCATAGTATATGCTAGAAGCGGTTTTGAGCTAGTGCAGGAAGGCACTTTGCTTAGGGCCTCACCCAGGGCCATGATCATGATGGGCCCATTAATTATAAGCTAGTTTATAATATATGAGCCTCCCACTAAGTCATGAAGCGGCCATGGTAAAAGCTATGTTTTTAAAAAGATTTAAAGGAATTTATTTTGCGAGGAAACATTAATTTCAATTTAGTAAAAAAGATAGTTTGATCTTTCAACATACATATAAAAACTTCTTTTGAGAGGTAAAATAGCGGTGGAAACGAGCATTTTGAAATGAAATTGGTGTTGTTAAATGTCAAGATTCAAATTTTTTCCTCATTGAAATTTGGTAAGAGAAAGTCATAAATTCAAGAATTTGACCTTCACCTTGCCTTGATCAATACCATTACCATCTAGTTAAGAAGCACATCTCATTCGTTTCTCTCAAGTCTCAGCTTTTATTTTTTATTTGAATTTTTAATTTTCTTAGTAGCTCTTTTAATATAAAGACTGGGTGAAAGAATGAAGTTTGATTATGAGTATGATAGTTTTTTCAATATGGGTTGAAGTTTCTATTTACGAATTGAAACCTCTATTAAACTCTAGGTATAATTTTTCTCTCTTTCATTTCCTATTTAAATTGTATTTTATTCGAATAAATTAATTTTTTTTATTATAGATGATATATGTCAATTGCAATTCTACGTATAATTTCAATTTGAATTGATATTTTGGTAATTTATCTCTCTTTCATTTTGTAGATATCATAGTTGATAGTTTTTATCCCTTATTTCTTTCCCCAATTGTAATTTCTCTTTCATTTATTAATTCATAATTAGCATTTTTTGATTCATAGGTTCGAGTGACTTTATTTGTATAAATTTAATTTTGCAGATTATTGATAAAATTCAGTTTCAGTGTTTTTATAATGTGGATATTTTTTTCATTCTCTATTTTCTTTGGTGAAAAGTGATCACTATTAGTTTTTGATATTTTAGATTTACTTAAAAATTGAAAACAAATATTAGGTATCACTTAATTCTGTCTAGATTTTGCTTTTTGTTTTTATTTTTAATATATGATATTAAATCTAGCTCTTTATTTTTTTTTCATTTGTTGCAGATGTTTAATACTATTGGTATAATTTGTAAAAAGTGGTTGAGTTATTATTGTTATCTTATGCCTACTTGCTTCTTCCAATTCAGCACATGTGCTTTTGTTATTTTTCTAGTTTAATTGTCTTATAATTATTTTATATGATATTGCCTAAAAAGTATTTGTCTAGAAGAGAATAGTTAGGAATCTTAAAAATGAGTTATAGATAAATTTGTTAAAAAAGCTCACTCTTCTAATGAGAATTTTGAAGAATTAAGTGAATGTAGTTTAAACAACTTAATAAAAATTTAAGTGATGAGATTTATATTTATTAAAATATTAGTAATCAACTGGCAAGACCTAGGTTGACCAAACCTTAGGCCCTCTGGTGGGAAAAATGTTCGTAGCTTGAGGCCCAACTGACTTAATTGAATAAAACAATGCCATTTAACTTAGTGAGAAACAAGAATCAAAATAATGTCACTTAAAACAAAAACATTTTACAATCAAAAGTTGTTTAAACAAGTTTACATAAACTCTAATTCATCTTTTGAAGCATTCTAAATAAAATATGAAACTTTAATTCAATTTAAGAAAAGTTTTAGATAAAATGGGAAAGGTATCAAAGCGACTAAATAAAGTTTGAAGTAAGAAACAAATAAAATAAAATATAAAGTTATTCAAAATCCTCACATAGAAGGAAGTTAGATAAGGCTTGTTCAGGTACTATTCAATATTTCATTATGCCCACTTAGAGAGAAATCAAGAGAAGAATGTTAAACAAGACATGATCATGTACTATCTAGAAAGAAATCTAGAGGAGGATGTTGGACAATATGAGATCACCTGCTAGTGAAGATCTTATGATGTCCAAGAATTCAATTGCCTCATCATCGTTTATAATGTTATTCTAAAGAAAATCATCTTCAATTATTTCAAAGATTTATTAGGTAACCCTTCTAATGATCTTTCTTCCAGAAGCTTAAATCATTCATTCTATATGCCTTATTAGGCATCATCAAGAAACATGGATCTCCGAACCTTTAATAAAAAACATAGAAATAGCTCTCAACAATCTAAACTTTAATAAGGTGCTAAGACCGGCTGAGATCAAATCACTCTTTTATCAGTAAATTTGGCAATTGATTGGAGACTTAGTTTCAAAGGCAGTATTGGAACTCCTCTCTAAAGACAAGATGATTAAGGAAGTGAATAAAACATTCGTAATCCTCGTTCTTAATAATCCCTTCTTATTGCTAGACTATAGACCAATCTTTTGTTATATTGTGATATATAGGATAATTTCAAGAATGATAGCAACTAAACTAGAAATGACTTTTAGCTCAAATATTCATCCAAACTAAGGGACTTTCATCCAAGGGAGGAATATATTCTCCCAGTGAGAGCTATGCAAAGATTATCAAAGTAATGAAACTATAAGAATTTCTGCCATAAAAATTGACATCCATAAATACTTTGATATGTTAAATGGAGATTTATTAATAAAATAATAAAAGACTTAATAAAATTGTTCCTTTGTAAAGGTCACATATTCAAGTCACAGAAATAACCTCTTTATAAAAATACAAAGAAAATATTACATACATTTTCGAATCCCTGCAAGTCGAATAGCCTTGTGGACTAGATACGTTAACTTTTAGTAAATAAGGAGCCAATACAAGTGTTAAGTAAGGGATTAAGGTAAAGGCACCCTTGATCCCTTTACCTTTTTCACAATATACATAAAAGTGTTATCTAAGTTGATTAAAAAAGACACTAAGCAATTAATGTTTAGGTATATAAAACAAAGATGAAATAACACTACAAGAAAAAGCTCGTTTAATGACGGAAATTACCGACATAAAATGTTTATATTTCATCGATAATATAAAATAGCGACGAAAATTACTGATGGACACCAACATGGTTATAACGGTCATAGATAATTTACCAACAGAAGAATCGTCCGTCGGTAAATTTACCGACGAAATTTACCAATGGTAAATGTTGTAAACTGTTAGTAAATTTACCTACAGATCTAAATTTCCTTCAATAAATATTGAGCATTTTATCAACAGAAGGTAAATTTCTGTCGGTAAATAAAATTTTAAAAAATTAAAACACTCTTTCTTTTATCTTCAGTAGAACTAGTCACAAATTTCTCAACCTTTTTGAGCACAATCAACCATCTTTTCGACCTCTCAGAGCCTCTACAAGAGCCCACAGCCTCCTCTAGCCTCTTCACTGTTTGCTTAACGCTTCTATAGCTCAAGCCTAGATCAATTGGCAGCCATATTCACACAAATCTGCATAAGCTAAAAAGTAAGTACAGAAATAATGTCAAACAAAAGAACACAAAATTCTTGATGGTGAAATATATCTCACAGGCAATACGCAGTACCATTGCTTTATACAATTTGACTTCGTATCAAAAACATATAGAGATTACCAGCCCATTTTTTGTTCAACCAAAAGGACGACAGGAACAAAGAGATTTCAAACAAAGATTTCAAAGTACAAAGGCTTGTAGAGAAAAGGAAAATTTTGAAGAAATGTAAACAAGGTGAAGAGAAGAAATGTTCTATAGAGAGAAATGTAAACAAGGAGGATGGTTACTACTTACTTGGACTGTTTTTGGGGATTGGTGGGAAGAGAGCTTTGTGTGATTTTAACGTACAAGAATTTACCGACGGAATTTGTCAACGGAAAATTTTCGTTGTGAAACTTAAACTTTTTCAATTTTGTCAATAATTCCTGCCTTATTTACTGACGAAAATTTTATACCGTCGCAAATTTTGCCGAGATGATTTCTTTCCATTTTTAGTGATGGATATTAGCATTGAAATTTTTAAAATTTATTATACCGCCTTTAATTATCGTTTTATTTACCAACGGTTATGGTTCCGCCGGTATTTATCGATGGTAATGGTTTCGTCAGTATACTTCCTTCCATATTTAACAACAGATATTAATTTTCCGTCGCTAATTTCAATGTTATTACTGACGAAAACATTCCGTTACTAATTTTGTCGGGATGGTTTTCCTCCATTTTTTTACGATGAAAATTAGAGCTGTCACTAAACAAATTTTTTCCTGTCTATTTTAGCGACAGAAATATAGTTTCTGTCGCTAATTTGCTGCGCTTTATTTTTCGTCACTAATTTTCTGTCACTAATTCCTACTTTTCTTGTAACGAAAGCAATCCTTCTGTATGATTTTTCACTTTGAAAAATGAAAAATATGACAATTTTTTTCTAAGTGAATAGTTACTATGCACGTTAGCTAATTATAATTATAAGTTAATAGAAGAAATGTGTCAAATACATTGATGTACAAATTTATTGATTTATTATATTTATATTTATGTTAATAATATATATTATATTAATAAATTAAGATAAAATAATATATTTAAAAATAAAGCCTCACTCTTTTCTAATAATTCGACTCATTCTTAGAAAACCCTTCTATAGTTTAGTATTTTCAAACAAATTACTCAAATTTTGTTAAATGGAAACACAAACCAATGATGTAAAAATTTTACAATAATCATTACTAAATGTATATTAATTAAGCATTATGGATATCGTGTTCAATGTACCAGGGCATTCTGGAATGCATGTTCAATGTACCAGGGCATTCTGGAATGCATACATAAATAGTGTTAGGTGTAAAAGATAACTAAATCGTATCCAAGATTTTTTTAAAAAAGGAAAGCACAACGAATTCTTATCACATTAAAATAATTAATGCACTCCATTAATGGTCAAACATCATATTGATAGACTTTTCAGCTTATAAATTAAAATATTGTATGTCTACAACTAAGAATCAAATCCATGGAAACAAAAAAGAAGGTTAAATTGGTTATGAATCTATTTGTGTTGCTACTCTTATTCGTTACTTCAGTAAAGTCTATGTTCAATACGGAAATAGATTCAGCTTTTCTATCTCGTACTTCCGTTACAATTTACAACAATTATGTACTTCCGTTACAATTTACTAAATGTATATTAATTAAGCATTATGGATATCGTGTTTAATGTACCAGGGCATTCTGGAATGCATACATAAATACTGTTAGGTGTAAAATATAAATAATATTATCCAATATTTTTTTAAAAAAGGAAAGCACAACGAATTCTTACCGCGTTACAATAATTAATTAATGCACTCCATTAATAGTCAAACATCAGCTTATAAATTAAAATATTGTATGTCTACAACTAATAATCAAATCCATGGAAACAAACAAGAAGGTTAAATTGAGTATGAATCTATTTGTGTTGCTACTCTTATACATTACTTCAGTAAAGTCTATCTTTGCAACATCTGAAATAGATTCATTTCTAGCTCGTACTAGCGTTACAATTTACAACCAAATGAAGGACGGATCAAACTTCACTGTTCACTGCAAATCTAAAGATGATGACTTGGGACCCCATGTGGTTCAAGTTGGAAGCCCATATGAATGGAAGTTTCGCGTCAACTTTTTTGCTACAACCTTATTCTTCTGCGATGCTTATTGGAAAGATAAATCTATAGGGTTTAATGGCTACGAAGCCAAAAGAGATCTCAGCAGGTGCCCGTGGGACTGTGTTTGGAAAGGTTCTGAAGATGGTTTATTTGGTTATATGGAAGGGTACACAGATCCAGATCTTCACTATGCGTGGAAGTGACCGAAAAGTATTTCTTTTCGAAGTGGGACAAGTTTTCAATTTCACACCTTTCTAGATTCATCGATCACTTTAGTAACAATGCTAATAATTATATTGTAATACAGTTCTAATAATGTCAATAATGGGCCACAACTCCGGAGATATGTGGTTGATGTGATGTGAACATGCAAAGATTTAAGTACCGTTTGGATCTATTTATGTTTTTCATTTCTTTCTGTCGAGAATTTTAGTTTTAGTCTTTTTTTTTTATAAATATTTTTAGTTTTTACTTTTCTTTTAAGTAAACACAAAATTTTGTTTAATTATTAATATTAATATAGTTATATTTTTATTACTCATAATAATTACATATTAGATAAAATTTAAATATAAATTATTTCAGTTAATGAAATTTATTTTTATCTGTTATATAATATTTGTTAATAAATTGTCAATAAAATTATTTTATTTTATTAAAATAAATAATTTAATTAAAAAATTTATATTTTAATTTAATTAGATATAATATAATATTAAATTAAAGTATTCATAATATGTATTAATAATTGATATATTTAATTGATAGTAAATCTAATTATGAAACAAACAGAAACAAAAATAAACCAAAATCACTTTTTGTAATTTTCATAAATTTTGAAAATTAGAAGAAACCAAAACGATAAATAGAAATAAAAAAACTCAAACAAACATATTTTTCTTACTAAATTTGAAATCAAAAATTAAAAACCAAAAATATAAATGAAAACAAACATGTCTTAAATTTATAAAATACATAATGCACCTAATAAGTAAGACATTTCGCATTTAATAATTATCATTCCAAGTTTAAAATTATATGGTGGTATCATTAGTAGCTTTTTATGTCATAACATAAGCTTTTGTGTCACGTTATTATTGTATTCATCTCACAAAATCTTAAATCATTAATTAATATATGAGTATAATAGAATATAATAAAAATTGGGGTAAATTATTAAAAAATTTCAAAATTTTCTCAATTTTACAACACTAGCTTGAACTTTGAAAAGTAATACTTAAATGCTCAATTTTTACTTTTTATTTTTTATAAAAATAATCTATCATTATACTTTCAGTTAATAACTGATATGGTAACACTGCAAGAAAACTGTTAAGTAGTGACAGAAATTTACTGACAGAATGTTTATCATTTGAAAGTAGCAACGGAAATGACAACACCATTGCTATGTTAGACTAATATAGCGACGGAATAGATGTCCGTTGCCATATTTGGGGCATAAAATTCCTGGCAAAATTTAGCGATGGAAATATACCGATGTAAGTATTTCCGTCGGTAAATTGCCACGGAATTACGTAATCGGTCGGTAAACTTGTCATGGATAAGGAAATGTTTGGCGACGGAAAGATGTCCATCGGTATTGTTTTTGTTAAGGACGCTATTTAACTTCATCGAAACGACGTCGTTTGGTTTAACAAAAACGACGTCGTTTTCATGAATCGAAACGACGTCGTTTTGGTTGAAGGAAAACAACGTCATCTTGGTGAAGTTAAATGACATTCTTAACATCACCAAAACGACGTCGTTTTGGTTAAATCGAAATGAAGTCGTTTCGGTGAAGTTAGAACGTTGTTTAACATAATTAAAACGACGTCATTTTGGTTCAACCAAAACGATGTCATTTTGGTGAAGTGAAAGAAAGTTATTTACCTTGATCAAAATGATGTCGTTTTGGTTTAAAACCAAAACAACGTTGTTTCGATTAAGTTAACTAACGTCTTAACTTAACCAAAACAACGTCGTTTCTGTCAAGTTAAGCTGCGTGATTAACTTAAACCAAAACGACATCGTTTTGGTTAAGTTAAAAACGTAGTAGCTTCCTTCCTCGACTCTCCTCACGCGCAGCAAGCTTCTCCTCTTCCTTTGGACGTAGCTCAGTCCTCTCTTGCATCTTCCTCCTCCAAAGTCCATTGTCGTCTGTCCTCTTACCACTTTCAACGTCTCTGGGTGGCCTTCCTTCTCATCTTCTCCGGCGGTGAGGTAAGGGCATCATCTCCTCCACCTCTTCTGAAGGTAAGCCATGGGTTGAAATTAATTTTTTTTTTGGACCAAGTTAATTGCATTGGTTTGTTTAATTGGGTTTGATTGTTCTTGTGTTAGGTTTTTTCATGTAAGAAGATTTAATTAATTTGTATTTAGATAGGGTTGAAAATTTTGTGCACTCAACGTGTTCGATGGAATGCTTGTTATATGTTATGAAGTTGTTTTGTGGTTTTTTAATTGTTTGTTTACAAACTATAAGAAATAGATAAAGTATCAACTATATATGCTATATTTTTCATTAGTTTTGTTAATATAACTTGATGGATTACCATATATTTGATGCATCTTTCAATTATTTTTAATTTTTACTAACTTAATTTTTATTTGCTTTATTGGCCTTCAACTTAATAAGATTATGGAATAAAATTAATGATGAGCATTAAAATATGACTTATCTAAATAACAATAACAATAATAATACCAAAAAAAACCAAAAACCAAAATAAAAGATAATAATAATTTTAATTTAATTTCTTAAAAACAGCAAGAAAAAATCTTTAGATGTTTTATAAAAATGATGCAAAATGCTTATTATTACATATTAAGCAAAATATTGCAAACAATTTTGGCTACATATTCACCTATTTGTAGTTAAAAATGCATACTTATAAAATTATCAAAACATAGCAAATAATCTATAATCATGATAAAATAAAACATAGCTAAATAATATTTGCTATTTTTTGGTTGCCTATCTCTTTTATAAAATTTTTTCATGCCAATATTAAATTTTTTCTTTATACATAGCTACATATTAAGCTATTAGAAATATGCCCTTAATTTATTTGTTAAAAGATGTTCATATTTCTATAATGTTTATATTTATGTTATGAGTTGAAAAAATTTATATATGGATTCTACCTTTTCATTTGGCCACGTATCAACCAAAATTGCATAAAGTTTCATTTATTAGTATAGGTTAAATACTTAAGTGAGGATTCCATAAAGTGATCATAACCTAAGCAAGAGATTTTGGGTTATCC
>JANJEY010000003.1:12069773-12082256 GCA_024703695.1 Erythroxylum cataractarum
TCCAAAAATTGTAAGTGTGTCTGTGAATGAGAGCCATAAGTGTTCTAGCAAAATATTATGAGAGTAGTACCGTGCCATAAATTACTAGTATTTGTGTAATTCAAAGTATGCTCTGTACTTCCCATTTTGATGCACCTTGTACATTAGAAATAACCACCATTTTACTACTTTCTTTGTGTTAAGAACTTATTAATGAAAGTACATATTTGATAGCATTTTTTGATATCGAAATTTTGCCAATACTTTGATAAAGTAAAGGCAATATGTTCCAAGATCCAAACTGCATCCAAAAAAATGCAATAACTACAACAAGGATGAGGAGAAATATTATTCATGGTCTACAACGAGAATTTAATGCTCTCGTCATTATTACTCGTGGATGGGCTCAGGAACCAACTCTGACAAAGTTGGAAAATTTGTTAGCTAATCAAGAAGCACTAGCTAAACAAATGTTTGGAGTTACAATCAAAGATGAGGAGAAAGCTCTCTACACCAACAAAAGAAATTTTAAAGGGAAAGAAAAGGAGAGAAAGCGAGGTGGAGGTTCAAAGAACCATCAGAGCAGAGGCTTCAAGCATGGTGAAGCAAGACAAGGCAAGCACAACAATGAACTAGATGATGAGAAACATTAGAAAAAAATGATGAATGCTACAATTGTGGTAAGAAAGGCCATTTCTCTTGATATTGCTGGCACAAGTGTGCTGAAGGCAATGTTGCGGCTTCAACCTGGAGTGATATTAAGGATGAATGGGATCTTCATGTCTATGAAGTAGTAGAAAAAGAAGTAAAAGTTGAAGAGGAGGAAAGTGTCCTCTCAAATTTGTAAGAAAAATAAACTCATGTAGTTTCTCATGATAAAGTATCAAACTACAAGCATAATTGGATTGTTGACTCCCAGCGTTCTAATCATATGACTAGAGATGACAATAAGCTTCTGAACATGTTAGAATACAAGGAAAGAAGAGGTGTGGTGAGGCTTCTAAACATGTTAGAATATAAGGGAAGAAGAGTTGTGATGACTACTAACAACTCCAAAATGTCAATCACTCACATTGGCAAAATAGCAATTGCACCTTATTCAACTCACACTAAGTATAACTACCAAATGTTTATAATGTACATAAAATGAAGAAGAATTTTCTATTAGTATCCTAGTTGAAATCTTCTGGTAACTTTGTGATTTTTGTTCTTGATGATGTCAAGGTGAGCCGAAATGTGAAGATCATGAGCAAGCCAATCATAGAAGGCAAATGACTCGAGTCCATCTATGTGATGAATGCTCAAGCAACATATATGGATGAAACAAGAAAGAATGTGACAACTGATCTTTGACATGCTCGACTAGGTCATGTTAGCTGTCACAAGCTAAATGCATGTTTGAGTTTTGGACGTCTCATGCAGTTCGCGTCGTCCACGTCGTCCCAACGCCGACATCCTTGCGAGCTCCGACGTCCTTTGGTGGTCTGGAGCGTGTGCTCGACCCAGCTGGAGGTTGAAAACGATACTATTTTTTTTTTAAAAAAATTAAAATTATTATTAATCTGAAATTGAGCTTGTGTTACTTCAGATTGGGCTTGGGCTACTTCAGATCCAACTTTTAATCTTATGATTTTTATTATAAAATCATTTTTGGGTTTGATTAAAATTATTCCTTTTAATTATGTATGTCTTATTATTAGCATTTAATTTTATGACAGACATATAATAATTGTTTAATTTTGCACAAATTAGATGTGATTAATTGCCAATTTTGTATGTATAAATTCATGATTATTATACATGCAAAAATTATATTAATTATTTTGTTCATTATTATTTAATTTACTAATTGTTTAATTTTGCACAAATTACATGTGATTAATTGCAAATTTTGTGTATATAAATTCATGATTATTATACATGCAAAAATTCTTTTAATTATTTTGTGCATTATTATTTAATTTATTTGCATTATTTATGACCAGACGACGCCTTCTCCCACGCACCAGCAGATCGACTACACCTTCTCCCACATCAGACGATGCCTTCTCCCACGCCAGACGACGCAACAACAGAGTTATAGGTATCTCTCACTTTTACTCTATCTATTAGAGGTATCTCTCACTTGCTCTTTTTAATTTCTTTAACATGGTTATGCTCTTTTGGGAAGAGTAAAAAGAAAACTGTACTGATACTTTTCTAGATAAGCATTATATGCCCAGGCATCCAGCGTCTTTAGATGGCAACTGCTTGCCATTGATTTTAAAAGTTACCTAAGTTCAAGTTCTAGATAATGTTATATCGTTTTTTCCCTTCATTGACTTAAATCATAACCAATTTGCACAGGCATAGCCATGAGATGATTTGTTTTGAGAGTAGTAACTTGACTATAGTGACTTGGTGGGAAGGCAGTGTAAATAAATTGACAACATCTTGGTTATGATTTTGTGGAACTAATGCATGCTTTATTAGTTAATAACATTATTTTTTGTCAAGGGTAAATGTGTCATATGAAATAATTGAATTCAATTATAATATTACTAGATTTGTTTCAAATAGTGTAATTGAATTCAATTATAATATTACTAAATTTGTTCCAAACAGTGTAAATTGAGCATAACTCTTTAAGTTTGAATATATACTAATGTATTATTATGCCTCAACTTATTCATCTCTTACTTAATATCTTGGAGTTTCCTAATTATATACTTAAATTTTTTGAATCAGTCAGAGGTAGTTTACAATTCCTTAGTAGCTGCTTCTTCAAATCCCTCAATATTTAAAAGATAGTTGTTGAACATGAAAGAGAGCTTTCTATGGCATATAGACATGTCTATTAGAACTTCTATTGTAGAATGATCAAAGGTGAGCTAGTGAATAAAGTGGACATTGTTCAAAGAAATTTGGTTCAAACATATAGCAATGGCCAACATATGATCAAGTTTCTTTCTAATTAGCCATTCGCTTACTATTTGTTGAACTATGTGAAGTGGTCATGTTGAAAATCATTTACCCTAATCTGACTCACATAGTCCTAAAATTTGTCTTAATATGGTTTAAACTCAAGTTATAATCCTTATAATAGTGTGTATATAATGTGTCGTTGAAGCTTAAAATGATCCAAGAAGTTGAGATATTAGGGTGAATACTTCTAAGATCATTCCAAAGTGAATTCCTTTGAAACCCAAAGTTAGTAGTATTAACATAAGTAATGTTAATAACTTTTGAACTTTGGAGCAGTTCAACTACCGAGTGTATGAATTGAGAAATGTACTTGAAATGTGTAGTCTCTTCGTCAAATCTTGCTTTTAGGCCATGATGATTCTTCTTTTAAAATAACTTTAGGTGGTTGGTAACAATGGTCTTTTCAAAAATCCAAAGGCATTGTTTGACCTTGTTATGTTTTCTTTTTGTTTTAAGTAAACCAATCATCATTGATTTCATTATGTTTATGTAGTCAAAACCCTTACTCCTTTCTTTCCTTTATGGTTTCTTTTTATTGCTAGTGGTACCTTTAACTTTGTGTCTTGTTCCTCATCTTTAAGTGTAATATGTAATAGGATCTTAGTTACGTATCCTAGATCCAACAAAAAGGAAAATAAATAAAGAAATGCGAAAATATCTGATTTCGGTTATAACTTCAAACGAGCTTTTCAAAACTAAAACGAGCGCGAATCTACAGCCGCCTTCACTAGAACTGTTCATCGGGACATGATCAACATCTTTCTACAATTTTTCCAAAATGTAAGCTCTCTTAAGGGATCAAAGAATCATGATGCTTACAAATGACATGAATAATTGCATGAGACCTTAATCTTTATATATAGCATCTATATTGAACTTCTCCATCACAAGTTCAATATAGGTCCGGTCCATACTAATCAGGATCCATTTTTCTCCTAGACTTTAGCTCATTGACTTAGATCATTTATTAGGCCACTTTATTATCTTTATCTTGATCAAATTATAAAACTTAACTGATAAGCTATTGAAAATCGAAAAATGTAATTAAATGTTGTCCAACTTTATGAGAAATGTCAAAAGTATTCAACATTCTCCCCACTGGACAATACTTAATTGTAGTGTTGACTCAAGTTTAAAACAGTTTTAAAACTCGGTTAAGCTACACTATTGTATTAGTTGCTTAGGTTTTAAAACAAAACATTTGATCCAATGATAATGAAAGTCTATCATTCCGTCCTACAAGACTTTCGATACCGAAAACTATCAAATGCATGAATCATGTGTGACACAGATCCAATACAATCACGCATATCTAATACCTCACTAACATTAATGGAAAAATGGGGTGTGGCAAACTAAGATGATACCTGTGTAATCTAAATTATATCATCTCATTTGTAGGTCTCGATTTATCTAAACTCTGTGTTAAACTGCATATGCTAAATTACATTAGAAAAATCCTATTTTCTCTCACCAAATACTAAATAGCATCAGACCATGTAAAATTTTATGCATCTAAATAATATGGGCTCAAGGTCAATCTGTATATATACCCAATAACCTCTAGCATGCTTAAGATTGACACAGATCTTAAGACTTTTATACATATTATGATAATGCACAATAACATGTATTACTGTGGATAAATGATGATTATCTTTATTTATAAACCATCATACTGTTATAATACGACAAAATGTATAAATGTACATGGAGCAAACATAATGATCCCTTAACTAAATACTTGTTCTCTAATCACACGTGGGCAAAGTCCTTTAGTTAAAGGATTAATTAAATTTCATTGGTCCTTAAATGCTCCAAACCTTAATGTTACCTTTCATATCAACTCTTTTATGGTCAAATATTTGACCTTCAAATGCTAAGACCCTGTGATATTCTTTGTTATTAATAAACAATATAGCAGCAAGATTATCACATTACAACCAAATAGGTTTAGCCACTGAATCAACCACAAACAACTCAGAAATCAAGTTTCTGAGACAAATCACTTATGAAGCTGCCCCATAGTATGCACTCTACATGCATAGTCGATGACCCACGTGTCTACTTGACACTCTTCCATGACATTGTACCATCTGTAAACTCAAAACATTAATCTTGATATGGACTTCTTATCTTCTGGACACATAGCTTAAATTTTAATCTGGATTCCCTATAAGGCTTAGATTGTTGACTTTTCTATATATCAACACATAATCTTTGATTCCTTTAAGTATCTCAACACTTGTTGAATTGCATTCTAATGGTTTGTACCTAGGTTAGCTAGATATCGACCAAGCAGTCCAACAGTAAATGCAATGTCTAGCCTAGTGCACACCTGGGCATACGTTACGTTACCAACCGTATTAGAATATGAAACATTCCTCTTAACCTCTCTCTTTACTTTATTCTTTAAGCACTATACTAAAGATAATCTCTCATTATGGGAGATCGGTGCTACAACAAGTTTACAGTCAATCGTATAAAATCTTCTTAGCATATGCTTAATCTATGCACTCTATGATAGGCCTAATGAGTGTTGAGATCTGTCTCTGTAAATCTAGATACCTAGGACAAAATTTGCTTCACCAAGGTCTTTCATATTGAAATGCTTGGCAAAAAGTTGCTTAACCTTATGTAATAACAATATATCATCCACATACAATGATAGGCAGATAACTTTTCTCCCCTTGACCTTGTAATACAAGCATATTTTAACTTGATTTTTCACAAAGTTGAAAGAGTTCACAACCTCATCAAATATAAGGTGTCACTTTCATGAGATTTGATGTAAACCATATATTGATCTTCTTAATGTTCAAACCATGTCAGTTCGATCTGGATCCTGAAATCCTTCAGGTTGTTCCATATAGACCTTTTCATAAAGGCCTTTATTCAGAAAAACTGTTTTAACTGCCATATGATGTAACCCTATATTATCATGAGCTACAATTGTCATAATCGCTTAAACTGTATCTTACGAGGATACAATAGAAAAGATAACATTAAAGTCAAACTTTCTCCTTGAGTGAACCAATAGGCAACTGAGCAAGCCCATAAATTGTAGAACTTTATCCAGAAATCCGTAAGTCTTAAAACTCATTTACAACTGACAGTTTTGTAGTTCCACTGTAAGTTAACTAGCTTTCAGACCTTACTAGACATCATGTCTTGCATCTTATCAGTCATTGCATCCTACCACAAATCTATATTGGGTCCAAAAATAGCTACTGTAAAACTAACTGGATCCGCAATATGTCTAACATCATAGTCCTATTCACCAAATAGACTATATTATCAGATGGGATAGTAGGTCGTCATACTTTAGTGGATCTTTGCAACTGCATTAGATCTTGTACTCACAGGAACCTCTATGTGCACAACTATGGGTTCCAATTCCTGTACAAGCACGGTACTAAGACCTAGATCTGCCGAACCTAACTATATGAACAACGTGTACATAATAGTTGTAGTATCTTTCCTGCTATCATCTAAAGGGCTATTCTAGTCTGTCCGTCTCTACAATAAAATATGTAGCTTTTAAAGTGGTCGAGATATCCTACTAAACAGTAATGAGTTGAATGAGCATGCAAATTGTCTTTATAAGAATTATACTACCTCAGTAGGGTAGCCCCATGCACGATTGTATGTAAGGTTGGGTTTTTATCCTTCTAGATAATCAGATTGATTGGTCTTGTTTTGCATTGAATTCTTCATATTCTTTAGGGTGTGGTTACGCCTTTTAGCAACACACCATTTTGCTCAGGGCTACTCGAAATAGTGAATTGAGTCACTATTTCAATAGATTCCATATATCTGGCAAATGGACCTTTCATATCGTAAAACACCAAGTTTGCCATAATACTCTCCTCCAAGGTCATATTTGAAATTGCAGATGGATTTTCCTAATTAATTCTCAACCTTCAGTCTTTAAGCAAGACACATAAATTGTAATGGAAATAATCATCAATAAATGTCAGAATACATTTAGAATTGCACAATACAACTATATAAGGTTTTCTAAGATCCATATATATCATACTCAACAAGTCAGAAGCATAAGTTGACCTCTTTATCCTTATTTCGGTTAACTTACCCCAACAATAGTCAACATATGTTTCCATATCATCATGATCTATAATTGTGATAATGCTTTCCTTAATCAATCTCTCAACTCTAGCTCTGGAAATGTGGTTTAACCTTTATGCCACAATATGGGTGACTAATCCTTTGTTAGGGTCTCTTTGTCCAAATTTTATGCAAATATAACATATAATGTCATGTAAAAACCAAAATGAACCTTGTAGTAAGGTTCAGTACATACGTCCCCTATAGATATTACATTCTCTTCTTCATTGCTGTCAACCATCAGTTTCTCCTTCCCTTTATTTGGCTCTATCCTAGATATGAACCCCTGATGGTCTTAGTTTGTCCTTCCAAGCCTCATATTGCTAGATTCTTTATGTTCGTAGGACCTTTACTAACACTAGATTGACCAACATCAACATGTGGAGAAGATTTAGACTTTCTACTTTTGATTTTAGCAGGCTTCATCTTTGCCTTCCCTTTAGTTGCATTAAGGTTTGTAGGAGTAGCAAGCTTGATTTTCTCCTCCTCAGCAACACAATGGGCAATTAAAGCATTGAAGTGTCATACCTCATCCAGTGAATAATATGTCATCTCCAAATTACTAAACTCTAGAGATAGTGTACTTAGAGTCTGGTGAATTATGAAGACATTAGGAAGAGGAATATTTAGCATCTTCAATCTACTTTGAAGATGGATCATTCTTAATATATACTCCATCACTCCCCCTTCTCTTGTATACCTCACAGAGAATAATTTTTTCATCAAAACAATTGTCTCAGTATTGGATGAGACTGTATATCTCTAGGAGACATTATTAGAAAAAAAATTTCACTATATTTGTGTCCGAAAGTCCACTAAGTAGATGATCAAGTATGAATCTCTTAATGGTCATCAAACATAATATGTTAGATCGATCCCAAGCTACATAAGTTGCTTTATGAGCTCTCGAGCTCATGGAAGTAGGTGGAGATGACTTATCTATACATATGACCATTTCAATTTCAACCAACTCTGTAGCAATTAATACATCTTATATCCACTTCTGCATATTGAAACCAGTCAGGGTTTTAATGGTGACATTGATTTAGTTGATAGAAAAAGTGACTTCAAAGTAACAATGTAAAGATCAGCACATATATAGGATAATAATGATACTCAAAGCTATTAAATAGTATCTATATTGAGAATTCGATCACACATATTATGGAACACTTTTAGTTGAATACATAATATATGCAATTAGACCTCCATATAAAAGTGATAAGAGTACAAACCATAAACTTTCATGACACTACCACCTTTGGGTGAATAGATCGTTTAAGCAACGACTTTCTTCCATCTAATGATTTTATACACATCTCAAAATCTTATATAAGTCCAGCATCTTTGGACAGAATAACCAAACATAAGGCTAGAGATATTTGTCAACATGTAAGCAGAATAATTCAAAATACTTACTTGAAAGGCCACTTTGGTGACTACATCCTCATCAACACTCAAAAAGTATACAAACACAAGGGATACATCTTTATGTTATCCTCACATTCTTTATAGGCATATGGTATGTGACAATGTAACATCAATAAATGTAAAACTCGAATGTATAGTATCATTGTCACACACTTATGTTGAAGACATTCTCTGAAAACTTTATTTAAGACTTTTGTAGCAAAAAATCTCATTAAAGTGACTATCGTGCATCACCAAACACTCAATCGATGACCAAGATACGAGAACCTCATGTATCTCCCTTATGACAAGTTCATTGCACAAAAATTCACTCTAAAATAGCTTTAGAATGTCTAATTCCATTTTCGAGTGACTATCATGCGATCCTGAATATTGAACATGAGACTTGAGTCACAAAAACTTGAAGTATCTCCCTCATGAGATGTCTAAGGCATGAAATTCACTCAAAATTGACTTCAGAACACCTTAATTCCTTTTTATGGAGTAAAATTACCATCATAATAAATCCAGAAAAATAGAAAAACTCACTTTATGAATTTCTCGGACTTGAAAACTGACCAAAAACACCTAGGGCACTCGTACGGGAAATTTGAATATTTTTTTGTAATGTAGTAGGTTGATGTCAGCTCAATAAGTTAGCTGCGAGTGGGAGAGGGCGCAAGTGTTGCTCACGTGCCCACCGCAAACACGCCAGGAAGAGATAGGAGTGTGCACTTGCAAATGGTGGTGCGTGTGGTGTACGCGCCACATAGGCACTGATGCCCCCTTATCGTCTGGTGCGTGCCCTTCATGTGCTGACATGTGGCATGCTATTGACCACCCACACATTGCCCGCTATCTAGAGCATGCAACGCATAAACTAGACGTAAACCCTTTGGGAGTTACGATGCACCCACACGTGCCTAACGATTGTTCTCGTCTTGCCAAAAAAGACAATTTTTTGGCAAATTTAGGTCAATTTTTCACTCCCTAGGCTCGTTTTTGACTTGTTTCTCAAGGCTAAACATATTTATACCAATTTTATGCATAAAAAAACAAGAAAAATTGAGAAATAGAACTTTATTCTCTAATAAACCTTAAGGAAAAAATCGAAATAACTTTGTTTTTAACCACCTGATTATGTCACCTCTCTGATACCACATGTAATACGTAACAAGACTTTAGTTACGTGTTCCAGATCTAACACGAAATGGAAATAAATTAAGAAATGTGGAAAATAACTGATTTCATTTCATAACTTCCAATGAGCTTTTCGAAGCTGAAACAAGCACGAATCCACAGTCTCTTTCACAAGAATTGCTCACTGGGACGAGATTAACATCTTTCTACATTTTTCTCAAAACATAAGCTCTCTTAATGGGTCAGAGAATCCTAATGCCTACGAATAACATGAGCAACTACAAAAGACCTTAACCTTTATATCTAGCATCCATATCGAACTTCCCCATCACAAGCTCGATATGACTCCTGTCTATACTGATCGGGATTTATTTTTCTCCTGGACTTTAGCCCATTGACTTAGACCATTTATTAGTCTAGTTTATTATCTTTATCTCGATCAAATTATGTAACTTAACTTATAAGTTATTGAAAAATCAAAAATTGCAATTAAATGTTATCCAACTTTATGGGAAATGTTAAAAATATCCAATATTGAGTTCTTTATGTTTCATTATTTAACAATTGCTTCCCACAAATTTTTTCATTTTTTGTTGCAGGGATTGCTTCCTTTAGTATGTGATTGAGACCAATCAAGCTCCTTTTTTAATCAAAACTTTAAGTTTTAATGTCTCTAGTAATGTTTTCTCTAAATAAATTTAATAAAAATTCATATATATCCAATACAACTAAGAGATGTTGTGTTTTCAATTCATTCACATAAAGAGATTTTTTTAATGAAGCTAGCAAGATAACTTGTTCCAATTTTGAACCAATATTCTAAAGAAAATATTATATAAATGAACTCATATCTAAACTATTTTCATGTCAATCATATCCAAAGTTATTTCAAGCTTCCATTGCTTCAACATGATCAATTTCCCATTAACATTTCAGATCCCTTACTCCAATACTCTCATTATGTTAGTCTCATTGTTTAATTTTAAAAAAAAAAGAAATATTCTTCATTTGTTAGCAATTTCTTTAGCCCCGTCTTCTTCCATCTGGTTTCAATTCAAGCCTTCATTTGTATCTTATTGATAAAGTACCCAATAACGGTGCTAGACAACCTTTAAACACTTGCTTAAAGCATTTTAAATAGAAAGAACCCACCAATAGGTCTTTTTTATATTGAGGATAAAAAAATCAGTTTACTTAAAGCATTGCATCCCTAACTACTTACACCAAAATTTTCTCAAAGGATCTGAGCCTTTATGGAAAACAGGTAAAATTTGGGGCTTAAGAAGAGCTTAGATAAGGAGGTTTATGTTAAAAGAGGGAGAAGAAAGGAAATTATTCAAAATATAGGAAGAAAAGGGAGTTGTTTCTGGAGGCTGAAAGGTTAGAGATTGAGGTTCAAAGGGAGTTGACAAGTTTACAAAAGTTAGAGGCCAAAATGCTGCTTAAATTGAGGGATTATGATTAAAAGGAGAAGAATAAAGGTGGTTATTACGAGAATATGAAATTGGAGGAGTTAAGACTAAATGTGGAACAATAGAAACATGGGAAGGAAATGAGATAAGGGAGGAAAGTTCAAAAGTGGCAACTATTTCCAATAGCAAGGAGGATGAACACTATGTAGAATAGTTCCCACCAAGTTGAGTTATCAGAAATGGCAAGTAAATTTGAAAATATATAGGTAGGTGGTCCAATTAATGTTAACACAGAAAGAAGAAAAAAGAAAAGAGGTCGAAAAGAAGAGAAAAGATAAAAGATTTTCCCTAATTTACTCTTTTTTTGGATACTAGTTATAAAACATGATCGTATATAATAACAACAACAAAAACAACAAATTCTAATAGAAATCTTGCTGAGATATAGAGTCTAAACAGTCCAGTAGTATGTAGCTTAGCCTCCAACTAGTAGAGAGGTTATTTTTGATAGCCATGTAGGAAAAAAGAAAGAAAATTTTTTAAAAAAGGATTTGAAAAAAATTGTCAAATACATAAATAAATAATTGTATAAATAAAAATTTAAAGTAAAAAAAAAGACAAAAGTAATTAAATAAATAAACAGACAAGCAAGAAAATAAATAATTAAATAAAATAAAGAAGTAATGAAAGAGAAGAAGAAAATTTACGAAATAAATAAATAAAATTGTAACATCCCACCCCCGATGGCAAGAGTAAAATTGTAATTTGGTCATAGGTGAGTGTGAATAGGACTGATTTGGCATTTTTATGCATACTGATATTTATGAACAGTGAATTTTTGCACATAAAAAATAACTGTACATGCATTCATGATATTTCCCAGTATTTGGGCCTAAACGGAATTTTATTGTGAATAATATGGAAATTGTGTTTAAAAAAATTATTGGAGTGATCCATTGTGTGTTTTACATTTTAAGGGATTTTTAGGAATTTTTCTGGACTTTTACGGAGAAAATTTTCGGACCGAAAAAATCGTCAAGTGGCGAACTGGTTGGTTTTCAATACCGTAATTTTTTGTTAAATGGGCTTGGGCTATTGGGTTTAATCCTACACTGTTTTGAGAGGCATTGACTGGGCAGTAACTTTGATTGCATTTTTGACACCTTTAGAGGTGAAATTGGCTTTTGTGTCCTTCATAAAACTTGTAGAGCTCTCTTTTCTCTATAAAATAGACACCAATTTTGTCCAAATTGGATTTCGGAGTAGGGAGTTATGACCTAGACAAGTTGGCATGTCGGAGGCAATTGTTTCAGATCTGTCATTTTAATAAGGCTAGTCGACTAGGATTCTTAGACCAGTCGACTACAACCTGCACTAGTCGACTAGGACATGTATTTTTCCTGCACTAGTCGACTACAACCTCTGACTAGTCGACTAGGATGTGTATTTT
>JANJEY010000003.1:12163840-12174081 GCA_024703695.1 Erythroxylum cataractarum
ATGTTTCATATTCCAACATTTACTTTAATTGTCTTGTAATTTTACCAATACCAAGACTTAGGATAAGCCAAACAATAGGCAAGACCAATACATCTTATTCACCAACACAATCAAATTAATTCAACCATACATCGGAGATATGAGAAATTCGGGGCCAATCTTCACCCTTCTCCTTCTCGTACCTTTTCTTCAATAGAGGACAACTATCGATACCCAGAGAAAAGAGAGATGAGGGCAGGCCCTCTTCTGGCAAGCACTGGAGCTTAGGGCAGTTATAGATCTGCATTTCTTTAAGAGAAGTGAGATTTTGAAGTCCTTCGAAGTTGAGAGATTCTAAATCAGCAAACCCCCATATTATAAGGGAATTAATAGTGGAAGGTAGCCCCTCTTCCGGCACAGATTTCAGCTTAGGACAATTGCCGATTGATAACTTTTTGAGATTAGGGAGTTGTTGAATCTTGCTGTTGACAACAAATTCTAAGTTTTGTAAACAACATATGGAAAGAGAGGTGAGGGAGGAGGGGAGCCCCTCTTCTGGCAACAATCGGAGCTCTGGACAACTACAAACAGACAAACATTGAAGAGAAGTGAGATGTTGAATCCCCTTGTACTCGAGAGATTTCAGATTTGAAAAATCGTTGATTTGAAGATAGGTAAGTGTGGGTGGGAGTAGTGACTCCTCAGGGAAGCATTCCGCATGTCTGTAGCCACCTATCCCGAAGTGTAAAAGAGAGGGAAGACAATACAAATTCCATTGATTGCGTCCATTTATGAGTTCAGAGCAACCAACAATTTGAAGCCTTTGTAGTTTTAAGGGCAAGCCTCCTTTAGGAAACGACTCAAGCTTTGGGCAATTCCCAATGATCAACTCCTCCAGGTAATAGAGTAAGGAGTGCATAGACTGCGACGACCATTTCAAATTTGAGCAATCTTCTAACTCAAGTTTTTGCAAATTAGGAGTTTTTAGTAGCACTTCAGGAAATGATACGAAATTCGGACACTTTGTGATTTCCAAGGAGAGGAGAGATATGTAGTTTCCATTAATCGTCTCAAAGTTTGGACAATCATAAATACGTAGATCCTTTAAGTTGGAGAAGGAATCTAAGGATAAACACTTCAGGAAATCACACCGATGAATTGTAACTTTTTCTAAAGTATTCAATAGACCACAACAACCCAGTTGCTCTATCCTTTCAATCAAAGGACTTTGGGATCGAGAAGCTGAAAGCTGATAGCCATTGTTTAAAGTCAGATCATCCAAATTCATGTTGAGAATCCTTGGAACTCTCGGGAGTGAAGCCACAAATCTCTCACTTTTACTAATCTCAAGCGTAATCAACGAAGGCAGGTGTTGAGGCAGAGACCGTTTGAATGCAGGACAATTGATTATGTAGAGCTCTTGAAGGAGATGGAAAACTTCCTCTTCATTTCCACACATGACCCATTCCTGCCACTGGGTCATGTTTTCAAACCTTAAAACTTCAAGGCATTGAAATGGCTTCTTCATGGATGTACATCTACCATAGAACTCACGACCAATCGATACAATTCCTGGAAAATCTACAATTGAGAGTTTCTTCAGGTGCACTAGTTGCCCAAGTGGTGGTAGTTGGCAAAAGTGCCTACAGCCCTCAAGCCTCAAGGTTACTACTCCTAACAAAGGAGATCCTCCATCAATCCAATCTGGAAATCTCACGCCTCCGTACCCACTAATTGTAAGAGTTTCCACATTTTCATGAGGTTTTAATTGCTCCAGTAGACGTCTGGCATGCTCTGAATCATCAACATCGCGATTCCATACCAATTTCAACTTCTTGAGATGCGTTTTCCCTTTGATGTTGGCACTTGAAGCTTCTCTTACATGCTTAACATTTTGAAGATTCCAAATAACAAGACGTCCTCTCAATTGCCGAAGATTCCCCAACTCTTGAATACTAGTCCCACTTTCCTTTCCAATCATAAAATAACTCAACTTTTGGAGCTTCGATAATTTACCCATCTGTGGTGGCATCTTTTGCAAGTCGGTCCTCTTAATATCAAGGACACACAAGTTTGTCAAATTTTCCAGGCCTTGCGGTAACTCGATGAGTTTATCACATTTCGCCAACAATAAAATTTCCAAATTATATAAACAACACAAAGATTCCGGTAATATTCTGATTGATGTTTCAGAGAGATTTAAGTAACGAAGATGCTTTAAATTGCCGATTGAATCATCCAACTTTAATTCGAAAAGGTACGAACAATGAGACAGAGACAGCACTCGTAAGCGCTTAAATTTCATAAGTGCCCGTGTATCATAAATTACCTTCTCGTGATGGTATTTCCATGCATCACCATGATAAGCAAGTAAGAAAGTGCGCAGTAGTGGAGCACTGGTAATGGCTTCATATTTGTTGGGCAGCAAACTCTTTCTTTGAACATAAGATAGATGAAGTGTCCTTGGTGTGACCTTGCACGAATCATCATCATCATCCAATCTGACGCAAAATTCTCCGGCCACAGATCTAGCCAACTCATTGATGAGATCATGCATAATGAAGTTAAGATCATGCCTAATGAAGTTATCTCCGTTTGGATTAAAAAAAGACCGTGACACAAGCTCATCGAAGTACTTCTCACCAGTGACTTTCCTCTCCATGCTGAATCCTGCTTGGCCCAGAAACCCCTCTCCCATCCATAAGAGTACCAATTCCTCCTTTTTAAACAGATACCCCTTAGGAAATATCGCACAATATGCAAAGAGTTGCTTCAAATGAACTGGAAGAAAATAGTAGCTCAATCTCAAAGCTGGAAGAATGTTGTCTTTTAGTAAATTCCAAATATCATTCTTCAAAACTCTCCTCCATTCCTCAGGTTCTTGCTTGGCGCGTAAGAGACCCCCTAATGATTTTGCTGCCAAAGGTATGCCGTTGCATTTTTTCACTATTTCTCTACCAATCTCTTCGAATTTTGGATATTCACTAGAGTTCATCCCCTCGAATGCACGTTTAGAAAACAATGCCCAACATTCTTCTTCTGATATCCCCTCCAGATGATGAGTATGAACGTCTTCAATGACTAATGCCACACTTTGAAGGCGAGTTGTGACTATAATCTTACTTCCTTTTGCTCCAGCCTTTAAAGGCTTTAGCAAAAGTTCCCAGTCATCATTGCAGTCATTCCAAACATCGTCAAGTACTAGCAGAAATTTTTTATCCATCAATTCGTTTTTCACTGCAACTTGAAAATCCTCCGGAGTGTTGAGAGTGTTGAAGTCATGCTTTGTTTTACTGACGCCATTGAGAATGTTCTTGGTTACCTTCAAAACATCAAATTCTTCTGAAACATAGATCCATGCTTTGACGCCAAATCGCTCCTTTACTCTGCTATCGTTGTATACAGATTGAGCAAGAGTGGTCTTTCCGACTCCACCCATGCCGACTATGGGAATAAGGCCCAGTTTATTGCAGTTCGTATCATCCGATAGCAGCAGCTGAATTATCACTCTTTTATCTTCATCCCTGCCATAAACAACAGATTCATCCATCAAAGAAGTGGTTGGCTTGTTCGATGGCTTTTCTCCAACACCCGCTTTCAGGCCAAGCGCATTCTTCTGATAAAGTAAATGTTGAAGCTTTTCATGTATCCCCACCAACTTCGATTCTATCTCCTCAAGTGGACCCTGGGAAGAGATAAACTTCCAGAATCTATCTATGCTGTTCTGAGGTCCAGCTTCCATCTCCGAGCTCAGAGCTGCATAAGCAATCTTATCCAACAAGTCATCAGCTTCGTAGAAAGCATCTTTGAGATCATCAAGCCACTTCCTCACATCACCATCAGTAATCTGCTTCTCCTCTGCATCATCAAGCAGTACTTTAACAGATCTCATCGTTATCTTCAACTTCTCCAGCAACTTGCTGTTAAGCTTCCTTCCCTTGAAAAAGTCTACAACCTTCGGAGAAGCAAGCCTATCAAACAACACTTGAAGGGAAGCAGAGAGAAATGCTCCTCCTACGAGTGCTGCAGCCATAATTGTTTGCTAGTTGGAAAGAAATTTTTGATCTAAAACAACAACAAAGAAAGCAAGTTGATGGATTCGATAATTGTGTTTGGTAAGGTGGTATTGTTGTATGATTGATATATAATGACAATTTGTCCTTTTGCAAGTGGGATGTCAGCATCTGGTTTGGTAATCTTTACTTCTTTGAATAAATCAAGTTGCCGAGTTAAATGTTTGTGATTAGTAAGGAATTTGGTAATGTTGTATGATACGTACATACATGCATAATATATCCAATGTTGCTTTCCAAGCAGTTTCCTAAATTCAAATGAGAAAAGGTAGTACCAACTTGTATAATTTTATAACGACAGATTATTATATATTTCACCCTTCAGTTAAGTAAGTTGATTAGTTATATATTTGTCATTAGCAATATGATTGATTGATTGATAGATACATAATGTGTACTCAAAGTTGCCTTCCAAATAGCTTCCTAAAGTGAAGGCTATATAAGCTTTTTCTTTTTGCCTTCTTTTCTCATAGAAAGTATCCTCCATTGAAAAAAGGTGGCCGCCAACATTGAAAGTGTTGAACAGACCATAAGTAAACAAAGTATTGAACAGAGCATTCAGAGAGGAAGCGTGCACTCAATGTTTCAGACTTCAGCCCGCTTTTGCTGGTTATAGGAGTCCAGATTCTCTGTTTAATACTACCGTGTTTTATTGTATCTAATGGTCAAAAGACGTCGTTTTTTCATAAAAATTTGACAGAGGCGTTAGACAGAGGACAGACGCCTATGGGACCCACCCACAGGCGCCGTTTTCAAGCCAAAGCGGAAATCAGCTTTGGATTTCCAAAGCCATATTTTTGTACTTCTGTTCTTATGCAGTACTGGACTAATTTTAAAACATGTTTATAATTTCTTTGTTTAATTCTTATTCTTATTATTATTATTATTTATGAAGTCTAATGCTTCTGTCAATTTTTTTATGAAAAAACGACACCGTTTGGCCATTAGATACAATAAGACACGGTAACATTAGACAGAAGATCTGAACTCTATAGCAAATTCCACCTCATCCAACGTATACCTCCATCTCCTTCCCCCTTTCCCCAATAAAACTCACTCATCGGCTTTTCAATCTTATTACTGATTTCCAAAGGAAGCAAGAAACCTGACATCAAATAATTGGGGATAGTCTATGCAACAAAGTGTAAAAAAACTTCTTTCCCCACTATCAACAGCATCCTCGATTTCCAATTGGTCAATTTACGTTGCACCTTTTCCACCACATAATTAAACACCTCCACCTTATTCCTCCCTATCACCGTCGGCATACCCAAATACATTCCATGGTCCTCCACCGCCTTCACGCCTAATAGATTAGCAATTTGCCCACGTAAATTATGGTTCGTATTCTTATTGAGCGAGATACATGACTTCTCGAAACTAATCATATGCCTCGACGTCAACTCATATTTCTACAAGCAGCCTCTGATAATTTCAGTTTCTACAACAGTCGCCCTAAATAACAAAAAACTATCATTAGTAAAAAACAAGTGCAAGACCCTCGAGGCACCGCGGGCCACCCAACATCCTTTTATATTACTGTCCCTCTCCTCCTTTCTCAACAAAGCTAACAATCCTTCAGCATATAGAATAAATAGGTACGGTGACAATGGGTCTCCCAGACGCACCCCCTTGCGGCTGTACCTTCCCGATCTCCTCCCCATTTAATAAAATGATGTACTTGACACATTCCACACATAACATGATTTGACTCACCCAAGACTTCGCAAAACCCAATTTGAGCATAATTCTCCAGAGAAACTACCACAGACATACAATACTTTAATTTATGGGTTGAAGTGTCTATCCACGTTGTTTGAATATTAATGGAGTGCATTAAATACATTTATCTGTTTATGAAGGTACATTAAATACAACATCGTTTCTATTGCACAATGATGATGTAAACCCAATTTGACTATGAAAATAAAGTTCAAAAAGACTTTTTTTTAGTAAAAATTTAGCACATGGAAACATTGACAAGAAAGGCAAAACAAAACTAACCCAAGCCAAAAGGCTTACCCCGTACACCCGGACCTACTAGCCTTTCACCATCAATGTCTGAACAAGCAGAATTATCTGAAATTAAAATAGAATCTAAACATGAAGGACTAGCACTCCAATGATGAAGGTTTGCATGTAATAAGAATACCCTTGCAAGTGAGTGAGCCGCCTTATTGGCAATCCTACGTGTCCAATGGAAGGACAAGTGAAGGAAATGTCGCTTGAGTGAGAGACAGTCAAGGGCCAAAATTCCAATCTCAGAACTATTCGAAGACGGAGCTAAAATAATTTGAATAGCCTTTAAACAACCAGACTCCATCATGACATGATCAATTTGTTTTTCTTTTAGCCAAGAAAGAGCTTCCCTTATCGACGTAAGCTCAGAAAGAACTGGGTCAAGCAGAAAAGGATAATGTCTAGAGATAGCAGCAACAAAACAGCTTCTATCATCCCTAAGAACAGCAGCAAAACCTGTGGCATTCTTATCTTGAAAAATAGTCGCATCAACATTACATTTCAGGAAACCCCCCGATGGTCTAGTCCATCCAGACTTGATAGCTCTAACTTCCTCAGTCGTACCAATGACCCTTTTAAAAATCTCACGAGAAGCCTGCCAATCTTTAATAAAACTATCTGTAAATTAACGATCATAAGAGGGGAAATGTTCTTACCTTGCCATCCTCTTAGATTGCAATGGTACCAAATGCTCCACATCATGGCGAGCTGACGTTCTATGATGGAAGTCAACGATATCTGTAATAATTGTGTTAGGAACAAATCCACCCCATGACATGGGGAGCGCTAACCTGTCAACGCCCAGACATCTTGAACTTTCAGGCAACCCACAAGAACATGATATAGATCTTTTGAATTACCACAAATATCACAGTAAGTATTGAGCAAAACACCCTTTCGATGTAGACGGTCTTTGCAGGGGAGAAAGTCACGAAGACAACGCCATACAAAATCCTTGATCTTAGGGGGTATAGCCAGATTCCAAAGCCTGTTCCAAAGACCCTCAACAAAAAAATTACCGATATCAGTATACATAGGGAGAACCAACTTATACCCTGTTTTGACTAAGTAAGCACCATTCGGACTATGATGCTAGATAAGTTGATCTGGAGGTTTAGAGCGAGCTATTGGGATTCTGGAAACACACCCAACATCATAAGGCGTTAGCAATCCTTCTAACAATTATACATCCCACCCTGATCCCTCCTCATTAAACAAATCACACACCTTAAGATCACCGAACTCCTGAATGGACGGGGAGGTGACGAAAAAATTGTTTGCTTCATTGATCCATGGATCAGCAAAAACGTTAATAAAGGAGCCATCCCCCAGTCTCCATCTTACCCCTTTAAGCAGAATATCCTTATCCGCAAATATACTCTTCCAAATAAAGCTTGAATTGGGACGTTCCTTGGCCTCCAGGAAACTACACGAAGGGAAGTATCTTGCTTTGATGAGTTTGCTCGGGAGCGAGTTAGGAAAAGCCATAAAGCGCCAGGCTTGTTTACCAAGCATGGATAGGTTAAAACAATGAAGGTCCCAAAAACCCATACCCCCATATTTCTTCGGAGCACAGAGGCGATCCCAACTCGACCAATGAATTTTCTTTCGGTTATCTGTGCCCAATCCCCACCAATAGGCATTCATCATTTTCTGAATTTCATCGTAGGTGCCTTGGGGAATAAGAAATACACTCATATAATAAGTCGGCAACACTTGTGCAACTGTCTTGATAACAATCTCTTTCCCCGGTTTAGAGAGCAATTTATTTTTCCAGCTTATGATACGCTTACTTAGTCTATCTTTTATGAAAGCAAAGACCTGCTTCTTCTTCCTCCCAATTAGAGAAGAAAGACCCAAGTATCTCCCATGGTCGATAGGCGTGTTTACCCCTAAGATTGCTTCCACTTCACGTCTTTCAAAAGATTTTGCATTTGAATTGAACATAATACCTGACTTTTGAAAATTAATCGCCTGCCCCGACATTGCTTCACAGATGGCGAGTGTCCTTTTGATGTTTCGTCCTTCAGCACCGTTCGCTCGAAAGAAAAGGAAGTTGTCATCGACGAAAAAAAGATGAGAGACACTAGGGCTGCCAGGACAAATATTCACACCATGTATGTCCCCCCTTGCCTCACTTACCCTTAACAAAGCAGATAAACCCTCAACGCAGAGAATGAAAAGATACGGAGATAAAGGATCTCCTTGCCTCAAACCACGCTTCGGGAAAATAGGTCCTACTTCGGAACCGTTAAACGCCACAGAATAACACATAGCAGTGACACACACCATAACAAGCTCCACCCACTTACTGTCAAACCCCAACTTTAACAGGATAAAACGGAGATAATCTCAATCTACTCTATCATAGGCTTTGCTGATATCAATTTTAAGAGCTACCTCCCCATGTTTCCCTTTCTCTTTGCTCTTCATATAGTGTATAATCTCGAAAGCCACCATGATATTATTAGTGATGAGCCGACCTGGGACGAAAGCCGATTGCATGGGAGAAATGATCCTCGGAAACAAGGTTTTGAGGCGGTTCGCAATCAACTTAGCTATAAGTTTGTAGATGACATTGCACAAAGCTATGGGCCGAAGATCTTTCATGCATGTAGGATTGTCTTTTTTAGGTATCAGAACAATAACCTTATCATTTAATGTATCCGGAAACTCACATTGCTCCATCCAGTTTCGGCAATTGTCAAAGATGTCAGCTCCCAAGATAGGCCAACACTTCTGAAAAAATGTTGGCCATAAGGATATTGAATTTGTAATTGAAGATATCGTTCATCAACCGTTATGAAGTGTCGTATTTATACAAGAGAAACTACAGAATTGTAGGAGTTAAACTAGGTTATGATTACATTAAATATCTTTATTTTATTTTGATACATTTTCATATAACCGTAAGAGATTATTTGAGATTATTACAATGATAACACAACATAAGAACTTATGTTATGATATAATGGTGTCACTTTATTTTTGCTTGAACTATGGGTTATTACAAAAAGTTTATTATTAAATGTGAAGTGTCATACTTATTAATTGCAATATGTGTTTCACATATTTGGTATATAGACCAATATTTTTCGAGTTGTGGCATAACATGGATATATCATAACTATTTTATATAATAATTCATAAGCTACACAGATTTATAATGAAAGCATCACACTTATTTCACTTTAAACAGACATACATTTTGCTCATTTCCACACATAGTGAAGATATGGTACTGGAGGCGATTCTCTTTAACCATACAGGCCATCTTCAAAAGCTTTCCAAGCACATGTCCATTCACACATATCATTGTCTCTTTTGGCATCAAAAGTCTTAAAACCTATATATTTATCTTCCCAATAACTATGGCAATAGAACAGGGTTGTTTGCCAAACGTTGATATGAAACCTAGGTTCGTACGCATACCTACTTGAAACACATGGGTTCCCAATTCATCATCTTTAGATTTGCAGTGAACGGTGAGGTTTGATCCGCTCTTCATCATGTTGAAAATCTGAACAGTGGTGTTTCAGATATTTAGTACTAGTGTGAGGTGAGGTTCACTACAAGAAAATTGTAGATTAGTGACGAAAACTTAGCAACGAAAAAATGTCCATCAGAAATTAACGACAGAAAGCATATTTCCGTCAATTTGGAGAGAATTTGTTGCGGAAAAATTTGCAACGAATATTAGTGACAGAACAATATAGTCGTCGGTAATCACTATAATTTAGCGACGAAAAATTACCGACGAAAAATATACCATTGGAAATTAGCGACAGAAAGCATATTTTCGTTGCTGAAATTGAATAATTTAACGATTGTACTAATACTCGCTGCTAAATTTGGAGGGAATTTGTCGCGGCAAAATTATTAACGGAAGTTAGCGGCATAACATATACCATCGCTAAAAATTGAGGGAATTTTTGACGGAATAAAAAATTTTGAGTTTATCTACAGAAAATTTCGTTGGTAAATTTCGTTGGTAAATAGATTTAGTGACACAAATTTTCTTTCCGTCGATAAAAAGACGGGAATTATTGGCAGTATAAAATTTTTTGGAGTTTACTTACGGAAATTTCCGTTAGTAAATTCTTTTTAAATCTAAACTCACCCGACATCTCCCTCCCACTTGTGTCTTCTTCTTCCTTCTTCCTACATCTT
>JANJEY010000003.1:12174181-12207282 GCA_024703695.1 Erythroxylum cataractarum
AAAATGATTTCAGTTCTTTATTTTCAGTTCTGTTTTAGTATGAATTTCAATATTTTAATTCTTTTACTTGAAATAATAAAGTTTTTTCCATGGTGACTCCAGAGAAACTAAACGCTTTGCAGGTAAATTTTAAAAAATAGTTTTCAGCAAATTTACTGACGAAAAAAAATCAATTGGTAAATATATTGTATTTACCAACGGAAAAAATTCCGTCGCTAATTACCGACGAAATTACAAAATTTGTTGGTAATTTTCTGACAGAAGAATTTACTGACTGAACAAATAATCGTCGGTAAATTTACCGACTGAAATATTTACCGTCAGTAATTCCGTCAGTAAATTTACCAACGGAAACTTTCTGTCGTTAAATTTACTAACGACCATATCTGCGACACCTTTTTTCGTTAATAAATTTTGTTGCTAAATAAGCTTACCGACGGAATATGTACAAATTCCGTCAGTAAATTCTATCGCTAAATTCTATTTTTCTTGTAGTGCTTTGTGAATGGAGAAAAATGAATAAGTCTTCTGAAACTCTATTCTCTTCCTTTCTAGTTTGTTATGCTTAATTATTGAATTCTAGTTTAGACATCTTGTTTAGTTTAGTATACTATTTTTTATTTAATTCTGTTGATTATCGAGTGAATTTAACATTTATATAATTGCTGGAATTTCAACATTCGTTAGATAAATTCTGGTAATTGATTGTGTTCCTTTGCGCTTACATGTATGCAATAGAACAGGGTTGTTTGGCAAACGTTGATATGAAACCCTCATTCATACGGTTTACCTACTTGAACCACATGGGTTCCCAAGTCATCATCTTTAGATGTGCAGTGAACGGTGAGGTTTGATCCGCTCGTCATCTTGTTGAAAATCTGAACAGTGGTGTAATGGTCAAAACCTTGTTCGGATGTAGCAAGTGTAAGCTTTAACGAAGTAAGGAATAAGGATAGCAACATAAATTTATACAAGAGGTTCATACTTAATTTGAACTTCTTGTTTGTTTCTATGGATTGATTCTTGGTCATAGACATACAATACTTCAATTTATAGATTGAGGTGTCTTTCCACATTGTTTGACTGTTAATCAAGTGCATTAATTGTGTAAATTAGGACAAATTGTTAAAGTAATAATAATTAATTATGCATTAAATTTTTAGTGAATTCAGTACTCTATTTGACATGTGGAATACACTTACAATATTTATGTACGCATTAGAAAATGTGAAGCCAAAAACACAATCTCATGATTGCTTAATTTTATACATTTATCAAGGAAGTTAAAATAAAATGGAACTTTAATAAATTTTGATTATGATTCATGTCAACTTACTCTAATTAATAAATTTTAGTTATATTAACTACAAACTCTAATTATTTTTACATTTGTTGCCTGATCCTTCTTGAATTATGATTGGAATTCATCATTAAATTGGATAATTTGTACTGCTCAAGTAAGGTTGCATGATGTCCCCTTGTACAAAACTGCCTTTACAACGACTATCTATTCTACATGGAAGAAAGAAATAAGAGGATATACAGGAATGAGAATGTTCACAAGTACCTTTTAGCTGATGACATAGTGAACTGGATTCGGGCTCTTATGATAGCTAAATCCGATCAACACGCACTATTTATTGACATGAAGACTAGATAGAATCTGTAAAGCATATTGTTAACTTAATATAATTTTGTAATATGATTTGTCATTAGTTTTGTAACTTATTTGTTATTTTCCTTATGGTGAACTCATTGTAACGTCGACTTAGCTTTGCTATCGTTAATTCAATTATTCAGTTAAAAAAACAAACAAATGATGCACTATGTGTCGCTTGGAAGACTTGTACCAAAATTATTTTTCAAAAAAATATTTAAACCAAAATTCAAATATCATGTTTAACAGTTACAAACAACGCAAAATGAAAGTTTCTCCATTTGTAATAAACAAAATGTCTGATTTTTTTAATTTTTTATAAATAATTTGAAAACAATAACTTAAAGTCAGCTCAGTAATCCAATATATGTTTAATCTTATAATCAATACATGTCAAATAAATATCTTAGCATTCAAAATATTGCTTAACTTTTTTAATATTTCATACCTTATTACCTTTAGATGATGAAAATTATAAATCACACCTAAACGTTAGTTTAGGTAACTAACCTTTCATACCATTTAATTTTTTTATATATAAATAACAAAAGGTGGAGATTTTGTTATTTTGTTATTTTTAGTTTTTTTCATTGTAGTGTACTTACCATAAAACAAAGATGCAACTCAATATTGATTGAGATTACTTTTTCTAATTGTTTGTTTGTGTGCTTATTGAAGCATTACAAGAGTCCTTATTATACTCAGCTAAAATTTATATATTGTTTAACTATATAATGTGAGGGTTGTCTTTAAATGTATAAGAGAATGCGTGAGAAGCTTAAAATCGTATGTTACGTATTGTCTGACTAAATAGCGTGACTCCTTATTCCTTACTATTGAATGTGAAATGTTTTTAATTATCAAATGCAATAACTCACAAATTATGTGTTTTAGATAAATCAATAAATGAGAGGGCAAGTCTTTCAGTAATTGATAAGATTATTTTTTGTGATTGGAAGATCACGAATTTGAATCGCAGAAATAATCTCTTTGTAAGATACAAAGAGAAGGCTCCGTATAATTGATGATGACTCTTTTCTAACCATCACAAAGCAGAAAAGTCTTGTACACTGTGTTAAATTTTTTAGATAAATCACTAAATGAGTCAATCATTTAAAATTTAGTGATTGAATTTTTTACAAATTCTAATGTATATTCAATTTTGATCAACCAACCTCTTTAAATGAAAGGTAAATTACAACTCTTTTCATAAAAACTTGTCCTTCAAGTTCTTGAATTGGAAGATTACACCTATTAACTTGTTGGATATTATATTGATATTTATTCAATGCATTGAAAGTAAAAAGAACTATCCTATAGCTATCTTCCACCTATTAACTTGTTGGTTATTATATTGATATTTATTCAATGCATTGAAAGCAAAAAAAACTATCCTGTAGCTTACTTCTTAACATAACACTAAATTTGTTAACCGACCGTTTCATCACAATAACTTAAGTTATTGGGTGAAGCCAACTTAATTAATTTTATATATTCACTAACATAACCTCTCAAGTAAAAGCCTTTTGACTTGAAACTTGCACAGACTCACTCTACCTTGTGCTGAATAATAGATGGGTGGTAGGATTTAAACTTATAATTACTTAGTCACAAACGCTCTAATACCTTATTAATTGACCGTTTCACCATAATAGCTTAAGCTGTTATGTGAGGTTAACTTAATTGATTTTATATATTCATTAACAAAATTAATTCACAAATTTATTAAGCTTTTAGTAAAAACTTATTCATAATATGTTCCAGGTTAATCAAAATGAGGTCTCTAGTCATCATCTTTTGATTTGCAGTAAATCTTCCAATTCAAGAGATTGTTTGAGATTATAATCAATCCTTGCATTAAATATATTTATAAATTTGGGTAAATTTGAGGTATGAGATATTAATATCTTTTTTCTTCTTATTTAAAACTCAATAAGAATCTCTAGGTTCTTTGGTTTCATTTTCATATAACCATAAGAGGTCGTTTGAGATTATCCTAATGATAAAGCTACATAAAAACTTATGTTATGATAATAAAGAAAACCTATTAATGGTACCACTTTATTTTTGTTTAAACTTAGGGTTATGACAAAAATTAAATGCGAAATGTCTTATTTATTAATTGTACTATGTAATTTACATATTTTACTCATTTCCACACATAGTGAATATCTGGTACTGGAGGAAATTCTACATAACCATACAAGCCATCTTCGAAAGCTTTCCAAGCACATAACCATTGACACCTATCGATGTCTCTGCTGGCATCAAATGCATTAAAACCTATATATTTACCTTCCCAATAACTATCGCAGTAGAACAGGGTTGTACCCCAAAAGTTGATGCGAAACCTCCATTCATATGGCTTCCCAAAACCAACCACGTGGGTTCCCAAGTCGTCATCTTTAGACTTGCAGTGAATAGTGAAGTTTGATCCGTCCTTCATCATGTTAAAAATCTGAACACGGGTATAATGGCCAAGACCCTGTTCAGATGTTGCAAGTAGAAGCTTTAACGAAGTAAGGAATAAAGATAGCAACACAAATTTATACAACAGGTTCATACTAATTTGAATTTCCTGTTCGCTTCTATGGATTTGATTCTTGGTCATTTACATAATATCTTAATTTATAGGTTGAAGTGTCTTTCCACATTGTTTGACATATTAATGAAGTGCACTAAATGTGTACATTAAGACAAATTGTTAAGTGTGATAATTAATTATGCATTAAATTTTTAGTAAATTCACTCTTTTTGACATATCCAATACACTTACAATATTTACGTACGCATTATAAAATGTGAAGCTGCAAACGAAATCTCATGGTTGCTTACATTTATCAAGGAAGTTAGTTGTGTTAGTTTGTAGAAAATAATATGAAACTTCTTGCAAAAATCTTTAGTGAAACACATATTTACTTAATTCATATTAAAGTATTTATTATATCCTAAGGTTAGAACACATATTCTAATAAAAATAACATAAAAAAAATTATCTAAAAATCACATAAGAAAATATTGTCTATTATTTATTTACACATTAGTGTCCCGATTTCCTTAAAATATGCACAATTACATTTTTAATAACTTTGCTTTTGTGTTTGATATAGTAATCAGGGTTGTTCTTAATATTTTATAGGCTTTGGGTAAAGTAAAAAAAAAAGGCTATTTTTGCCTATTTTGGACCCTCATATAGAATAAAAATAAACAAAATATAGGTCTTTTTTGTTACTTTTTATGAAGTTAAGAGTAAGTCCTATTTTGTTTCATTTTATTTTTTATAAGGATAAAAACAGGCCCTTTCTTTTTAACGAAAACGAATAAGATACCATAGACAAAGAAAGGCTACGAGAACACTAACCCAAGCCAATAGGCCTACCCCGTACACCTGGATCCTACAAGTCTTTCCCCGTCAGAGGCATTACAAGCAGATCTCTCTAAAGATAAAATAGAATCCAAACAAGAAAGACTAGTATTCCAGCATTGAAGATTTGCATGTAATAAGGTTATCCTGGCTAATGAGTGAGCCGACTTATTGGCAATCTTGCGCGTCCATTAGAAGAACAAGTGAAGGAATTGTCGCTTGAGAGAAAGGCAATTAAGGGCCAAAATTCCAATCTCAGAATAATTTAAAGACGGAGCCGTGAGAGCTTGAACAGTCGTCAAATAGTCAGACTCCACAATGACTTGATCTATTTGTTTTTTTTTTCAACCATGATAGTGCTTCTCTTATTGACATAAGTTCAACGATAACTGGATCAAATAAGGAAGAATAATGACCTGAGATAGTAGCTATAAAACTCCCTCTTGCGTCCCTAAATATAACAGCAAATCCTATTGCATTCTTTTCTTTTAAAATAGACACATCGACGTTACATTTTAAAAAGCCTTTCGGTGGTTTAATCCAGTTAGAATTGATAGGGTGTAAGCCACTAGGCGTGACAATAACCCTCTCATAAATCCTCCGAGAATCTTGCCAATCTTTAAGAAAATTATCAGCGAAATTAACAATCATAGAGAAAGGAACAATTTTACCTTGCCAAACTCTAATATTTTGGTGATACTAGATGTTCCATAACATAGCTAAAATTCGAGTTAAGCTCGGTACATGCAAGTTTACCAATATATGCTCGAGAAAATGTTCAATCCCATGATTCGGAAGATGCAAATTCACCAAAGACCAAACTTCTTTAGCGTTAGGACAATCCATTAGCACATGATTCATATCTTCTTCATGGCCACAAAGATCGCATGCAGGAATGAGCATGACCCCCTTCCGTAAGAGATGAACTTTGCATGGAATAAACTCCCAAAGACAGCGTCGTGTAAAATTTTTAATTTTTGGAGGAATAGGCAAGTTCCACTAATGAATTCAAGGCTTCTCCACGAAAAGATTAGCAATATCAGTAAACAAACTAAGAGCCAATTTGTATCCTATTTTGACTTAGTAGAAACCATCCCTACTATGATGCCATATCAATTGATCAGTGGGCTTTGAAAGAGCAATTGGGATTCTAGAAACCCGTCTAACATCATAAGGTGTTAGCACCCCTTCTAGTAGCTGTACGTCCCAACCAGAACCAGACTCGTTGAAAAGCTCTCACACTTTCAAATTACCTAAATCTTGAATAGGAGGGGAGGTAATGAAAAAATTAGTTGTGTCATTAATCCAGGGGTCTGTAAACACATCAAGCGATGATCCATCTCCAAGTCTCCGCTGAACACCATGCAGCAGTATATCCTTAGCCGCATAAATGCTCCTCCAATTGAAACTTGAATTAGCCCGTTATTTTGCATCCATAAAGCTACCAGAAGGAAAATATCTAGCTTTAAAAATTTTACTTGGGAGTGGGTCCGGATAAGAAATAAATCGCCAGGCTTATTTATAGAGCATGGCAAGGTTGAAACAACGAAGATCCTAAAAGCCCATGCCCCCATATTTTTTTGGAGCGCAAAGACGATCCCAACTCACCCAATGTATGTTCTTTCTGTTAGATATGCTCGATCCCCACCAGAAGGAATTCATCATTTTTTTGAATATCTTCGTAAGTTCCTCGAGGAAGAAGGAAGAAACTCATGCAATAAGCAGGTAAAACTTGGGCGACTATTTTGATAACAACTTCTTTTCCCGGTCTGGACAACAACTTATTTTTCCAGCTCATAATACGCTTAATAAGATAATCTTTAATGAAGGCAAAGACTTGTTTTTTCTGTCTCCCAATTAACGAAGGAAGGCCAAAAAATCTTCCATGGTCAATAGGAGTACTTACTCTTAGAATAGCTTCCATAACATTCCTATCAATATGTTTGGTGTTGGAACTGAACATGATACCAGACTTCTAATAATTGATCACCTGTCCCGAAGCTGCATCATATATGGGGAGTATCCTCTTAATATTTTGTCATTCCCTCGCAGTTGCAAGAAAGAAAAGAAAATTGTCGTCTACGAAAAAGAGATGGGAGATGCTAGGACTACCTGGACAAATGGTAACTCCATTTATGTCCCCTTGCGCTTCATTCCTCCTTAATAGTGCAGATAAAACCTCAGCACATAAGATAAATAAATACGGAGACAATGGATCTACTTGTTGCAGGCCACGTTTAGGTATGATAGGGCCAACTTCAGTTCTATTAAATGCCACTGAATAACGGACAGTAGTGACATGCACCATAATGAGCTCCACCCATTTTCTATCAAAACCCAACTTTAACAAGATAAACCGGAAGTAATCCCAGTCTACTCTGTCATAATCTTTACTAATGTCGATTTTCAAAGTTGCTTCTCCAACTTTTCTCGTCCCTTTGTTCCTCATGTAATGTATAATTTCAAAAGCCATCACGATATTGTCAGTGATGAGAAGCCCTGGGACAAAAGCTGACTGCATGGGGGAAATTATTCTAGGAAGAAGGGTTTTGCGTCGATTTGCGATAACTTTGGCTACAAGTTTGTACAGGACGTTACACAAAGTTATTGACCGTAAATCCTTCATATAACTAGGATTATCTTTTTTGGGAATCAAAACAATCACAGCGTCATTTAGGTTATTCGAAAATTCATGTTGTTCCATCCAAGTGTGGCAGTTGTTAAAAATATCCGTCACCATTAAATGCCAACATTTCTGAAAAACGTCGGGTTTAGACCATCAAGTCCAGGAGCCTTATCTGGATGCATGTCTTCCTGAACTCCTCCATTTGTAATGGTGCTAAAAGGGCATCGTTATCCTCCTGACTTACCACCGAATTAATAGAATCAAAATGACAAAAATCAAAACCTCCTGAAGCTGAAAAAAGCTGAGTGCAATAGTCAAGAATAACATTACTTATACCCTCATCTTCCAAGACCTGCTGATCATTATCATCAGTGAGTGAAGTAATATGATTCAATCTTTTCCTTTTGGAGGCTTGTGCATGAAAGTATTTTGAATTGGCCTCCCCATACTGCATCCAAAAGATCTTTGATCGTTGCTTCCAATAAATATCCTCCTGAGCAAGAAGTCGATTGAGTTCAGTTTTCTACATCCAAAATGAAACATGCTAATGGTTTTGGCGAGCTAAATTCATGTTCCTCTTAAAGACTTGAATACGCTCAGAAAAACTACTCCCAAGTTGCTTCTGCCAGTTGAGCAAACTGTTGCCGCATTTCTGAAGTCTGGGAAGGATGTTCAAATCATTACTGTCAGCCCAAAATCCCGAAACAAAATCCAAAAAAGCCCTCCTCCGTTAACCATTTATTCTCAAATTTGAAATGCCTAATCCTCCTAACAGGGAGTCAATACATAGCCACCAATTTGATAGGGTTGTGATCAGAGGTCGCACATACCAAATTATGCAGCTTGTGAAAAGGAAAAAAAACCATCCAGTCTTCGATAACAAAAGCGCGATCAAGTCTCTCTAAAGTAAACGAGTTTGTATCTCTTCCTCTCTCCCAAGTATACCCAAAGCCAATAAGAGGGATATCAATTAGATTATAGTCCGTGATACATTGACGGAATCCTTCCAGTAAAGAGCTAGGATACTCCACTCCTCCTAATTTATCATTAAGGGACAGAAGATTGTTAAAATCTCCAAAACAAACCCAGGGCATATTATGAAGACGTGAGAGGGAACAGAGAAGCTCCTAACTAGCTCGTTTTTTATTAGATTCCAGGAAGCCATAAAAACCTGTAAGCCACCATTTGGGAGTAGTCGAATCATCAATAATAAGATCAATATGGTTATTAGAAAATCTTGTGACAGTAGCTGAAACATCATTCATCCAAAACATAGACAGGCCGCCACTGGCCCACTGCGGCCAATCCGATCCACACTGAAACAAAATCATACTTTAACATAGTTTTTATTTCGTCAACCTTAACAGAGTTCGCAATAGTTACACTTAAAAAGAGAATACAAGGCTTATTAAACCTAACTAGGTCCTTCAGTGCTCAAACTGTTCGATGGTTGTCTAAGTCAGTACAGTTCTAGGCTATATAACTCATGGTTCTCGGCGAGTATGTTGAACAAGACCGCCCGTTGATACTTGATATGAGACTTGAGGCAGAACAGTGTCGCTGGTGCTCATCACCTCTACTAAGCTAGCTTCTATGTTACCTTATTTGGGGTGTTTTTTTTTTTACTTTCCTCGATGTCCATAACCACAGCTTCTTTATCGGTCTATCCAGTGATATTATTTGAGGGCCTTTTCGATTGAACTTCCACTGGATGCATGGTAATTATGGCTCAATTGAGAAGCATAATCTGCATTTGACTTTAACGTTGTCTTCTTAGGAAAGAAAGAAAAATTATTACCTATCATGTGAGGATTTTTAGCTGCAGATTATGAAGATTGAGAATCCGAAATCTGTGCAACAAAATCAGCCTCAAGATCGTTCCTAGGATCATGTTTCCATTGAACCTTTCTCCTCGCATTCCTGGCATGCACTTCCGCCTGCATTTCCTCTGGCCATTCACGACAAATCTCCTCCTCCGGCCTTTCAAGTAACTTGAGACAATTGGTTTCACTATGCCCTATTATACCACAAAGATAGCAGATAAGAGGTAGACGCTCATAACTGAACATTATCACCATAGTTTCAGCTCCCTATTTACATATACTCTTCTTCTGCATAAGTGATTCTTCCACATTAATACGAATCCGAACACGCATATAGTTATTCCATGAGTTACGTCTGTGAGTAGAGTCGTACTCAAGGTAGGTTCCCATCAAGTTGCCAATATTTCTTGCCAGCGCCTCAGAAGCGAAACCCAATGGGAGACCATAGAACTATACCCAAATATCAGCGTGAATTAAATCTATATATGCTGATCCAAAACGTGTCTTCCTCGGATACATGCCAGACTACAAAGCATACAAAGTGATGGACCTCGAGACAAAACACACTTTCAGCTCAAGGGATGTAACTTTCCATGAAAGTACCTTCCCTTTTTCCAATGTCCAAAACAAACCAGCATAAGAAACACCACAATTGTTCCCCTGCATCACCACTGATAGCCATGCAGAACTACTGAATGATATGCACAGAAATCTAACCGCACAATACACTGAAATAGCACAAAAAAATATCGAAATCCTATCCTCACCATATGCCTCACCAGAACAACACACAGCCCCAACCAATCATGTAAGGAAAAGCCAAAGAATACACAATATGCCAAAATACCTGAATGATTATGTCCTCCAAGCTTCTGCTCATCAATCCACTGCTGTCCTTGATACCTCTAATGCAGCTTTACAAGTCTTTGGTCCTGCAGGAACAGAAGAGTGCAAGGAGTCATATCCCTAAATTACTCACATACAACCGTACATGGAGTTCATAGGTAATGTCAATTATACTTTCGAGCCCTTTTCCTATGAAACAGCATGTAAATCACAGGAATGGAGGGACTCGATGAATTCACAGCTAACAGCACTTGAAGACAACCAAACTTGGGTGTTGACTGAATTACCTGAAGGAAAGCGAGCTATAGCTTCAAAATGGGTGTATAAGGTGAAATACAAACCAGACGGATCAGTTGAAAAATGAAAATTGAGGCTAGTAGCCAATGGCTTCAACCAAAGAGAAGGCATAGATTATTCAGAAGTGTTTTCCCCTATGGCCAGAATTGTAACGATTAGAACTTTCTTGGCTGTAGCAACCAACAGGAAGTGGCCTATAATACAGTGTGACATCAATGATGCTTATCTACATGTCCATTTAGAAGAGGAAATCTACATGATGGCCCCACAAGGATACACAAAGGTCAAAAGGGGGGGAGGGGAAGTATGCAGGTTACTGAAATCAATCTACGGGCTTAAACAAGCCGGCTGACAATGGCACAAACAGCTGACAGCAACTCTGAGGACTCTAGGCTTCAACAAGGCAGAGGCAGACCATTGCTTGTATATTAAAAGCGAAGGGAATGATTTTGATGTCATTATCATCTACGTAGATGATACTCTTATTACAGGCACAAATGAGACACTGTTGGACGACACAAAACAAGCCTTACACAAAGAATTCCCTATTAAAGATCTGGGATATGCAAAGTATTTCCTAGGGGTTAAAATAGCAAGATCAGAAGAAGGGACGATACTCAGTCAAAGTAAACACGTGAGGGATATCCTACAAGAGACAGACCTGCTAGAATGCAAACCATGCACAACACCTATAGTCCCGGGCAACAAGCTTACCATTGACGAGGGTGAGCCACTCAAAGATCCGGAATGGTACAGAAGAATCATAGGTCGATTGCAATACTTGAGCTTAACTCGACCAGATCTTGCCTACATCACACAAAAATTGAGTCAGTTCATGAAAAAGTCAAGAGAACCACACTGGAAAGCAGTGAAACATGCCTTGAAATACCTTAAAGTAACTCAACATCAGGGTCTATTTTACTCAGCAAACTCAACCCTAGAACTCACCGCCGACTCGGATTTGGACTGGGCAAGTTGTGTTTACAGCAGACGTTCCTTAACTAGTTTCTACGTCTTCCTCGGCTACTCACCCATCTCCTGGAAAACGAAGAAACAGACAACCATGAGGAGGTCTTCAGCGAAAGCAGAGTATCGAAGCCTCGCCTCAACTACATGTGAGTTAAGGTGGATCGTACACCTATTGAGGTGTTTTCAGGTAAAGATTGCGAAAGCCATACCTTTATTTTGTGACAACCAAGTGGCGATCCACATATCGCGGAACCCCGTTTTCCACGAGAGGACAAAACATCTAGAAATCGATCTACACTTGGTTCGCGACGTTGTCACCTCGGAGTTTTTGGATCTCCGACATGTTCGCAGCCAACGTCAACTCACCGATCTCTTCACGAAGCCTCTCCCCGCTCGCACTTTCGGATCCCTAATCTCCAAGTTCGGACCTGTGCAGGTCTCCGACTTAAAGGGGGAGTGTTAAAGACTGGATCAAATTCTCCTGGGTTTGCCCCTTCTTGGGCTCGGGTTGTATCTCCTGGGTTAACCCATCTCATAGGCTGGTTGGTCCCCAAATGGTCCGGATCCACATGGACGCCTGTACCACGCAGCTTTCTGACAGTGTCCACAACGCAGCCTCTTCACAGTAGCGCACAATCGCAGTACATTGCCCAGTGCCAGTTTTTGTTCGTTTATTCCTTTGCTCTTGCTCAATTCTTGCACCTGTAAATACAACTTAAGTACAGCAGACTTATAGCCAATAGCATTTTTCCTTTCCTTAGTATAAGTAGCTGAATGTATGTACATACACGGTGTGTTGGTGAAAAAAATACATAAGAAAATTTCTTATCTCCTTTCAACCGTCAACAATGAAGGCTCTAGGTTGTCACTTTGGCTTTTTTGGAACTAGAATTCGCCGATGACTTCTCTTTGAGCTTTCTTTTGGGAAGAGAATTAGGAGCTACCTTTTTATGAGAAGAAGGTTGACTTTCTTCTCTTTCAACATCCAAGATTTAAAATTCTATAAATACATAAATATTAGAAGAATTCTTCGAAATTAAGAATGCATGAGTAGAGTGGAAATACCTTTGAGAAGTGTAGAATTAGGCTAGGGAAGTAAGTTTTGAAAGCTTTTAAGCCATTAAGAGTGGTAAGCAACCATCCAAGCACTAACAATCTTGCATTTCAAAATATGATAGTGATCAAAAATTTTTTAAAGGAATTTGTCACTGACAATACTTGCTTCGAAAGACACTCCTATTTGATACCTAAGGAAATCAGCAATAAAAGGAATTCCCAGAGGTAGGCTAAGCTACCTAGTCTACAAGTAAAGGGGATACATTTCAAAATCCAGTGTCGTAATAGAAGAGCTGAGTTTCAGGGCTTTGACACCATCAACAACGAAGGCTCTAGGTTGATATAAGTCAAGAAAAGCTTTTGATTGAGAAGGGGTTTAGATGGAATGGAGACCAGTTTAAGTTTAATAGCTTGCAAAAGGAGTAGAGTTAGGAAAAATTATAGAAATTTTAAAAAATGATGAATTTAGGTACAAATTATGAGAGAATTCTACCATAATCTGTCTACATTCCAAATTAACACTAAACAATGTCAAGGAATCTCTTATCATCCATCACCCTTATATGTATATAACAAAGAACATGAAATAATATTATATTTTATCTAATTAACATATATAGTGGTCGGGTCGGCCGTGTTGGGCCCGGATCCAGTCAAAACAACTCGTGGGCCAATTGGTTCATTCTTCAGAGATCAGTTTTATGCCTAGGCCAAGCCCAAGTCCGGCCCATGCCCTCCTTGGCCCATCCGTAGAAGGAAGTCTCCCATGCAAACACGTAAAGACATAAACCTAGCTGCAAAACCATATATAAGGTATAATTCTCCCATAACAGAGGTACCCATAATCATAACCCTAATTTTTCCAGCTTACAGCAACCTCGCCTTCTACAAATCACTGACTTGAGCGTCGGAGGATAATCGGGACACAACCCCCGACGCGCCTTTCTTTGTCTTGCAGGGACTTCATAACGAAACTCTTATGTGAAGCAGCCGACTCATGGATCCGAACGGCAACGTACAATTCAGCCAAAATCCGGTGAAACCACATAGTATTATAATTTTCACCACGACATTTAAATATCATTTAAAAAAATGTATTAGTATATGAGAAGTTAATCATATATATGACAAATTACACATGGAATTTATATGAATGAAATATTACATAATTTTTTAACTAATTTTTATTTTGTGTAAAGAATAATTAATGTAGGAAAGAATATTATAGTTCAATATAAAATATAAGATATTAAGTTACAATTTCATTTTTGTACATAAATTATGAGAATTTTGCATAAATTTTTAGGTTTAGTTCTATATTTCTTACTTTTGAGAGAATAAGTTTATTCTTGCCATTTTTATTTTTTATCACATTATTTATACTTATTCTCACTATCAAACAAGACACGTTTGATTTCATTTTTATTTTTATGCTATTTTAATTTTAATTTATTAATTTTAGTTTACATTTTAAATCTTTTAGGTTATTATTTTTAATTTAGTTATTTTTGTTACTAATAATTTAATATTAAATAAAAATTTAGAGATTAACTAATTTTATGAATTAATTAAGTAAATGATTTTATTTGGATATTGTATACAAATTTACCAATAGATATTATTAAAATTTATTACATTTGACTGAAAATAAAATAATTATAGATTATAAATTTTTACAAAATAATACTTATTTTTAATATGTATTTAATTATTAGAACTAATTTTATGTGAAATTTATATATTTTAATATATTTTAAATTTAAAATATATTCGTTAAATAATTATCAAACATTAAAAAGTATTTTATTTTAAAAATTCTGATTTTTAAATTAATTATAAAAATTATATTAATATTTAAATTATATTTATCCTATTTTTTAATAATCAATGTTAAATAATTAAATAAGACATATTTAGTTATTGATAAATTAGATTATGAAAAAATAAAAATAGTTTTTTTATAAATTTTAAAATTTATAAAAACTGGAAGAAACTTATAGTGATGTGTTAAAATGCGTTGGGTCCACAATCCAGCGGGTCAAAATGTGGATCCGAAACGCTGCGTTTAGCTTTTACAGCCGGCTCCTGCCAAAATTTGAATCTGAAAAATGCTCCAAGAATTTTATTTTCATTTCAATCAAGATTTACGCAATCCATAGTCTGTAATTTTACTTTTGATTGTAAATTCATCGTTTGTTGATCGATTTGGGGCATAAACGAATAAGAAACTACGCCGACTTGATTTTAATGGCATCGACGGCGGGCGGGTCGGGGTCCGTTCGAATGATTCCCGGTGCCCGGAGGCCGAGGATTCTATTGGCCGCCAGTGGAAGTGTAGCGGCCATAAAGTTTGGGAATCTCTGCCATTGTTTCTCTGAATGGGCAGAAGTGAGAGCAGTTGTGACCAAGGCTTCGTTATTCTTTATCGATAGAACATCGCTCCCTAGAGACGTAATCTTTTACACTGACGACGATGAGTGGTCCAGTTGGAACAAAATTGGCGACCCCGTACTTCATATCGAGCTCCGGCGGTGGGCTGATATTATGGTTATTGCGCCATTATCAGCAAATACTCTTGCCAAGGTAATATCAACTTCTCTTCTATACTAGAATTAAGCTCTCGTTCTTTTTTTGTTTCATCTCAATCTTTGATTCTAATTCTGGTTGTTCTAGATTTATGCAAAATTACTCTTTCTAGTTGTCAAATCTTCTTGCAATTCTTGCATTGCACTGTAAAATTACACTGATTTTCTTAATTGCCGACTCTGTAACCGTCAAGATAATCAGAAGCTGCCTGTAAACGTTCTGTTACATTAAAATCTTGAACAGATATACAGAAGATTTTCCTTTTGACGCTCTGTATCCCAATATTTTGATAAACTGGCTCAAAAGTAGTATCCATTGGAGAACTACAAACCGTCTGTCTGAAGCATTTGAAGCTCAATCGAATCACCGTAAGGACATGGCATAACATACTTGGGAGCAACAATTCAAAGAATCAACGCTACTTCAACTTAGGGAATATGAGCAAAAATAGAAAGGGGGCATTAACAGAACCAAAAACACTACTCATCCGAAGTTTTCATCATTCTCCAGGCTTAGTTCAACCGCTGTATCTTCTGTTGCTGTCACAACTGTCATCGCAGACCAGCAAATGACCTGAAATTTGAGGAGGATGTCCTTATGTTATGTAGTTCACCAATATCACGGGTAGAAGTTCTCACTAAAGTTACGACTGATATATCTAAGCTTGTTGAAGGTTTGAAACAATTGGTCATGTGTGATGAAGTGAAAAGGTTTAGAAGACTCTTGATATAAATGTGGATCCACAAAACTAGAATGGTTGAGATTATGGGCAAGATTAATTGTTCAAGGGAATTGTGTCTCTATACTGGAATTTAGAGAATAAAATTTGTGCACTGTTGATAAGCAGAAAGGTTAAAGAGTATACAACGGCTTTAAGGGATACAGCTGCAAAAGATAATGTACATAAGTGTCAATTTGATCTTGATGATAACATTATCTTAGTTATTGACTCCCTAGATGTAGCAACTTAAAAGGCTTCCCCAGCTCAACAGATGTAGTTTCCAAGATTTCAACTTGAGTTGCAATGGCTTTTATAGAATGTACTCTAGATAGATGAAACTCTGAAAACGTAGGAAATAATTGTTTCATAGAGCTTGCAGTACAAGAGATCCTCTTCTCAATATCTCCATGCTACAATGAAGCCAAATTTATGCATGGTGTTGACTCAGGAAGTGTTTTCTGATGAAACTATTGGCATTTCTTCATCAAGGGTAACATATACTCTTGAAAACTCTGTTCATGTTGGTGTGAAGGGGGAGAGAAGCAATGGAGGAAAGGATCAAAATAAGGTTTTAACAGTAGAAGCCCCTCTGTTTTTGGAGGTAGTAATTTGTCACAGGGTGACGCCAAAAATGACAGAAAAGCAAAGTCAAAACTTAAGCAGAAGAGTGGTCAGGTCCCAACTTCGCAAAATCTATACTTGGTGATGATACTTGGACAAAAACATTCTGGTTTTCATTTCCATCCTTATGGACAAGGTTGTTAAAAGATGAGGTGTCGATGCCTATAAAAGAGTATAAAATAAACATATTACGTTGCTAAAATTTTATTTGTCATTAAAGAAATATAAAAATTGTGTTCAAGATTTGAAGTGCGTCGATTAACATAGACTTATTCTTGATTCTTCTTTCTTCTCTTTTCCCTACCTTCTCTCTATCCTTTTTTTTTTTTTTAATATTTTAAACTTATACTTTTCTCAGCCCTTCTTGTATTTTTCTTATTCATTCAATTCTTAATGCAATAATTTTAAAAGTTCATTTTGACCGTATCAAACTTTGAGCATGTCTACTTATAGTGAATATACTTGAAGTGATATATACTTATTGTGGTCACCAGTTTATCATGGATGACCAGCAATTTAATGTGAAGTGATATATACTTGAAGTGTTTCTACCTCTTTCTTATTGCACAAGTAGTTAAAATTGTTCTGAAATTGGCTTTGCGTCTTTGCAGATTGCTGGGGGCTTAGGTGACAATCTTCTAACATGTATTGTCCGAGCATGGGATTACAGCAAGCCACTTTTTGTTGCACCAGCCATGAACACCTTTATGTGGGAAAATCCTTTTACAGAACGCCATCTTATGTCAGTTGACGAACTTGGAATTTGCCTGATTCCTCCTGTTAGAAAGAGGCTGGCTTGCGGGGATTATGGTAATGGTGCAATGGCTGAACCTTCTCTGATTTACTCAACTGTAAGGCTCTTATTAGAGTCCCGAACTCAACCTGGTGATGGAACAGTCAGTTGATCCATTGCTGATTGAAATCATATACTTTTGGCCCTCTTCAGTTTTCACTGCAGTAGTGGGCTTTGCTGTTGTTACTTACACATGAACAAAATTCACTTCTTAGAGGTAACCCATTCGTCTTGCAACTAGAAGACTTCTTTTTCTTCCCCTATTTTGGAGGAGCTTTGTTGTCCATGTAGATTTTATTAACTAACCTGATGTTGTCACCGGCACAGACATTCTGAGATGGGTTTGTCATTGCTACTCTCATGATATGGCCCCTTGCTAGACTTTGATCACCACCACCCTTTATCATTTTGTATAAGAATGCTGTATCACTTCCGATGCTCCTAGTTGCTCTATATGGTAGTAACTCTTGACCACAAAGGAAGTCTTTATGGCAAACCACACCTTTACTTTCAAAATTGCATTTGTCATGCAAATACTATTCGTCGAGCTGATGGTCTTGTTTCCATTCATAATTAATTAAAAACTACATTCTTAAACGTAATTTCTACAGTACTTACAGACTCGAATCTCATTGTGACAATTATCCTGTTTGGAAAGTTAGTGATGTTTGGATATGATGGAAAAGTTTGTGGATGCACTTCCCTGCTTTAAAATTAATCAGGCGTATCTTTTTTTTGTTGGTGTGTTTTGTTTCCACATTTGTATAATATTTTATGTTCAATTTAATTCTCTCGTTAAAAATTGAATTATTTATTAATTAATTGATCAATTTTTTTTAAATTAATTTAAAATTTTAAATTAAAGTTAATTAATTAATTTTTATTTAATAATTTTTAACAAACTTTAAATTCTTTTATAAGTAAGATAATTTTTATCAATCATATTTTAAATTATTTAATTTTTAGTTAATTTTATAATAATCTGAACTATTTAAATGTTCTTATATAAGGTACACAATATTGGACCGACTAGAAACCTACTTTGTTTTAGAGCCGTTTTTAGATCATAGTTTTAATTCGAAATTTGATATTAATTAAACTTTAGTTAATTTTGAACTTGAAAATGCCAGTTTTATGACTTTTAAAAGGAGTAATTTAAATAAATTGTATTAATTTATTTAATAGTTGAATTTTTTAATTAAAATAGTTTAGAATTTAACAGTTAAACAAAATAACTCAAATTTAAAATTAATAAATTAAATTCAAATTATTTGAATTTCCAACCACTTTAAACAACCATTAATTGAAACAGAACTTCAGTGCTGGCATATCCTGAGCCCTGACACGAAGAGTCAGCGCTGCCGTCACATTATTGATTACATACGGTTCTGGACCGATTTATAGATTAAAATCTCAGACAATTAATGTTTTCGTTGGAACTTTATTGCTCCCAAGCCCCACCTTCTCATAATTGCTTATTTTTTAAATTTAATTTTTGAGTTTTTATTTTTAATTTCTTTTAGTTTTTAAAAAATTTAAAAACCATAACTATTTTTTTCAGTCTGATTTAATATAAAATAAATATAAGGATTAATTAGTTAATATATTAAATTTACATAAAATATGAATAGTTTATTTTAATATTATAGATTTAATTAACTAAAATTAATTATTGATAAGACTTATGAACAATTTAATTTTATTTAATTTTTAATAAAATTAAATAAATTCAATTTAGAAATTATCAATAAATATAATTAAATTTAAAATATCGACAAAATATATTAATTTCAATTAAAATTGATCTAATAATTAAATTATATTTAAAATAACTATTAATTTATAAATAAAATTTAATTTATAAATTATTTAATATAAATAAATTTTATTAATAAATATTATATAAGAGATTAAAATAAATTTATTTAATTAAAAATAAATTATTTTTAAAATTTATCTAATATATAATTATTATTTGTGATAAAAATATAATTACATTAATATTAACAACTAAATAAAATTTTATTTTTATTCAGAAAAAAACATAAACTAAATTTATTTTTATTTTAAAGCTTTTGTCTAGAAGTCTTTAAATTTTATAAAATTACAAATCACTTCAATCTTGAAGATAAAATTAGTCAAGATTTAAAATAATTTAAGCATAAAATTATTTTAATTAAATTTTTACTTAATTTTAAATTATTAAATAATTTATCTAAAATATATAATTTGCAAAATGTTATTCAAACATTTTATTATCTATTTATTAAAAAAAAACTTTAAAAAGTAGAGTTTCTGACAAGTGACAGTTGTCATTTAAGGCCCCAATCGATTCTGCAAGCTATCCAACTGCCATGGTTATTAGTCTCCCTCTCGACCATAATTTCCAATCCTTCAATTTAAGGTGATTAGTTTGTTCTGTGCTAAGCCCAGGTTTAAGTTTAGAATGACATGTGAGCCGATCGATTTATTTTTAAGATAATGAGTTAAATATGACATGTATTTAATATATAAGCTTATTATCTCTTCACGATGTAGGTACGACTCTTAAGAATTCTAATACTTTCTGTTCTTAGAAAAAATCTACGATAAAAAACTGACATAAGCATCGGAGGGGCAATTCGGCGATCAACTCCCGATGTAGCTTTATTGTTTTTGCAGGTATCTCCTAATTAAAGTTAATCGAGTTCATGGATCCAAACAAGAATACCCAGCCTCACCAAAATCAGATTGAACCATAAGATATGGCCTGATAGCATTTAGCTTTTTTTCACGTTTCCATTAGCTCCTCCCTAAGTTTCTCTTGAGTCACATACTTAACAGATTCATCTTACACTTGTCACTGAAGGATTGAATTACAGAGTAGAAAAATAATACTAAAGATATGAATGGTCCACCAACATTAATGCTTGGCTTCTACAATGAAAGAGCATTAATGTCTCTTGGTTGAACAGGTAAGGACCATGACGCCAAAAACACGAGTCTTTTGCTAGATAGATTAATGTCGGCTTCTAAGAAGCTTTCATAACAATGCCAATTTACAACCTGCCTACTTCAACTACAAGAGGCAGTGAATTGTACTTGCTGTGAGATTTGAGGAAAAAAATGACCACCTCTTTCACAGGTTTCTCCTGCCAAGTCATACTCATTGCCTTGATCATCTTGTCTTCAAGCTTTTCCTATGCTGTTACTACCAAAACTAGCACAAAAGCAAGACCCTTCAAGAAGATCTATGCTTTTGGTGACTCCTTCACTGACACAGGCAACACAAGGTCTGTTTCAGGTCCTAGTGGTTTTGGCCATGTCTCCAATCCTCCATATGGCATCAATTTCTTCCACCACTCCACCAATCGATACTCCGATGGCCGGCTTATGATCGACTTCGTCGCACAATCACTATCCTTGCCGTTCTTGCCACCGTACCGTTATTTGAAGGGCAATGGAGCTTATGGTGTGAACTTTGCTGTTGCTGGTTCTACAGCTATAAATCATGCTTTCTTTGTAAAGAACAATCTCACGCTGAATATTACTCCAGAATCTATTCAAACTCAGCTTTTGTGGTTCAACAAGTTCTTAGAGCGGAAGGGGTGTAGAGGGTCAGCCTCTTCAAGCCCAGAGTGCAAAGCAGCTTTTGATGATGCATTGTTCTGGGTTGGTGAAATAGGAGTTAATGACTACGCATATACCATAGGATCTACTGTTCCTAACGAGACCATTCAAAAGCTTGCAATCAGCAGCCTCACTGGATTTTTAGAGGTACAGGAGACGATCTCGATTGCTAACTGAGCTTGACTTCTTAATCTTCGATGAGTTGCCACTGATTTCCCTGTAGTTCATTGATATTAAGGTTACAAGCTTCTCATACACGGATACACCATCCTTCAAATCCCGAAAGGGTCACTAGATGTTTTTGAATGCACTAAAAACAAAATTTTAATGCCTAAAGAACTAAAAGATAGTGTGATAGGATTAGATATCTCAAACATCACCTTGTTCTCTTTCTCAAAATTTGTTGTTGGGAATCCTCATTTTCAACTACTCAAGTCAGTCCTAATAACACCTTCTTGTTGATTTATCCGATCAAATCACTTGATTTCACTAAATTGCAGGCAATACTGAAGAAAGGAGCAAAATATGTTGTAGTCCAAGGTCTGCCAACATCAGGATGCTTGCCATTGGCCTTGACACTTACTCCTGAAGACGACAGAGATAACTTAGGCTGTGTCAAGAGTGTGAACAACCAAACGCACATTCACAACACAATTTACCAAGCCAAATTACAAGCTCTTCGGAGGCAATTTCCTGAAGCTTTAATTACTTATGTCGACTACTGGACTGCGTACCACACGGTCATGGAAAATCCAGGAAGGTATGGTTTCAAGGAGCCATTGAAAGCATGCTGCGGTTCAGGAGGTCCACCCTACAACTTCGACGTGTTGGCTACATGTGGTACGCCCTCTGCAAGTGCCTGCAAAAACCCCTCTCAGTACATCAACTGGGACGGTGTTCACCTCACTGAAGCCATGTATAAAGTTCTTGTCAACATGTTTGTCAATGGAACTTTCAGCCACCCTCCCTTCAATGAGCTGTTAGATAGGAAACTGCGAGGAGGGTGAACATTTTGTAACTTGTTCGCCCAGACTGCAGTGTTGCTCAAAGTGTTCATGGTTCAGGTTTTGTTTCAAAGAATATAAGTATCAGGACACTTTCTAATCCAGTCCACATCCATTAGTTTCAAATGATAAGGTAGCAACAGAATTGGTTGCATGCATTTTGATTAAAAAATCCAGAATAATTTTCTCCTCCTCTTCCAGACCCGTACTATAGCTTCTAACTTAACACTTGACAAGGGCAGCATGGCAGTTTATCAAAGTCCGTAAAAAAGTTACTGTTAGAGACCACCTTCTCTAACAGTATACCAAACCAGAATGACAGAAATCTGCACTGAAAACAGACACAAAGCAGCAGAAGAATAGGGGAACTATGAAATAGAAAGGAAGAGACCATGAGAATTGTTATTCCTCAGCTAGACTTCGAGAGCTAGCTAATCTCCATACAATCACCTTTCCAATGACCATAACCGAATGCCAGTCCATTCCCCCCTAACACCCTTTTATTCCCGTATTCTAACTAACTTCCCCATGACTCACCCTCATCTAACATTTCCTAATTTACCCCCCCGCACTGCCTGAATCTTTCGATTTCCTATTCCTCTTCCCACTATACTGCTGCTGGAATCTAGTCTCAACAGTTACTAATAAATGCATGAAGCAGATGAGGCAGGCATTGTCCATATCTTATAATAAATTTAATTGACATTTTTAATGGGAAAAACTGCAAGAGGCAATATTGACAACTATGCCTCCATTGTGAGGATGTACGTGAACAATGAATCACAGGTTTACCTTAGCGCAGAATCATCGGCAAGTTCTTCGCTATACATGTTTCATCTTCTCAAGCTAGATCAGATGCTCATAATACATTAAGAACAAAGCATCAGGGGTATCCTCAGGGAGTCTTTTTATGTAGAAGTAGAACCGCAACATATCCTTCCTTAACACATTTTTAGTTTCAGAACCCATAAGTCACCCGAATTCACTCTTTTAAGCCAATCTTGTAAAATGGACAAGATTCTGTGTAACATTCTGTTATCTATGTTAAAGCTGCTATGAGTTTAGGAAAACTGCTAAAGTTAGTGATTGTTAGCTTTATCCGAATTTTTATGTTCAACCCATGTTTAAATTTCCTATGCTTGTCTTTCTCAGTAGGAATCAAAGCAGCAACATATCCCATCAGCTTATTAAACTTAACTTCATACTCTGCCAATGACATTCCGCCTTGTTTCAGAATCAGAAACTTCTTCATCTTTCTGTCCAGGTAAATCTTGGGCCTATAGTTTTCTTTAAAGGCTCTCAGAAAATCCTCCTATTTTAGATTGCAAGGCCTGGTGGTACTGCTTAGAACAGTCTTCCACTATTGATAAACTGGGCCTTGTAGTAAGGAAATTGTGTAGTCGAACTTCTCATCTGATTCACAATCCATACGGTCAAAGGCTCTCTCTGTTCTTTCTAGTCATACCTCGTCCTCTACAGGGTCTGTACTTTTATAGAAGTTCACAGCCCTTTGCTTTCGGAGTTTATCGTGCCTCCTTTCCCTTTTCTCGAAAATTTTAGGAGGCATTTTCTCAGATAGAGGTACAGAAGACTCTCTACTGGCTTTTTCTGATCTATGTCAGCTGATTGTTCCACTTGATCACCTGTAGCAGATGACCTATAATAGACAACAATTCTAATTATTATCCACATTTCTCACGATATTTCATACCTAATATTCCTATTTGTCCCTATGGATGCTAAACCATACTCTACGTATCAAAACATTATGAGAATATTATGGTATATAACATACAATAATGGCATGTTAGAGCAGTAACTACAATCCCTTAATCATGGCATCATCATAAATACATAAATGTCACCATATTTTAAAATTGAATCCTTATTTTGTTTCATTAAAAAAACTATATATATATATACACATTATAGCTTTTCAGTAACTTCCAAATATGTACAATGATCCAAACCTAATACAAAAAATGTTATATGAAACAAGAATTAATTAAAAAGTCTAACTAAATCCTTCAGTCTCAGATGACCGACCTTTAAACCATTTTTCTTCACAAAAGTAGAAGAATTGTGCTTCTTGTGGAGTTTGCCTGTCGCTAATATCCTCTCTTGTTTTTAAAATATCAACGTTGCAATTTTAATGAATTTTACGAACTCGATGATGTAACCATTCTCGATGGTTTACTCAATTTATATCACATATCAACACATAATTCACTTATTTCCATTTAGCATATAACATCACATATTCCATTTTTATTTACATACATGACCACACATTATATTTCAGTCATTCAAACACATGTATAAAGTGTATATGCAAATGCTTGTGAGGCTCACTTTCAATTTTTATGTTGTTGTGACTAAGTGCCCAAACTATCACATATCCATTGTGATTCCAGGTTCATTTATGCTATTCCTGATCTGTTGGGGATATAGGGCTCATTAAACAGAACTAATCTTTGGTTTTTAATCACAATCTGAGCTTAAAGCTCAAATTTGGTGGTTACTCATGTCACAACTCTCATTATTTGATTATGCATTCTTGTAATAGAATGCATCACTCGTATTCAATCAATCAGTCACAATTTAAATCACAATTATCATGGAACCTTGATTTGGCATTCAACAATTATGTTGAGTAAACACATAGTCAGTCCAAATTCACATTCAAGAAACATTTCAAATATCACAGTACCAATCACATTTTTCATTGAACATTCAGTGTCCGGAATCATCACAATCTAATTCACAATCATAAACAATTCAGAACATAATTTAGACAACCAAATAATTAAGTGAGACCGTCTAGGTTACTCACAAATCGCTCTAGAAATCCATTGCCTTGAAGTCCCAGCAATGCCTAGATGATGGCGCTCTAAATGCTCCTCTATATCATTCAAAACACATTTACATATATCACAATTTTGGACAATTGTATAAATATTCATTTATTCACATCTATGTATATGAAATATTTACAATGCATGTTCAATGACAATCTTTAGTATCTTATCATTATTCTTGTCACAATATCATTCATATATCAAAACTCACATAAGTTAATTTGTAGTAAGGGTTTAGACCACAATAAAACAATTTGAAACTAATTTCATAACCCAATTGATCATTTCAAATTTTCTTTAAAACGTACTTTTGAGTTCACTTTGCATGATCATTCTGACAAAGAAAATGGAGTAATTTGGTAACACTTCCTACTAGAAAATTGGTCTCCTATGCCTTAAATTTCTAATGACATCAAGATCATATAATTTGGTTCATTATTCTATGAGTTATGCTCAAAATACTACAGACTGAGTACATTTGAAATTTTTGGCTAGTACAGGGTCAAGCACTCAAAGTTGTACAACTCACATCTCTCAGTTTTAATATCCAAAAATTACAAACTTTATACCAATTGAAACATAAGAGAATAAGCTACAATTTTTGTAAAGACAACTTTGTCTGATTCGATCTACATCAATATAGTTTATTCGATAACAATAGGACATGATCTCTATTATAGATAGTGCTACAACCTAAGCCAATACTCAATTTGAAGCTAAATTTTAAGAACTTTAAGGACAGAATTCAAATTCAATTTCTCTTAAAAATTGTAGCCAAATGTCTCTAGTTCAATTTACATTAAGAATCATCTCATTATGGGACTATATATATTCCTTTATATAGGATGAAACCTATGGAATTGAAAGAGTTGAAGACTCAGTTACAGGAGTTGTTGAAAAAAGGTTTTATCAAACCCATCGTATCACCATGAGGAGCTTTAGTCTTATTTGTGAAGAAAAAAGATGAAACTGTGAGACTATACATTGATTATAGGTAACTGAATCAGGTGACAGTAAAGAACAAGTACTCGTTGCCTAGAATTGATGACTAGTTTGATCAATTACAGGGAGCTCAATTGTTCACTAAGTTGGACTTGAGATCTGGGTACTATCAGTTAAAGATAACAGAGACTGATGTACCGAAAAGTGCATTCAGAAGCAAGTATAAGCATTTTCAATTCTTAGTAATATCGTTTGGGTTAACTAATGCCCTAGCTACATTTATGACTTTGATGAATAAGGTGTTTCAACCCTACCTTGATCAATTTTTGATTGTGTTTATTGATGACATCCTAGTGTATTCAAAGAGCATAGAAGAACATGCTAAGCATCTGAGAGTGATCTTACATATTATGAGTGGGAAACAACTATATGTCAAATTCAATAAGTGTAAATTTTGGTTAGATCAAATAGTATTTCTGGGTCTTATAGTATCTGGACAAGGCGTACAAGTGGACCCAAAGAAGATAGAAGAAGTGATGAATTAGAAAGCTCCGAGGAATGTATAAAAAAATGAAGTTTTCTAGGACTGGCTAGATATTACCGAAAGTTTGTCGAGAGATTCTTGTTAATCTCAGCCCCTCTGACTAAACTTATAAGGAAGAATGTAGTCTTCATATAAAATGATTAATGTTAGAAAAGTTTGAGGAGTTAAAGCATCAGTTGACTACGATGTTAACTATTCCATCGAAAAATGGAGGATATGCATATACAGTGGTGCTTCGCATCAAGGATTAGGATGTGTACTGATTCAATATGCAAGGTGATAGCCTATGCATCGTGACAACTAAGGTCTCATGAGATAAATTATTCGATACATGATTTAGAGCTTATTGCGGTTGTTTTTCTCCAAAGATATGGAGACATTATTTATATGGAGAGACATTCCAAATATACACTGATCATAAGAGTTTGAGGTATCTGTTAAGTAAAAAATAATTAAACATGAGACATAGGAGATGGGTAGAGTTATTGAAAGATTATAATTGTATAATTGAGTATCATATGAGAAAAGCTAATGTGGTGGCTGATGCTATAAGTTGAAAGTTTAATAGCAGTGTAGCTCAAATTCAGTTATCGAAACTACCGAGCTTAATTCATTTGAGAGCTTTAAATGTGGAGTTGAATCTAGAACATAATGAAGCATTGATAGCCACACTAAAGTTGAGACCGATGTTGCATGATTGAATTAGAAGAGTTCAGAGTAAAGATCCTGAACTGGTGAAACTGATTGAAAAAGTTAAAATATATACATATTTTGAATTTGAATTGAGAAACGAAACTTTATAGTTGAAACAGAGATTATGCGTGCATAATGTGGATGATCTGAGGAAAGAAATTCTAGAAGAAACTCATATGGTCACCTATGCTATGCATCCTGGTACCACCAAGATGTATAACACGTTGAAGCAGCATTTATGATGGCCTGGAATGAAGAAGCAAGTAGCAGAATATGTTTTTAAATGTATAACATGTCATCGAGTTAAGGCTGAGCATTAGGCTCCAGTTGGGAAGTTACATTTGTTGCCTATTTTGAAGTGAAAATAGATACGAATCATTATGGATTTCATTATGAGATTGCCTAAGAATCTAAAGTAGAATGATGTTATATGGGTTGTGGTGGACCGATTGACTAAGTCAGCCCATTTCTCACCAGTGAGAGAGAATAACTCACTAGACCAGTTAGCTCGAAGGTATGTGAATGAGGTAGTTAGATTGCATGAGATTTCGGTATCCATTGTAACGGACAGGGATCTCAAATTCATTTCGAGATTTTTTAAAAGTTTGCAATCAGTTATGGGCACAAAGTTAAACTTCAGTACTACAGTTCATCCTCAAATAGATGGACAAAGTGAGAGGACAATCAAGACTGTTAAGGATATGCTCAGAGCATGTGCGTTAGAGTTTCAAAGAACTTGGGATCAGTATATAGCATTGATTAAATTTGCATATAATAACCATTATTATAGTAGTATCGGAATGGGACTATATGAGGCATTATATGTCGATCGCCTCTATATTGGGATGAAGAAAGCTTGAGAATGATTGAAGGTTCAAAACTGATACAAGATACTATGGATAAGGTGAAACTAATCCGAAGTCAAATAAAAATAGCTCAAGATAGACAAAAGATCTATGTGATTAACATCGAAGGGATATGGAATACAGTGTAGGAGACAAAGGGTTTCTAAGAATGTCGCCTTGGCGAGGGGTGCTGAGGTTTGGTAAAAAGGGTAAGCTGAGCCCTACGAAAATTAGTCCTTACGAGACCATTGAGAGGATAGGACTATTGACATACAAGTTAGCTTTACCAAATGAAATGTCTCAATTACGTAACGTATTTTATGTGAGTATGCTAAGAAGATACAGATATGATCCAACACATGTGATACTGGCTCAAAAGATTGAGGTTACTAGTAACTTAAGTTATATGAAAGAGCCGATCAACATAGTGGGTTATAAGACAAAGCAGCTGAGAAGCCGAGTAATTCCATTTGTGAAAGACATTTGAAGAAATCATTCAACTGAGTAAACAACTTGGTAAATGGAGGATCATATGAGGAGACAATATCTCCACCTATTCAAACAATTAGGTAAGAATTTTAAGGACGAAATTTCTTTTAGAAGGAGAGAATTGTAACATCCTGTTACCTATGTTAAGGCTAGACTAGTTTATATGAGAAATTATTGAAAAATTAGAAAGTGCATTTCATACTTATGCAAAATATGACATACACATATACGTAAATATTGAGTTTTGTACATTAATATGACTGTACATGCATTCATTGACACTTTTCGAGTATAATTGATTTATAAATGTGAATTGTGGATTTTATTGGTCTTGAAAATTATATTGGTGTGTATTAAAATTAATTTAACAAAATTTAAAATTTGGGGTATTTTGGATTAGTAAAATGTTGATATAAGAGACTAATAGATGTGTGACATGTGGCAACATATATATATATATATATATGACAAATGGCTTACATGTAATGGTGACATTTGAAGAGGTTTTATTAATACACATGGTCGTGTTTATGGTATGAAAAAAATTACTGTAGCTCATTTGTTACTCTTCACCGAAAACACCTATCACCAAGCTCTCTCTTTGTTCATCCAACACCAAAATAGCTGATTGCTTATGGTTGAGTATTTGACTATTGATTCTTACATCAACGTAAGCTTTATTCACGTTTTCCTTCATTTACCAAAATCTTTTGTCCACTCTTACTGTTGGAAATTTAGCTGAACCAAGGTAAGCTTTAAGCTTTATGATATCATGAATGACTTTTGATGATGTTTGAGTGTTTGGAAATGGATTTATGCATGAGTGGAGTAGGAAGAAGCAATTTCAGTGATAATTAGTGGGTTAGAAATTCTGCTAAAAGTGTGATAAAAATGCAGAAAATGAAGAATGTAAAGAAAATAAAAATGCATAAAATGATGAAATGTGTGAATGAGGATATGTTTTGATATTTGGGTTTTAATATGGTATTTTAGATATGTTTGTAAATTATTGGAGCTTAAATGAAAGTAGAAAATATGATTTATGCATAAGATGTGTTAGTTGTAAAAGGTAGGAGTTTGAAATCTAGAAAAAAATAAAAGAAGAAAAGCCTGCGTTTTGTTAATTTGGAGAAGAGAAGAGGAGTTGCACCGAAGGCTTACTGAAGGGAGACTATTTTGAACATCCTTCATTCATTTTGTTATGACTTATTCTCCTAACCTCCAAATGACATGGGATTTGAACCAACAAACTTATAACACATTGTTCTTTATCTCTACCAAAATTTATATTAATCTGAATTAATTTGGAAGAGATTGATTGATGAGTTTTGGATGAAAATATTAAGGTGTTCTGGAATTTGACAACAAGAATGTTTTTACTGAACATGTTTCGATATTTTGACTATATTTTGATATATAGATTTCCTAATGAGATGATTCTTGATTTAAATTGAACTAAAGACATTTCGATACAATTTTTAAGAAGAAATAATTTTGAATTCTATCCTTAAAGGTCTTGAAATTTAGCTTGAAATTGAGTCTTGACTTAGGCTGTACCATTACTTATGATAGAAATATGTCCTGTTGTTATCGATTAAACTATATTGATATAGGTCGAATCAGATAAAGTTAACTTTCATAAATGTTGTAGCTTTTTTTTTAGTTTTCAATTGGTATAAAGCTTATAATTTTTGGATATTGGAGTTTAGAGATATGAGTTGTACAACTTTGAGTGCATGATCATGCACTAAACAAAATTTCAAATGTACTCAGTCTGTAGTATTTTGAGCATAACTTATAAAATAATGAACCAAATTGTATAATCTTGGTGTCATTAGAAACTTAAGGCATAGGAGAACAATTTTTTAGTAGAAAGTGTTACCAACTTACTCATTTTCTTTATCAGAATAATCATGCAAAGTGAAACCGCAAGTATTTTTTTTTTTAAATCTGAAATGATTAATTGGGTTATGAAATTAGTTTCAAATTGTTTTCTTGTGGTCCAAACCTTTAATATAAATTAACTTATGTGAGTTTTGATATATGAATAATATTGTGACAAAAATAATGATAAGATACTCGGGATTGCCATTGAACATGCATTGTACATATTTTATATACATAGATGTGCATAAATGAATACTTATACAATTGTGCAAAATTGTGATATATGTAAATGTATTTTGCATGATATAGAGGAGCATTTAAAGTGTTATCATCCTCTACTTTTTCTTACTCTAAACTATTCTCTTCTTCCTCTAATTTTTCTTCTCATTACATGCCTTCTTTACCCATTACTACACTGCTGCCAATCACTAAACATATACAAACTTTCCCTACTAGTACACATCAAAATAACCAAACTACAAATACACGAAGTTCCTATCCATTAGCTACTACTGAACCTACCTCATCTTCTCCGATATCTCACCCTCAACTTGAGCCACGTCCCATGCACAGAGCCCATAACATGACAACCAGATCACAATCTGGCCTTTTTAAACCTAAATTTTACATGGCAACCCCAAATACAGAACCCACCACTGTTAAACAAGCCATTTCAGATCCAAAATGGCTTGCTGCCATGCAAGATGAGCTCACTGCCCTTCACACAAACAATACCTAGATACTTGTTCCTCCTTCTCCTGGCTATAAAGTGATCGATTATAAAGGGGTCTTTCGCATTAAACACAGACCAGATGACACAATTCTCAAATATAAAACTCGACTTGTTGCCAAGGGGTTTCATTAAACCCTTGGCATTGACTTTGACGAAACCTTTAGCCCATTTGTCAAAGCGTCTACTCTTCGCATTATCCTTTCATTAGTTGTTCATTATACTTGGTCCATCAGACAGGTTGATGTTAACAATACCTTCTTTAATGAGGACTTAACTGAGGCTGTTTACATGTCCCAACCTCCCCAATTCTCTGACCCCAGATATCCCTACCATGTTTTCCACTTAAACTAAGCTATTTATGAGCTCAAACAAGCCCCATGACCCTGGTTCCATGAACTGCGGCGAGCACTTCCATCTTGGGGCTTCCTAAACTCTTTTTTCGATGCAAGTCTTTACATACACAAAATGATAGGGACTGTTACTTACCTTTTGATATATGTAGATGACATTCTCATCACCGGAAATGATCCATCTTACATAGCCAATCTTATTTCAAGACTAAGCTTAACCTTTGCATTTAAAGATCTTAGGGACATCCACTGTTTTTTAGGCTTTGAAACTTATAGAGATTCCACTGGACTCTATCTCTGCCGATCTAAATATATCTTGGACATTCTCAAAAAGACACATATGGAGTGTTGTAAACCTAGTCCTACCCCTATTGGTAGTAGCTCAAAGCTTACCCACTCAGACTCTCCTATTTTCAAAGATCCCACTCTTTTCAGAAGTACCATAGGTTCTCTACAATATCTTGTCCACACTAGACCAGATATAGCCTTTTCAGTCAATCATCTCAGCCAATTCCTTGTCTAGCCTACACATGCCCACTGTGCTACCTGCAAATGCATTCTGCGTTATCTTAAAGGAACTATGCATCTTGGCTTGATATTCACAAAATCCAATCTTAACCTTTTTCTTTATAGTGACTTTGATTGGGCCAGTTGCCCAAATGACAAAAGAAGTACCACTGGATATTTCCTCTTTCTAGGTCACAATTTAATCACCTAGAGCACAAAGAAACAAACTGTTGTAGCCAGGTCAAGCACTGAGGCGGATTATCGCTCAATGGCTACTGCTACTACTGAAGTTTTATGACTGAAAAATATATTTTCTAAACTAGGTGTTCCCATTATCCTACTAACTGTACTCTGGTGTGACAATATAAGTGCTATTTCCCTAGCCTCAAATCTCTTTTTTCATGCTTGTACAAAGCACGTCGAGCTTGATGTTCACTTTTTCCAAGAAAAGGTTTTGGCAGGAGTTCCAACCTAGATATGTGCCATCAGCAGACCAAATTGTCGATATATTGACAAAATCACTACCAAAACAACTTTTCAATCACTTTTGTATCAAATTGAATCTAAGGTTTTGACCTCAGTTCAATTTGAGGGGGGATGTTACAGATACAAATTTACTCAACGGTGACATACACAAGCAACCACAGGAACATTTCAAATGAAAGTCCTAACATTATTCTATAGACTCTTCAACATCGGGATTACTCTCCAAGGAAATTTGTTGTGCAAGCTGTGTGAATTCTTCTAGAATATGTGAGGTGGCAAGCTCACAGCTACACATTTGCGATATTCTAGCTAAAATAAAAAATAGAGTTTGTTAGATTTGTATTATCAAAGGAAATGATGTAATAGAGAGAAGATCAATTAGAAATGAATAAAAAATCTCTAGAATTCCTCTCTTTATAAATTCCGACATCTCCCCTCACTTGTGTCTTCTTCCTTTCTTCTTCTTCCTTCTTCCTGTGTCTCCTCGTCGGTTTTCTTGAAGCCCATTTCTCTGTTGTGGAATCCTTTTCTGCTCGCCGGCGTTGTCTTCTCTAGCCATTGTCATCATGTCCCTCGATGGAGGTATTTTTGCAACTACTGTTGTATTTTTCTGTATATTGGACGAAAGTTAATTTGAGTATTTATTACTTTCGTTTATTTGTGTATTTTGTGATTGGAAAATAACTTTAAGGTATAAATATTAGTGAATAGAAGGGACAAGACGTAATTTTAGTTGTGATATTGGGATAAATTTCTGATACATGTACGGTATTTGATGAAATGTTTGTTCTTTAA
>JANJEY010000003.1:12314865-12328830 GCA_024703695.1 Erythroxylum cataractarum
AGACGTAACGTTGAGCATATAGACGAGCTACACATGGGAAGACGTTTGGCCACAACCATTTCGCGAATGGTGGACAGAATTAAAGAGATGAGGCATTCCTTCGGGGACGTTGTGTGTTGAAAGCGACGGAGATTGCGTTCGCGCCAAATCGTATAGACACAAACTCCCAAAATCCCGATAAGGAGAGGTCGACAATTAACGGGCTGGACAGCAATAGAATTAGTAATCTCGACTAGAGTCGATCTAGGGGCTGTCCAGGAACAGACAGAAGAGGGATGTTTCCAAACAGCTTTGGAGAAGGAGCAATCGAAGAATAGATGGGAGCATGACTCCATCTGATGGGAGCACAAGGGAAATTAATTAAATTTTGATACCAATCCATTATCATTCCTAATTTTTATTCTTCAATCACAAATGATTTCTATGTTCCTTAAACAAATATTGGTATACTGATCTTTTTAAAAGTGAATAAGCTATTTCTAAAATTTATGAAATTCTTTCTACATAAATGTGTAAAGTACGCAGATAATGGTATAAAGTGACTTATGAAACCCTAAAACAACATCAACGAACCACAATAAAAAATACACCTATTCAATGTTCATCTATTTCAAACTTTAATATTAGACTAAGAGAATCAACGAACCACAATCTATTTATTTTTAGGTTTTATTTAATATGTAAGTATTATTAGTTATAGAAATATAACTATTAAATAAGTTTTTTTAATAAGAAAAATAGAAAACGAAAGGGAAGGAGAATTAAACGGCTACTTATTCAACACGTCATACTGAAAGAGGAAAGACGAAGAATGACGTTAGAAGTTATTAATTTTAAAAAATTAGTAACGAAATCATATGATTAACCCTAACCTTAATGATCTTAACAAATACGTCTACATTCGTCCCCTAAATCGAATGTTTGTCGTAACACTGTTCACAACTTTTCTCCAAATTCGCCGTCTTCGCTTCATTGACAAAAGTCGAAGAAGGCACGGAACAAACGAATATTCGAACTCACATTTTCTTTCCCAATGCTTATCCTACCCTAGCTCCTCATAAAATCCCAGTTAGCAGGCAAATTCTCTTTTCTCTCTAATTTAATCTTCTTGTTTTTTTTCACTGATTCGATCTGACCCCAAACAGGAACGAATCCCAGCTTTTCTTTCGAGTTTTTATTTTTTAAGGAAAAAAAAATCCAATCTTTAGTTGGAAAAATGGAGAAGGAAGATAACGCAAAATTGGGTTCAGAAGGAGAGGGTGAGAATAATAGCAATAACAATAACAGCGATAGTACCCAGCAAGAAGAAAACCCTAATTCGGTTGATGAAAGAGTTGAGGAAGGAGAGAGGGAGCCCACTTCAAGAGCTGCAAGAACTCCCTTCACTACTCTTAGTCAGATCGATGCTGACCTCGCTCTTGCTCGTACCTTGCAAGAACAGGTTCGAATTTCTATTTTCTTATCGTATCAAAATTTTCCGAATTTCAATTTATGGTTTTGGATACTTGAGGGTTTCTGCTACTTTGGGCAGTTGTTTTTGCTTAACTGCTTAAGAGTTTGCTATACTATTATGGAAATTTACTTTATGTTCACGAGGAAAATTAATTGAAGTGTAATCTTTCATTTCTCAATTACCAATAACCTAAAAAGAACGTATTTTTTTGGTGTTTTAGTGCATGTTTGATTCGTCGTTATGTGGTATTGTTGTGGTATAGGAAAGAGCATACATGATGCTGAGAATGGAAGGGAGTGATTATGGAAGCTGGGATGCTGGGAGCTACTTGCATGATGAGGATGATGATTTTGATGATCCTAATGACGAAACAGATGAAGATGATGACGAGGAGGAGGGACATGAATATAATGAGACTGACGCCGATGATGATGTGGATGCATTTGACGTGCATGATCATACTGACGATGCAGTTGCGGATCGTCTTGTTGTTGAATTTGACCCAGATAACTTTTCTGGTGATGAGGCTTTTGCCCGGGCCTTACAAGAAGCAGAGGAGAGGGAAATGGCTGAAAGACTGTTGGCTCTTGCTGGGATTCAAGAGAGTGAGTGCTTATACTTGCTAACTCTTAACACTCTTATTCGTAAGTGTCATCAATGCTTAGACTGATAACATGTGTTATAGGAGAAATTGAAGATGTAGAGGATCATGGAGCTCTCTCTCAGGTGTGAACTCTATTTAATCCTAATCCTAATCATATTTCTCCCTTCTTCAGTTATCTATCCTGCCTGTTTGGTTAGCGACCTTGCGCATTTTACTGATATTAGCATGTGATTGATATGTCAGAATGTGCATAAGTGGTTCTTTTCTTTCTGCAAGGTGTTGCTTAGTTAATGGTTATAGCACTTGCAGATTGACAAGATTGTTTAACGTGACTTATAGATTGTTAGCATCATTGCCCTTATGGAAGGACATAATTGGTTTGAGCTATAATTTCACCTGTTTTCATAGGTTAGGATAATTGTTCCCTTGTGTTTAATGATGTCTTTATTGACTGACAGTTTGAAGTGGATATGTGAGTCCAGATGTTTGTGATATAAATCCTTATTGTGGTAATCTTAAGTGTTTTATTTTCTCTTTTGAACATACAGGACACATGGGAAGATGTTGATCCAGATGAGCTTTCTTATGAGGTCAGCCTGACTTCTGTCCTGTGCTTATAGTGGAGTTTGCTTTTTCACTTTATTTTCACTTTACAAGTCATTTGTTCTAGGAGTTGCTTGCATTGGGTGAAGTTGTTGGAACTGAGAGCAGGGGGCTTTCAGCTGACAGAATTGCTTCTTTGCCCTCAGTAAAGTACAAATCAGCAAGCATTCAGAATGGAAGCAATGATTCGTAAGTGCGAATGCCCAAGTCTTAACAGCCTGTATCAACATGGAAACTGAATTTCTGTGATTTTATTTCAGCTGTGTCATCTGCCGTGTGGATTTTGAAGATGGTGAGACACTGACAGTGCTTTCTTGCAAACATTCATATCATTCAGAGTGTATAAATAATTGGTTGAAAATAAATAAGGTATGTCTTTGAGCTTATGACTTTACCACTAGGTTTCTGTCGTGGTCATACTAGAAAGTTTTTGTTTAGTGTCAAATGTGCTTTCTCATGCGGGATCAATGTGAATTTTCATCCCTGGATTCTATGTTTTGTTTTACATAGATTGGTGTTACTACACTACATTGTGCCCCTTTAAATGAGTGATATTTGTGGTGGATCAACTCCATGATGATTTCCTTTTCATTTATTCCAGCTAACTGAGTTCAATAATATCTTACTTCAATATGTCATGTAATTCTTTTTACCGGGGGCTGAGTTGTTTGTATGGTAATTCTGCGTTAAACTGGTGGATTCCATGGCTTGAGAAATTGTCACTGTTACTTTCCAATTGTTGCTGCCATCTCAATGGCTCTTTTCATGAAAGTTATGTTGGAGACCATAGAACCTTTAGACGCCCTCTAGGTGTTCAGATTCAAGTCCTGCTATTTTAGTGCCAGCCTCATAGCTGGGGTTTTTGGTGAACAAATAGGGGTAAATATATGGGGGATAACAATCACAGTTGTTATCTGATGCATAACTTCTACTCTGGAGGCCATGAACACTGTAGATTCGTAACTTATTTTTCTGCTTTCGCATTTTTTACTCAGTTAGCTTATTTATTATGTAATATTCTTGAACTTTAAATAGGATTGAAGTATTTTTGCTTTCCCTTGCTAGAATGGCTTGAAGTCAATTATCTCTTCCTATTGTGAGGAGATGTACATAACATAAATGTGATCATATTTACAGTCTTTGCTATACTGCAACTTAATTCAGCTTATTGCAATTCAGCCCTGGTTAGCTACCCTTAATTCAAAAAATTTTGGTTGTAATTGAACCATTTCAATTTTTTTTGGCATAGATGATTTTCTTATTGGATAGTCTACATTTGCACTGCTTTTTAGATTTGTATTCCTGATTAAAGTATAGCACTTTATAACAAGAAGTATTAATTCCGCTTAAGTGTTGCACATTGGTCTATAAGCTATGTGCTCCAGATTTTATATGATATGTATTGAGAATATTAAAGGAAACATCTATTGAGGAGATATTTCAGGATTGCATCTGAAGGAGCATTAACCATTGATTTGCCTCAATTCTTCTTAACATTGAAAAGTGACTAAATTTCTTTAAAAACTAATGGTGAAGAATCAACAGGTGATGATAAAAATGTCGTTCTCTGCATCTTCTGCTTTCTTTTGTTTGGGCCGAATACAATTAGATGAACAGTGATGGTGATGTTTATTGACAAGGCTGCCTATGCAGTAAATTGAGTTTGAATCTCTTTATAAAAGAATTTTTTTTAAGTTTTGACACCGCTCAAACCATATTTTGACCTGGTTTTATCAACTATGTTATTTAGTAACGTTATTGTATTCACAACTTTATAAAATCACGTTACAAAGTATTGAAAGGGTTTATTTTGTTACTTTGTCAGCATTATGGAGATCATTTGAGTTAAATGTGTGCCCATTTGCAAATTAATCAGAAAAGTACCAACACCACGAAATGTGTCAATCTCTTCCCCTTTTTCTGGATGAAAATTGCCAACAGTGTGGCATGGAAGACTAATATTATTGGGTTTCATCTTAAGCCAACCCTTCTCTTTCTCTCCCCTCGTCTTGAACACTCACAAAAATTTGCACGCACTCGTATATGTACCTGCATATGGACATGCTTTATTATGTTATTTCCAATATGGTGCCAGTCATTTGTTTAGGGAGCTTATATCTTTTAATTCTTTTGATGTTGGGTTATGGTTTAAGGGTCATGTCATGTTTCCACTCCATGGAACTCGTTCAGCAGTTCCTTTAATTAGAATCATATTGGTTCTCTATTGTGACGCATATCACGTAACTCAGGCATCTTATCAACTTGTTTTGGCGACTGCAGGTGTGCCCAGTTTGTAGCACTGAGGTATCCTCCTCCGGTCACAAATAGCGTTGGTTGGACCATCAGCTTTTGTTCAAGAATGCCTGCAGATGGCTGACCAGCGGAGTAACTCTCTCATGCACCTCACTTTGGTCTTTGTTTTTAAAGGCCATTGTATCCATTCCTGTATCAATTATATTTTTATTTTCACAAGGTGGTTTTTATCTCTCTTCCTATCTACCTACTAGCTATCGCCTGGAACTCTTTTAAGTGCCACATTGTCTCTGTAATCTTCTGCTTTAGCAGTGAAACAGCAGGGATTATATTCCAGATTGGTTCTTTCATTGAAGATGGAATTTTATAAATGTTTGATTTTTGGATTATTGTCCTGTTTCTTGTATATTCCATTTTAGTAGTAATGTTGCTCTAGTAAAGGAAATTAGAAGCAAGTTCAAGAATTGCTAAATTAGTTAAACCTTTTCTCCCTATTTAAGACTATAGGATTGGTTTTACTCTGTTGAGTTGTTTAGTAGGGCATATTCTTTTCCTTCTAGGATTTCTACTCCCTTATTATATATCTAGGGCTGTTTGTTTGGTTTCTGATGAAGTTTTTAATTTTTATTTTCTTTCAAATAAAAACATATTTTTATTTAATTGTTAATGTCTATAGTTATATTTTTTATCACTATTAATAACATAGGATTTTAAAATAAATTATTTTGAATTAAATAATTTATTTTAATTTCGTGTATATTCATTAAAATAAATAATTTAAAAATGAACTTTTATTCAAAAATCAATACTAAATTTAAATATATTTTAATTATTAATTTAATTTTTATTTGAAATGTTTAATGATATTTTAAATTTAATTATATTTATTAATAATTATTAATTAAAAATAATTAAAATTATTAAGTAAAATTGAATTATTCATAATCTATGTTAATAAGTAATTAAACATATATATAACATTAAATTAAATTGTTTATAGTTTTTAAGGATAATTAATATATTAAATAACTAAATATAATATATATTTTGTTGATAGGAAAAAGTAAATAAAAATAAAAAACTATTTAAAATTTTGAAAATGGCAAAAATTAAAACTAAAAATAAAATTTTTATGGAATTTAAAAATAAAAGTAGAAACAAAAGTCTCTTTATTTGTGCTGCATTTAGTCTTTTTGTATTTGGCATATTCAGCAACCAGTCTTTCTCAATTAGAGGGACCAACGAATAAGTTGGCCTCAGTGCTTCCCTTATAAAACCTTTTATGAGGCAGACACAAACATATTAGTGAGCCAGAATTATCTACTTATTGCGGTGGTGACGACTCGATTTTCTGTTTCTCTTTTTGTACCAAATATGTTTAAATTGATGCCGCACTAGTTTTTAAATTACTTGTTTTGAATTAGCAATGAAGAATAAAGAGATGCATGGTTGATATTTCATAAAGCCTTCATGAAAAAGGAAGAACACAACTCAATAAAAGGAAAGAAAAAGAAGAAAAGAGCACAGCTAAGCTTTACAACTATAAAGACATACGTATAAGTATGTAACATTTACGAACATGGTTGCTTGAGAATCTGACTTGAAGTAACTGTAGCTTCAAACATTATTGATGTCTTAATACGGGTAAGATTCTAAAAGTTAGCAGTTCTAGCTTCCATTAGAGAATCCTGTTTTGTTGAACTTGAAACAGATGATTGTATTTCTTGTTAATACAGGTCCTGATCTATCCCAAAACATCTTCACTACTCATAAATTCTGCTAAACATAGGTCGACGAAGTGTTCAAACTTGCATGTTAAAGTTACAATCCCATATACTTTATGTTATATTTTCATTCCACTACATAGATAAATTGTCGCACAAAGTTACAAATTAATCACAGCAAACCACACAAACAAAGAGTTAAATCATCAGAAACACATCCCATATGTTTATAAAATCATAGTTTAACCACACCTGAAAGTTATAAATCCAGTAGAAATAACTAATCTGACATCAAAATATATTACTCAAGTAGTTCCACAGCAGAAGCCCCTCCATCAAATCGATCTACTAATCCTGCAGTCTTATCTGCGATAAAAATGATATATCATGTCAGAATAATTGATAGGCTAAAACTTAAAAGCTTAAGTAGAAATCTTTCATATTATGATGATAATTCACAAACTATAAGTAACCTTATACCAGGACCTTAGAGATTGGGCTGAGCGAGCTGGAGATGGTAAGGGTGAAGCTGAGGAGGGATGGTTGCAAGCTGAAGGACACTACTGGGCTCTCCACAGAATGGAAATTGATCCAACACTTGATGCTGTTCATGTTGATGATGATGCTCTGCTGGTTTTGCTTCCATGGCTGCTTGCTGATACTCCAGTGCTGCTCTATGCTCATGAATCTGAAACGGATAAAAAAGAAAGAAGTTTACACATTGTTCTTACTACTTGTTTCTAAAATATATGCTATTCATATTAATACAAATAGATAAGTAATTAAGGTGGTGGATAAGAGTCTATCCTCACCCAACGGTACATGTTGTTGTTTTCTTCCTCCAGCAGTCGCTCCTAATTGGTACGTGATCAAATCACAGAACATCAACTTAGGTCTTTGCATTAATAAGAATACATATTGATATGTGTCAAGGAGTGTATAGAATGTGTATTTGTGGTAGGAGATGGGCGATAATAAAAACGCTTAGGTACCTTTCTGCGAAGATTATCCAGCTGCTGTTGCAAGAGTTCATTCTATTTGTGCATGCGTATAAAGAGAATCAATTGATTAGAACCCAAAATCATAATCGAAATCATCTTTTTTCAATTCCTATGTCGTTCACAGTATTAAGTAGCTACAAATCTTATTAGACAAACCCTACCGTGGTGAAAAAGAAACGATAATAAAATTTTGTTCTTAACTAAAGCAATTAGAACCCTTGAATATGTGTGAAATAGTTCTAATAAATAACTTAATCCTCCCAAATAATTAGGAGTATTAATAGAACTTTGAAGTTTACTGATTACCTTCCTATCTCGTACTTTATTCACAGATCGTTCAAGATCATGTTCTAGTTGAGTTAACTCTTCAAAAGGGATAGTCGTCATATCCTCGCCAGTGTAACGTCGCATGCTTAGCTGAAGACGACGTGTTTCTTTCCTCAACATTGCCAATTCAGTATACAATTGTTCCTATAAAATGAAATTCAGGAAACACAAGAAGTAACTTCAAGCATGAGATGACAAACTTGAATAGATTATGTGTTGAGAATATTTACCCGACTGTCATGCTCAGGAATTCGCGTCCCTGTAACCTTTTGGTACCTTTCTATTATCTGCTCCATCCTGTAATAGATAAAGATTCATCATGATTCATTTCTCTTTTCCATTCTTCTGTTTTTTTTTTTTTTTGTTTTGAGAAAATTAAAGAAAAGATAGCTAATAGACAATCTTCTTCTTAATTGAATGCATAATAATACATGTTTTTTTTTTCTGAATGCAGAATCTGATTAGTGTTTTAATAACAAATTTTTGTATCTTGAAAATGGAAATTATTAATTAATCTAGCAGACTCGTAGAGTTTAATCTCCTGGAATATTGGATGAAGACCTCGATGTTGGATATGTTAGTAGCTTAATTCCAATTGGTTCTGACAGCGAAAAGATAATGGTATTTGAAAACTATCTCTAGGTCTATGTTTCCTCGTTAATATATTAGAAAAGAAAACGGAAGAAATTAAAAAGAGTTAGTGACCTCATCCATGAGGGTTTGCAGTCAGGCCAGGGAATAATTGCTTCAGTCTTCAGATAATAACATGGCCTGGACCTTATTGCCTTTCTTAGTTTGGAAAACGGAAAAATGGCTAATGATTCAACTGAAGGACTTGATGGTCAACTATAACCAAGGATTGAGATGAATAGAAACTTCTTAAGAAAAATCCCAAGCAGTTTCTAGGGTTAGCTCATCATGAAACTTGACCACCAGACAACTATTACACTTACTGATTCTTCTCATAATTCGCAAAATTAAAACTACAGTTAAATCTACAGTTGCATATGTTACAAGCATCTTATGTTTCACAAATTCTTCTTCTCAGGGAAGCAAAAGATTATAATCTAAAAGTTCTCTAACATGAAGAGAAAAAAGGAAAAGAAATGATAAGCTTTGTCAGAAGCATGCAACAGATTTATAGTCTGCAGGTGGATTTTTGGTTAATGTATGGAGAATTTTCTGAAGAGATGAGGGTGAAAGCAAAGAGAACATGGTAAAGAGTGAAACTGAAGTGGACCTTAAAGGTTCAGTGCAATACTGGCAGATCTTGCCAGTGCTTGAGAAGATTATGAGGCCAATCTGTGCATCACAGAGGACTGAGAGTTCATGTGTCTTCTTCAGAAGGCCTTGTCTACGCTTGGAGAAGGTGACTTGCCTTGTCGTCTGGTTTTCAATCCTCTTTATTGGTATCTTTCCACGACCCATGATTCTGAACAAGCCTTGATGTAAAACTCTTCTACTTGGGGAAATGTTATGCCGGAATTCCTGGTTTTTTCATGCCAAAGAACTCCAGGGATTAATTCCAAAAGACCACATAAGGGAATGTTTCGATTTCACTTTAGCTCTCAAATAAATGGAAAGTAGAGTAAGAGTTGAATTTCCCATCATAAGGATGAGTTTCAAGTAAAGGATTAGAAGGCATAAAACAAATAGGCAAATGGAAACTAAGCTTCTGAAACCTGAACTGATGTGTTAGTGTAATTTCTAAAACCATTTCAGGCTTATGAGAGAGATAATAGAGAAAGAGAGAACATTTTGTATACCTTAGTCTCTCCTCTTCAATTCCTTGTAGAATTGGAGCTAGAGTAAGAAGAGGCAATTCATTCTATAAGAAGATCACAACAACCTTATAATGTGAATGCCATGCATATTGGAATATACTATATATAAAGCTCAAAAGGATGTCAAAGAGAGATGATCTTGACCAAGTGTTAGGTTTGATCCATGGTTGAGGTTAAACTATATATCAACTTCTATGGTGCATATTACATCATGGGATTATACACTTCCAAGAGAATAGTGGTATAGCATGTAATTTTTCTCTATGCAAGAAGTTTTCCATTGTTGTCATACATTGAAAGCTTGGACAAAAGTGTTGTGTGACTCTTAACAACTCTCTCTGCGTTTGATCTGTCAAGTTACCTGAGCTTTCCCATTTTTGGAATGCTTTAACATTGGTTAGAAAACTGAGGTTCCCACGAAAAGAAGCCAAATAAGATGGGGTTGGGTAAGAAAACCCACAAGAACTATTAGGACACGACAAAGAGTTACAATCTCTCAGAAAAACTCTGAATGCATTTATGGTTCATGGTGTTGATGATGAACCCAAAAGCATCATTGCGAACTTTGGGAAACTAGTTAGACTGCGTAAAGTGAAACTGATAATGCACTTGAATGAGTTGTAAGCTTATTAATATCACTGGTTAAATCATCACTAATATTCCTTTCCAATAATTCATTTCATACCTCCATATCAGTTCATCTTCCCAAGTTCCTTTTGTCCTTTACCAAAACCTGCAAAATTAGCAATTGAAAGAGTTCCAAGGATAGAGTTCACTCTTGCCAGAAGCTATGAGGCTTCTATTGGGAGAGATGTTTATCTTACTCCTTTATTTCTGATTCTACAGAACTTGCTATACTTTTTTATTGTGGTTTCGACACCGATTAATTTCTATATATATATATATACACTTTCGTTATTTTATTATACATTTTTCCAAATAAAACAAATTTTAGTTTTATTATTATTATTGATATGTTACAATTTTATTAATAACGATGGTTAAGTATTAATCAAATTTATAGATATATTGATTTTATAAATAAAAATTTTAACATATTCTTATAATATTTATAATAAAAATTATTATATTTTATTAATAATAAATTAAAAATTTTGAAATTTGTGAATTTAAAGAATATTTTAAAATATATTTCTTAATGTTAGAGATTATGATTTTGTGATTTAACTGGGTATCTTTAGGGATTATAATTATAACTTACCTTATATGAATAAGATAATCTAATATATAAAGGGTGTGAGAGAGGTTGACTTCAATAAGCTCTTCCTATCCTTTTTCTTAATTCACATAACTTCTTATCCTTTTTTTTTAATTTATATCATAGTATCAGTTTTCTAATCCTATCTCTAACTCCCTTTTTCCTTCATTTTGTTCCAACTGATAACACATACTTAAACCTTTATCATAAAAATAAAACTAACCTTAACAATCTAATATCCTAAAGATAACTCAGCCACCGATCACCAAGTCAGAGGAAGAGGGGCCATCGACGAGTGTCCCGCGCACCACCGTCAGCCGCTGTTCAACTGCCACTTGTAGCCCATCCTTTTGGTGAAGTTCTGTTGACCTTGTTGTCATGGAATGAGTCACAACAACTATGGAAACCTATTGTTGATGTGTTTTTTTTTTCTTTCTTTTAATTGCTAGAAACCAGGTTTATGTGTTTAACCATTGTCGGTGATGTGTTTTTCTGTCTTTAATTGTTGGAAACTAGGCTTGTATGTATAATCATCGTTGGTGGTTTTGTCATACTCGTATTTGTATCTTATGATGGTTATGTCATATTTGTAGTCCCTCTTTCGTTGTTGTATAGTTGTTAATATTTGATATTCAAATTTTTGCACTGCTATTCTTACACCTGATTCTCAACATCTTTCTATATCAGTTACATGATGAGTGATTTCAGAGCTGAAAGTATTGAGGGATAATCACCAGTTATACTTCAACAAATCACAAATTGAATGAAACAAATTATGTTGCTTAAGAAAAGGTGATCATTGTATATCTCAAGGGCTTTGGAAAGTATGAACATCTCATAGATCTAGCACCTGATATTAAGTTGATAGGTTATAAGAAGTAGGAACAAATGACAATCAAATAATGGCAAACCTTTGAAACACCATGGAGTCAAATATTGCTGACATGTGTCAACATAGTAAAGTCCGCAAAGGAGTTATAGAAGTATGTGAGACTTTTATTTTCCAATAACGTTAATTATATATATGGTTTATCTATAAAATTGTTCAGAGAGAGAAGAACCATACCAAGTCTTTTTCAGAAATAAATAATCTATTTGCAGAATATTTAATATACTACTTGATAACAACAAATAAGGATCAACTGCTAGAAAGAGAAGAGTTATTTGTGCTGAAATACTCGGCTAGCTTAAGACTAAAATATGAACCAATTCAAGCCTAGATACTCGATGGCACTGAACTTCCATTACTTACAGAGATACATTCATGAGTATCTCAATCCTTGAAAGGGATAATACAAGAAAGTGGTGATAAGTTTGCTCTAACTATTCACAATAGTGGAAATAGAGGCTGAATTAACCGAGCTGGTTGTGGTGATCATGGAGGAAAAGGCATAAGAGGCCAAAGGAAATGTAACCATTATGGAAAGGATGGGCATGTTTGGGACTATTGTTGGGATTTACAACCATAGTTGTACCCAAAGTCATTTCAGTCTGCTAATATTATGGAGGCTTCTAATGATTCTTCCTTAATAAATGGAAATAAGTTGGTTTAGCTTTTCTCCGGTATCAAGCAATCAAGCAAGCAATTACACCAATTGTGTCGTTTGCTCACCTAGGTAATCATGTAACTTGTATATCGTCTTCTTTTAAACCTTGGGTTATAGATTTAGGAGCCAATAATCATATTAAAGGTAATCTAAATTTTTTTGATTAAACTACCATGTATTAGACTTCCACCAACTTCCTGTTGCTAATGATTCCAGTACTAGTATAAGTGGGGTTGACATTGCATTACCTTCTCCTTTAATGATGTTATTAGCAACACCATATATTCCAAAATTTTTATTCAACTTAATGTCTTTTAGTAAACTAAATTATTGAATTGCTATATCTCTTTTTTCCTCATTTTGTTGTTATCCATGATTTTAAGACAAAGAAGATGATTGGAGGAGGGCAAGAATCTAGAGATCTCTATTATTCTGACAACCATTCAACTTGCTCAGTTGTAGCTTCACCTCTCCAAATCTACAGTCACCTTGATCATCCATCCATCCAAAAAATTTTAAAAATTGATTCCTAATTTGAATTCAAATCTTTATTTAGATTATGAGTCTTGTCAACTAGGGAAACATCATCATATTGCCTTTTCGTCCAGGGTTCATAATCAAGTCGCAAGCCATGTTGCGTTAATTCATTATGATGTTTGGGGTCCATCTCGTGTAACCTCAAAAATTGGTTTTCGTTACTTTATTTTTTTATGATTGGTCTAGAATGTCTTGGTTATATCTACCAAAAAATGTTCCAAATTGTTTTTTATTTTTCAATTCCTTTGCTCTAAAATGAAAACTCAATTTGGTTGTTCAGTTTGTATCTTTAGAAGTGACAATGCCAAAGATTATTCTTCTAATCTTCTTGTTCTCACATAACACAAAAAAAGGTGTTGCTGAAAGAAAAATCGGGCATGTCATAGAAGTTGTTTGAATCTTACTAACTGTGTAACATCCCGTCACCGATGGGATGGGTACAGTTCACCTCATACGTATTCTGTATACGTATTCTACATATGCATTCGTAGCCTCTACATCATTGATAAATGTTCATATGGGCACAATTGCACAAGCATATTTATGTACATGTATGTATGACAGATTTCCGACTTAATTGTGAAATGGGAGATTTTATGATTAAGGATTAATTGTGCTTTGATTTGTAAATTGGAGTGTTAAATTGAAATTAGGAATTGAGAATTGAAAATTAGAGTATGTGATTAGAGGTTTTCTAATTTTGAGGATTTATAGGAATTTTTCTGGAATTTTTAGAGTATCGAGTCCGGACCGGAGAACCGGGAAAAATGACTTAGTGACTGATTAATTATGATTCTGGTTCCGAATTTGATAGACAATGGTTATGAGGTAATTTGAAATATGATTTGAGGAATTAGGGTATGAACCATTGGAATTCGGGAGAAATTAGAATTAGAAATTGGATCGAGGTTGT
>JANJEY010000003.1:12328930-12363254 GCA_024703695.1 Erythroxylum cataractarum
ACCAGACGTCGCGGCGAGGGGAGTTCAATTTCTGAAATTTGATTTTGTTCCTCTTGAGGTTTTTGAATTAGGGAATTTGGAAAGTATGGATTCAATTAGATATGGATTGATTTCAATTTAGAGATTATGAATTCGGGATTACGAATTTCAATTTAGGAAAATAGAATTTTGGGAAATTAATTCGATGGTTTTCGAAATCAAATGGCAATTGATCAGTGAATTTGATTCTGATTGAAAGACAATTCCTATATATTGAAAATTGACTTTGGAAGATATAGAACTTAGTCAATTGACATATGGTATTAGAAATTGCTATGAATTAGAGTGTAAGTGCAGAAATGAGATAATCAGGATTTGGGGTCTGAAATATCATAACATGCATAGTACATCATTCATTTGAGGCATTAACACTTCTGATTATTGAAATTGATACAATTAGTAATATTCGGATATTATCATCATTGTAGCGGCTCAAGTGGAGCGTCAATCCTCTGACGTAGCAGAGACTTCCCGACAGTAGCTCGGAAGTTGAGAGGTGAGTAACCTAGTTGGTTTCTCAATCTATAATGTGTTAAATGCCTTGTGTGAACTATCTATGCATATGATTGAGTAATTCGCATGAATTGTGTTATTGTGAATTGTGACCGCATGCTAGGCATGAATAGAATCAGTAACTGACAGTTGTGACCGGAGCACATTCTAATCTGATCAGAGCTATAAGCTCGTCTATTGTGATAAGTGATAAGGGAATAGTGCATACCCAGAGGGCCCTCCTATCCCTAGTACGCATGGGCAGTAGTGCATACCCAGAGGGCTCTCCTATCCCCGAAAACGCGATTTCTGTGTGATGTGCCCAGAAATGGGAAAATTTTGATGCCCAGTCACAACATTAAAATAAACTGGAAATCATTATGCATTCAGTCTATGATTGTGCTGTGAATTTGATATAGGATTAAATGCAAATGTGTGATCATGATTTAATGAATTTATGATTTGTGATTTAGAATGTGATATTATGTTGTTGTACGCAAATTTTGTGTAATGCATGAATTGGGTGAACCATCGATGATAGTTACTCATTGAGTTCGCAAATTCACCCAAAATTGTGACTATTTTTCAGGACAGCGATAATGTGATTCCTAGCTCCAGATTTTTGAGACTTTTCCTGCTGTGTGACTGCCGGCGAGAGGAGCATGGCCCACAGGTCGGTCAGCTGGGATCTTTTGGGATATCTTGTGGATGACTTATCTAGGAGTTGTGTTAGTTCTTTTGGGCTTGTACAGTTGTATCTATGACTGATGATGTACTTATAATTTTAAGAAAAAGAAATGAGAAGTACTCTTTGGTTTTAAAATTTAGTGAATGTGATCTTATAGAACTGCTTTATTATTGTGATGCCATGAGAGTTATAGAATCGATCGTATCGTAGTGCACCCTCATCGTAGGGTATGTATCGGTATGACCTACGGGCGTCCCGGTGTATACTCTACGGTAAGGGGGCGTTACAAATTGAGATGAAGGTTCTTAAGGAATTTTTGAGTGATGTTGTCCTCACTGCGTGCTACCTTATTAACATAAAGATATCCATTACTCTTAAAGATCAAATCCTTTATATTTGTATGTTCCCTAATAGCTCTTTGTTTCCTCTTCAACCTCGTATCTTTGGATGTGTTTGTTTTATCTACCAAATCTAGCCAAAAGTTAACAAATTGTCTCCACGGGCAATCAAATGTATCTTCCTCAGTTACTCGAGATCACAAAAAATTTTATCGTTGTTACAACCTCTTACTTGAAAGATTCTTTGTGTGTGTAGATGTGACATTCTAAGAGAACACTACATACTTTTTCTAAGAGTCAAGATGCCAAAAACTTTCATTATTATTTACTCTCACTTGTTGACAACTCCTTGGATAATTCTCCTAAAATTTTAGACAATTCTCCTGCAAATTTTAATCCTTCTTATCTTCATAATTAATTTTCTGGAGCAATTTTATAGGTTTATTCTCGACGACCTCGTTGAAAGGTAGATGGTCATCTGGATAAGCCCTCTCCTCCAACGCCTAATTTGTCTCCAGATTTGAAAAACAGTGATCTAGATTGACCTATTGCTTTACAGAAAGGTAAACTAGTTTGTATGAATCATCTGATTTTCAATTTTGTTTCTTATAACAATGTGTCCATCTCCTTTTGTTCTTTTTTATCAAGTCTAGATTATGTGTTTATACCTAAAAGTAAAATAGAGACTATAAAGAACCTTGGGTGGAAGCAAGCTATGCAAGAGGTAATAGATATTTTATGGTTAAATGACACCTAAAGCTTGTTATTCCTCCTCCAGATGCCTTAATTGTTGGTTGTCGATGAGTATATACTATTAAGACACTTACTGATAGATCTATTGAATGACTTAGGGCTCTTTTTGTTGCTCAAAGATATACACAAGTCTAGGGTATTGATAATTCTAAAACTTTTTCTCTTGCGACAAAATTGGCGTCAATCCATATTTTTATCTCCTTAGCCGCAACTTATTATTAGCCTCTTTACCAACTTGACATCAAAAATTCATTCCTTTATGGTGATCTAGAAGAAATAATTTCTATGGAGCAATTTCTAAGGTTTGCTGCTCAAGGGAAGTCTTGAAAAAATGTATCTATTGAAGAAATCTTTACATGGTTTAAAACAATCCACTAGAGTATGATTTGAACGATTTAGTTCAATTGTGAAAAACTTGATTTGAAGTAGTATGGAGTAGACCATTTGATGTTTTATGAATACATAAGATTTGGTAAAAATCTATTGATCGTATATGTTTATGAAATTGTTGTTACTAGTGATGATCGAAATGGAATTCACAGATTGAAAGAATTCCTGTAACAACAATTTCAAACAAAATATCTTGGTCTTTTAAAGTATTTTTGGGAATTGAAGTTGCAAGATCTAAAGATGATTTTTGTCTCTCTCAATGCAAGTATTTTTGTGATCTCGTAGAAGAAGTTGACTAATTAGGATGTAAACCGGTAGATTCTCCAATGGATCCCAACATTAAACTTGAAAAAAAAAACCAAGAACTCTTGATATATCCAGGAAATTGTAGGAGACTAGTTGGAAAATTTAACTATCTTACAGTTATTAGGCCTGACATTTCATTTAGTACAAGTATGGCAAGTTAATTTATGCAATTCCCTCAAACCAGCCATTGGAATGCAACTATTCAAATCTTGAAATACCTCAAACACAATCCTAGAAAAAGACTTTTGTGTAAAAACCATAAGCATTGTTTAGTTCAAGCCTATAGTGATGTTGATTGGGTTGATTCTAAAATTGATAGGTGATCTATTATAAGGTATTGCGAATTTGTTGATCGTAATATAATTTCATGGAAAAGCAAGAAACAAATAGTAGTTTCTTGTTCAAATGTAGAATTAGAAAATAGAGTCCTAATATATACAACCCGAAAACTTGTCTAACATATGTTACAAGAACTTGGATTTCAGCTAACACAACCTATGGAGCTAATTTGTAATAATCAAGCAAAAGCTAATTTGTGATAATCAAGCAACCATTTACATTGCTTCTAATCTAGTTTTCCAAAAAAGGACAAAGTATATTGAGGTAAACTATCACTTTTTGGGATATAGAAAGCTTAAAAAATTGTTATAAAAACTACTATGTAAAGTTTGAGGACCAATTAGCTTATCTATTTACCTAAGTATTTGGTTGAAAGTTATCTAACAAAACTATGTAATAAGATTGGAGCGTATGATATATTTGCTCCAATTTGAGAGGGATAGTTAAAGATTATGATTTGATTAAGTATCTTTAGGGATTACGATTTTTGATTTGATTGAGCATCTTTAAGAATTATAATTGTGACTTACATTATATGAATGAGATAATCTAGTATATAAAGGAAGTAAGAGCTACTGATTTCAGTTAGCTCTTCCCAACCTTTTTCTTGATTCACATTATTTGGATAATTATTAAAATTTTAAAAATTATTTAAAATAAAATATATCAAATTATTAAATCGTATCAATCATAATTCTTATTAATATTCAAAGCTTTAATTAATCATAAATCATATTTTAAAAATTAATTTATTTTTTTATTAAATTTAAAATAACTAAACATGTCTAAATTTTATTGTGTTCTGATGTCAAGTCATGAGATTTATTAACTTATTAACATTTCTCTATGTTTCCTTGTCCTAACAAGGAATTTGATTCCAAGACAGCCGACAAGCCAACAATTGGCTAGAAAGCTCCATTACTCAGTTATGGCGACAATGGAGGAAGTTGGCGTCTTGTATAGTGTTCTCATCAGTTTATATATGTTTACTCTATGTAATATGTATACATTTCAGGTAAGAAAAAAGTATGATTCAAGTTTAATTATATAAACATAAAATCACTTCAATTCTTCTGCAACTCTCTAATTGCACTTTGAGGCATTAAAGAGAAAGGGGTACAAGAAGGTATTAACACGAGTAAAGACATGAATCTTGGTTTGGGTAGGCCTGCACTATTGAGGTTTTGTTCCATTTGATCTCTTAGGTCGTCTCTTGGGATTTTGGGGAGTCGAGCTCAAGTGATGTGAGGCGTGGGTCATGCACCCAACAAAACCCCGAGGTTCCAGGTTCGACTCCCCAAAACCCCAAGAGAGGATAGGGAGGTAGACGACCTAGGAGACCAAAGGGGACAAAACCTCTAGGTGCGGGCCTACCCAAACCAAATCTATTCGTCTTCTGACACAAAAATAAAGGGTACTCTTCAAGTTTTAGCATTATTATGGAAACAATGTAAGGTTTAGTTATTTGAACTACTTAATTATCGCCTGATAGATGCTTTTAACCGAAGTTTTCAGCTTCATTGAGGCTGTGATTTGGATATTATATTATGTATCTTGACCTCCACTGATTAACCAAATACTGACAACTTGTGTCCAGTTGGATCTCACAAACTCTGAACAAGAACAAGTTTTACGGAAGCAAGGTAGAGATTCCGTGTCCTTAGCCATGAATGTTTCTAAGTTTAAACTGAACCACCAAGGCTTTAGATTTCCATTTTGAACATTTCTTTGTTAGTTAAAGTCTGAATTAAGGGAAGAAATTGTTCTTTGAACATAGGATCTTCGGTTCTGTCAATCAGCAACTATACTAATGATCAGAGGATCATATCAGTCCATGAGCAGTAATTTTAAGTTACTATCTGCACCAAAATAAAGTAACAAAAGTTACAATGTACCACCACCAAAATTTGCTAAAACTTGTTCAAGCAATCTGGCATATCCATCAAGAAGATCAAATCCAGAGGGTTGCTACCAAGCTAGAAAGGGTAAGGACCAAAAACATTAAACTCTATTCTTCTTCCTTATCAGCTGGATTGAAAATAGAGATCGTTTTAGTCCCCTTCACTTAACGTAGAACATTTTAAGAAAACCAGAAGTTGCAGTGTAGTCAGAGTTCTCTTTCTTTCTATTTCTTGTGGGCAACCAGAAAATGGTCAGACATCACATGTCATCAATCCTAGACAAGGAAGGCTACTCCAATGGTCCCCTCCTCTTTTAAGTTTTTGTCTTGAATTCAATAGCTACAGACTCTTACTCTGGCCCTCTCTATTCGTGCTTTTCCTTAATTTTCTGTCTCTCTCGAAATGATTACATTTAAAACTAACATTTCATCATGTTATGCAACCAAAAAAAAAAAAAAAACTATAAAGGGCTTGGAAGAAATATTGTGGAATATATCGCATGAAGACTATATCACCAACTCACCATTGAAAAAGACCAGTGCAGAGAAGAAAAGAACATGGGCACTTGCCACAAATGGAAACTTTGAATGGAAGTGGTTTCACGTCCACTTCATGGTTATATGACCTCAGATTCACATGGTGTTTTCGGTATTGATGATATACTAAACACAGAAGACCATTGCTACCAATTAAGGGTAGCTAACCAGGGCTTGTAGTTGTATTTTGTTATATAAATATTAACAATAATAAGTAGCTTAAATATGCATCTTAAGCATTTAATGCAATTGATAAAAACAAACCCAAAATGAAAGTCATCTTCATAACCTGAGATTTAAAAATAGGATCCTAATACCCAAATTCGTAATTCCAATTCAAAAGATAACCCAGTGAAGAGTACTCTCTTAAAGTGATAAACATTTATTATATGAACATTAATGGTAGTAAATAATCTGCACACTTCATAAGAACATTACTGGTTGCAACTGAGAAACTCTTCCTGCAGAGAAGTGTTGCAACTAACCAAAACACCAATTCCAGGTTAGGTTGAGAAGATTAAGGTTGACGTATGGATGATCATAAAAATGGTGGATGGACTAAACATTTAACCCGTTACAACAAAATATAATATACACGAGATGCATATGCATCTGCTACACTGGAAATGGTTAGAAGAACATTGTCCATTGTTCTGTCTTCCATTTCCTTCAAAGACTTCAAACAAAAAGCCTCATGTGGTAGTTGCCATGTAAAACAGGAAACTTGTATAATTCAAGCTATTACAGAGGGCATACTTTGACAGGAAGATTGGGTTGGGATATGAATAACCATAACACAGGCAGACCTTCTCTAGGAGCTTTTACGCTTCCTTCTCTTTCTAGTTTTCTTCTCATCCACTTCTTTTGTCTTCTCATCCACCTCTTTTGTCGTTGACCTGAAATATGATGAACAGTCAGTTGATAAGCTGTAGCCATATGTGTCAGGTAGTTTCTTGTCTATTTTATTGCAAAGCCTACATTGTTCATGGGAAATTTACTTGATACAAAATCCTACTATTGAATTCCAGCACCTTTCTGTGCCTTCTAGTCATTTTCTCAATCTCTATCTCTGACAATACTACTAATGGAGGGCAAAGACCGAACAAAAATCAAGAAAATGAGAGCTGGATGGAAAGTAAATGCATGAGAATTGACTCCCTAGGGAAAAACAAAGTTCTGCTCCTTTCTTTGTCCTTTTCACAATCACTAATAATCACCATGACAAACGGCAATGCTCCCATAATTTCAGAACAAATATCTTTTGCGGCCAGACGGTGACAAGTCAAAAGTAGAGCAACTGCATAGATACAGAAGTAACAAAAATCAAATTCATGAACAGATGTTCGGTGACTCACTTTTCTTTAGGCTGGAAAACCTCTACAGCCCGTTGCACAGCATACAGGAGCATTTTCCTCACCTGTAAAGTATTCATCCAGATCGGAACATGTCAATTTATAATCATCACAAGCAACTTCAACATATGTAGTAAAGAATGTGGCAGTCCAAATTGATGACAGGTGAATAAACTTTGTAAGCTACTTTCAGTTCAACCAATTTGTTTTACTTAAAATAAGTTTAGTACACAAAGTTGCTCCTTTTGGATTTCGTTTGTTAACAGTTACTCCTTATGAAATTTAAGGAACTATAAATTTGTTTGTTTGTGCGTCAACCCATTATAATAATTTACAAAAGGAGGTAGAGGTCCTTCAATCTCTAATTCAAACCCCCCTCTCACACGACCACCACCAAAAACAAAAAGAATCGTGTGAAAATCTAAAGTTCAGAGCTGTTATACATCACGTCCTGTAGAATAAAATGATCGATCAACTTAAAGCATAGTGAAAACATTGGCAACCAACAAAACCTAACCATCTTTCCAAATTTGGAGCCCAATCCAACAGAGATGACCAAGAAAACAAAGAAATTAACAAACTTAAACGTTTAGCTCCATTATACTTTAAAGTTCAATTCCCGCAAAATCGTGCAAGAAAAGATCAACATAAAACATGGTGATATCAACACAAACTAAACAGTAAAAACAAATCATCTCTCCAAATCCAACTTATCTAACAGCATATTCGCCTATGAGCCAGGGAATTCAAGAAAGAAAGAAATTATTAACAATATAAAAATTAGGCCCCAATTTACTTTTAAGTTTATGTCCCAATATATCAAAGGCAAAAATGCATCCAAGTCCAAAAGTAACCACCATAAAATATATAAAATAAAACTACGAGAAGCCTACCTCCAACTTGTCCTCCTTAGCTCGGTGATTACGTGGGAGTAGACGAAACTCCTCTGTCAAGCGAATACACTCACCAACATTTTCAGGCGAAACAAAGTCTAACGCTACCTTTATACATGACTGCAACAAAAATATCAATTGATTTTTTGATATTAGTGATGGATATAAAGTCCAGAACAAATCTGAAAGGATAAAATCTTTATTGGCACAAGAATGGAGTTCACTTTATGATTTGCAAGCTGAAGACTACAGAATAGCATTTGCTTGCAAAATGTAGCATATCTTAACAGTTATGATATCATCCCTTTGAGGGGAACTCAGATTAAGATACCCAACTTATTTCAACACTCCCAGAGCATCCACAGGACAATAATTTTAAGGATAAAGAAGTAATAGAGGAAATGTAATACAAGGAAATTTTCAATTAAACATGTCAGCATCATTTACACAACTGCTTTAGACATGTTTTTCAGCCTGCCCATAAGTCATATGTACGACTGTTGGGACACATAAATAGAGCCTGCTAAGCATGAAAGCAGCAAAGATAACTGATTAATTCACAACCTCTGACATCACAAAAATAAACATCTCCAACTGCAAGAGAGATAAGCATCATGTAGATAGATTAGTTGATGTTAAATATCCTCTGAATAATTAAAAAGTATAATTGATTAAATTTATACGATAATCATCTTTGGAGACATTATTATGCATTACGTAGGCACTTAACACAACTTTTAACACATAACAAACATTGTAGCAAAGTTTGGCAACGGATGGCATTGCATCTTCAGAACTTCAAGCTAGAGATGACAAGTCAAAACTGAATAAATTTCTAACTCAAATCAACAGCTTTGACAAACTTCTTGGACAAATGAACTTTTTTAGCTGAGGTTGACTTGAATAGAAACACATATATAGCAATATTGCTTGATGTTTGACACTATTGAATTCAAGGGTCATACAAAATCAATCGCGTTCTATTATCACATCCATAGTTAGAACATCCATCCTAGTCAAAAGTTCTAGTTCTGAATCAAGGTCATGGAAGTCATGGGAGTGAAAAATCCAATGCAATAGTTACATACCTTCAAATTTCTCACTTGATGAGGACAGCCTGCAGGAATAAACACAGCATCTCCAAGTTTTTGAATGAAGGTCCAAGGTTCAATTCCTGCATACAACCATGAATAACCTCAATATAATAATAACTAATAAATATAATACGTAACTAGAACTTATCTATAAACGTGAAAACTAACCATATTCCTCTTTCAGCTTTCTCTTATGCTCTTCAGTCAAATAAAATGTTTGATCATGTATTGGATCAACAACCTACACCCAGAATAAGCAATTCAATTAGAAAGACATCTAGTGCAACAGTAAGAGATGGCAATGGGCCGGGCCAAACTGAGCCCCTGATGCCCACTGGGGTTGCATCAAAATGGTGTCGTTTTGGTGTAAATGACCAAAATAACACCATTTTAGTCTTAGAGTTTCTTAAAAATACAAACCAAAACAAAAACATCATTTTGGTGAGGGTGTTTGAACCTTTTGGGTCAAACTTTGGACTAATCTCCTAAGCCTGAACCCAACCCAAAGCCTAGTCAACTCGAGCCTGGACTGATGAATTTGGGCCAGCCCAAGCCAGGTCAGGGTTAAATTGCCAACCGTACACAGCACACACCTTTTCTGGACATATAGATGTCATATCCATCAAACACCAGGATTTGTTTACAAAAGCATCAGCTAACATCTTCCCAAGACACTTTTCACTTTGCAGGCAAATTTTAAAGAAAAATACTCAGCATCATTGATATCAATTATCAATATATTTATGATGATTGCAGTTCTTTCTGGAATTTTAAATCTTAAAGTCAAAGAAGCACATTTTGCTGCTTTCATGTACACTTCAGCCATAAACAACTAGAAAAATCTAGTATCAAACAGAAACCAACCATGTTTACTTTAATGCATAAAATTACCTTCTGCAATGGAAGGCAATGAATGTGCCTAAATTCTTTGAAGTGCCTGTTGAGATATTGCTTCAGCTTATCAACATCTTCTCTACGGAAAATATCCCAAAGTGCACCTCCCTCCACTTCATCTTGCCTATCTAAAGGGCTACCACCCTCATTCTCTCTGCATTTAACCATGTCCTCCTCAAATTTTGTCTCTGACGAATCAAAGTCGGTCAGCAGAGATCCCTCGGTTGGATCAACTTCAGTGGCAAACTGACCATTAATGCCTTTATGTTGAACCATCTCCATCTCCATCTCCTCCCTACTTTTTAGCTCTGGTTTCTTCAGATCATGTTCGGATGACTCAGAATCATCTTGGTGGCCATCAATTTGAGAAATTAACTCTTGATTGTTTACTGGTGAGCTACCATATGTATCATTATTGTCAGAAGAAGCCGTTTCATTTTCTACCTGATTGATTCCAAAAAGCTCCTTTTGATCTTGCTTAAAGTGATCCTTCTTCAATTTCTCTATGCTAGCGAGGGTCTCAGGCTTAAGCCTTACTTCAGCACTATGGGTTAAAACATTCACCTGAAACAGACAATTTTAAAGATCATGGATAACTCAATATTTAAATACCAGTTTGATAGTAAGTAACCATTTTAAATCCAGACTGTTCATTGCAATAAATCAAAACTTCTGCCAGTTCAAATAAAGATAAACAATTGATGCCATATTCTAAAGTTTATACCGTTTAACATGTTTACCAACTCCATATTTATGCACAGGTAAAGAAGCTGACCTACTAGAATGGCTAAAGGAAAACATGAGACCATCAAAAAGTTGAGTATACATTCATTCCCCTCGTAAAGAACTAGTTTTCAATGCACAAATATAGAGATTGACCACATTCATTAATAATACTGAACATACCGCATCTGACATGTCACAGTGAAGCTTGGTCACAGAATCTCCACGTCCAAGTTCTTGAGAAAATCCAAAAGCAATGTAAGTTTTAGGTCCCATATCTGGCTTCAGAGATTTGGCAGGCAAATTGATGGCAAGATTTCGCGGCCCTCCTTTAGGATGTGTATACTCTTTAAAGGGCAAACAACATATAAATTCTTCATTGTGACGCGGCAAACGTTCATCAAACATATTAGATGGAGGCCAATCTTTCAACTTCAATATTAGAGGCCAACCCTTTTTATCTTCCAACCCTTTTGAGTATCCAACAAAAAATCGGTGGACATTGATATCTCCCTGCATATCAGAAAGAATCAGCATCAATACTCAAAGATCAAAACCAGCAAGAATATTTTGGTCAGAGGCCACAGAAGTTACAGAAGAAGAACCAGGCTCTGAATCAACTAATTAAATAACTACAGCAAAATGTAAAGCATGCAAAAGGAAAAGAAGATACACGGGAGGTGAATATAGTGTTAAATTACATCAATAAAAGGTGCATATCAATTGCTCTCCATTTGTGCTACCAATCTTTAAGAGAGAGAAACAGTGAATTTTCACTTTCTTCAGAATGAGGTGAATATGACAGAGTGTTGTTCTTTAATTTCACACATGTACCAAGAGCCATCAGATCAAACTAAAATGATGGCCTTCCCAGTTAAAAGAAGAAATTTACTAAAAAGAATCAAAATAGGAGAGAAACCCAAAAGAGAAGACAGCAGAGCAAGCAAAAAAAGTGACCGTTCAGAGAAATCAGCCATGCATAGCAAGATATGCAGTCACACTAGTTAAGTAACCAATATCTATAATAAATCACATATCATATGAGAATAATGCACATAACAGTCCTATAGAAAGACCCTGTGTTAAATGCATTGCATCACATAAACTAGCATCCACATGCAAACCTGTCAACTTGAGGCCCTGAATAGAAGAAATATCAACATAAGTTCCAGATTACACATCATGTCAAAGAATGGTGGGAAATGCGAGCAAAAACTAGGCTCTACTGTGCCCAAAAAGATATCTTAATTGTTTTGAATTGTTTAAACAAACTTATATCTCACTTCTAGCAAGATTACCAGTGCGAACTCATCTTCTACAATTTGTGTAGTTAAATTATGCTTAGGTCAATAGTCAGCCTAAGGAACATAACTGTATTAGGATGATATACTGTTGGAATTGAACTGTTGACCTGATTCTTGGGATTCTACAGCTGAATACTACAGCTGTAAAATTCTAGTCAATGCTGTAAAATCGGAAATTACTCTTGAGATATTCAAATCAGATGAATTTTTCTCTCCAGTATACAGCAAATAACAGATAACTAAACTTACCTCACACCAATCCAAACAGTCAATGGCTCTCACATCCAACAGGGGTGCATGCTTTTCACGTTTTTTCTGGCGGAAGGCACGCCACATCACCAATGGCTCCCAGCTTAACCCAGTTGCAGTTTCCAGTACGTCACTGACAATCACTGGCTCAGCTTTCATCCAGTGGTGCTGAAAATGGTGAATATCCATTTCTTTGATATCTTTGGCTCTTGGGTTGTACAAATAATTATCATTAGAATCTTCTCGAGATGCTGCTTTCAGCAACAAAAAACTGTCCAAATCTACATGATCATTCGAGTTAAAACACAGACAGCCTTCAATAGGAGTCCCAGCCATGTCCAGTTCATGTCTTTTAGTAATATCTTCCGCTTTCTTCACTAACTCTGAAACATTTGCTGGGAACAAAGATTTGAGTTCTAGAATGTCACCCCCACATGAGCAACTGATGCTTTTGTCTTCATTTGCTTGCCACCTAGTTTTTATCTCAGAAGGATCCTCACAAGGAGTCTCAGTTACTACAGCAGATGGTTTTGGTGGTTTCGGATCTTTACCATGCAAATAATCAAGCCCTGGATTAAAATATTCCATAACAACATCATCCCCACCACCTTGTAGGCATCCCTTGCGAATCTCTTGGCAACAAGTAAGACAGAGATCACAAAAACACCTCGGACAACTTCTATGATAATCAAATATAGAAGTTTTGCAGTTGTCACTGTATCCCCAAGTAAAAGAAAATAATAAAGGAAAATTGTTCAACAATGAATCTTACTTAAAGCAATGAAAAAATTTCCAAAAATTTTCCTAACCTGAAGAAGACCTTACCAGAATATGCGCTCATTTACAGGACAATCAGAAAATTTTATATTCAATTCTGCAAGAGGTACCCCTGCCCAAAACAATAGTCAGCATTTGATGTAAAGGAAAACTAACATTTGAATTCCCAAATAATAAGATACACTGGGCCGCTTATAGGTGGACAGAAATGTAAAATCAAAATTAAACATATAAATGTAATTGGGTGCTCGATACAGAGTTCCTCAAAAACATATAAACTATTAGGCAGGTACTGGTTTGGTAGATCGGTTTGATTGATTCAGATTTTGCTCTAACGATGTGAATGGGGTTCAGTGCAGATTCTGAGGCTAATACCTGGAGGCACGGGGATATACTCATTCTCAGGCTGAGGCTGCATCTTCAGAATATGCACTATCTCATGATGCAGAAAACTAACCTATCCCTTTCGTCTGAATTCCAGGAACCTATACTAAACATCTTTTTGACCTAAAATAATTGATTAAGTGTACGTTTCTTAATTGAAGGGATTTTACATTCTAAGCATTCAACATAAACAGATCATCCTCAAAACATTAAAATAAATAAATAAAAGCAGATAGAAACTTTTTATTTATCAATTGTACGAAAACTTCCTAATTTATCATACAAATCTCATTTGGGAAACAATCAAAGATTACCCTGGATGCTTGCCTCAATCTCTCTTTCTGCCATTTGATCTTCATCTATCTGCTTCAGGAGTGGAAGTAGTAGTTTGAGCAAATATATAGAGTGCTGTTGAATTTGTTCATCACTGAGTTGAAGTTTTACTTTTGTTAAAAGCTGCAGCCATTAGCGGGTCATCAAATACATGCTTGAACGTGTAATGGAAACATCATAAAGCACAAATTCCAAGGTGAAAAACAAACTTTATCCCGAGCTTCAGATGTCATATGCATATGCAGGCAAGATTTACAATTGCAGTTCCCGCGGCAAACTGGACAAGCATCAGCCACATTATTCTCCGTCATCTTAGGGTACCTAAAACATTAAGAAAGGAGGACCCTAGTAGCAGTAGAATAACTTAGCAGGCATAAACCAACCTGCCTAATAGAAAGTTCGAGCCTATCCGCCCTCTACAGTTATAAAACCTCAAATCGTTCATAAAAGACAGTGTACATTCAATTCAACTTTCTAGCAGATAATTCGTATAAAATTTTAAGTAATACATAGATCATGCCTGACATACAAGTTTAATTGGGAAAAAAAAGTTATTAGAATTATTAAACAAAAAGACTTCAATTAAAAAAATAACATAAACGATATTCCATTGAATACCATCTCGTCAAACACAAGATGCAGAATCGCCTCCTCTTGCATTTCTGACACCTGACGACTTTCCCTTTATCATTCCTTTGGCATTGATGGCACATTTCACAGTCTTCTTCTGTGTACTGCAAGCACAAAGACGGAAAGCCAAATAACCCAAACAATATTTTAAGAAAAGCAATGAAATCCTAAACGTCCTTAAGATAACCAAGTAGGCTACCTGGCGGGTTCGCTTTTTCCTTTCAACTTCTATCTCAGAAGATCGTGTATTTCTCAGTGGATAGCCAGACTCGGTGCTCGTCGCCACTGAATCAAGTTCTCCTTCATCATTCTCCTTGGCCCAACCTTTCCTTTTCCTTCTTTTATTTACATTCTTTCCATTTTCCTCCTCCAAGTTACCATTCACATTGCCTTCCCTTGTTCCAAAACACTCCTTTTTTACGACCACACCTTTCTTCCTTCCCCTACCACCACCTTTCTTCTTCTTTGGAACCCCACCCTCCTCGTAATCCTCTTCTTCATCAATCTCAGCATAGTTCACCTTTTTCCCTTTACTTCTCCGACTCCTTTTCAAAGAAGAAACCACACTATCGTCTTCCACGCAATCAAAATCTTCTTGCAAGTTCCCATCATTTATTCCTCCTTTCATTCCGTCACACCCAACTAGTTCCTCGTTTTCATCACTAAAGGAACTTCCTTTCTTTTGACCCTTCCTCAAAACTTCCGTTTCAACAGTGCCCTGTTCTTCTCCATTCTCTTCTTGGCGATTACACTCACTATTCTCGACTCTCTCAACCTTTACATCATGCTCAGAAATCCCCGCCATTACATCATGTTCACAAATTCCCGCCATCGCATCACCAAGCTCGAACCCTTTATTGCCGTTCCCTTCAGCGACCACCTCCGGTGGTTTGTCAACGGTTTCGAAGTCTTGAGTCTCCGGTTTCGGACAAGGCTCCATAACAGAGAAAGTTTGCAGCTTTAGAGATTTACAGAGATAAAAGAGACAGAGAGAGAAGAGTCACTTAGATTTGTTGTAGGTGAGAAATCAAAGAATCTTAAAATAGAAGTAGTTTCAGTTATACGTATACATATATATATAAGGTAAGAAAAAACAAAAATAGCTTATAACAGCCTACTAACTTTGAAGATGTTGAAGACTTGGTTGGAAGTACAGAGAATCAGAGAAACTCAGTAAGTACCTGAAAAGCCAATCAAAACAGTTGGCTGCTCACTGACTTGGGATTTTGGAATTAGGAACAAATCTTGGAATTTGGAGGGTGTTTTTGGCGCCAATTCCGGATTGTTAAATTCAATTAGGGTTTGCTTTGTTTCCCCCTCGAGCCCCTTGAAATCACGCCCACAGTCATCTAATAAAAAGGTCCTTCCAAATGGTTTCACATTTAAAATTATAATCAGACACAAATATGAGTTCCGACTAATTTTGTGAAACACAACAACTTAGCCTTAATTAGGAATTTTTTAATTTAGAATAAATACACATTAAAATTTAAAATATTATTTTTTAATTAATGTCGTCCGTACCAAATAATGGATTTTGGATGATGGTGAGTATGGGCATAATGAAATCAGGTCGGTTCTCTTCTCTCTTTAATTATAACCCCAACACTTTAACCCATTCTTTATCTCGGAATTCCAACAATATTCTATCTCCTTATAAACATTGTTTCTCTTAATGCAAAGTAAAAATATTAATTAAAATACGAAATAATATTCATTTCATTTCATTAATTTAAAATCCGATCCCGAATCTGTTAATTTCAAGTCAAACCAGATCGACTAAACTAAAATTACCATGGCTAACCAACTAGTTCCATGAATTGACATGTATTTTTCTGAGTACTTTTATAAGGTTTACTCAATTTGTGAATTGTTTACGTTACAACAACATAATCTGCTACCTTTGGTGGAGATTCAACCACCATCACACCAGCTTCTCTTAGAGTCTTGATTTTGTCCTGGGCTGTACCCTTCCCCCTGGATACAATAGCTGCATATAGACAATGATAGTTAGTCCATATTTGTTCCATGATTCAAAAGGGAGAAAAGGAAACTTTAACATTTAGCCGCTTGAAACACTTAAATGCAGATCCCCTTTCGCAAATGCTAAGAAAGCTACACAATGTTTGGAACTACAGGTCTAAAATAACATGCAATTCTGGAATATGGGATATGATAAGCAACTTAAAGTAAAATTATAGACTCTGATCACAAGGTAATATCTCCGGCATGACCCATTCGACGACCGGGCGGAGCCGTAAGTCCAGCAATGAATGCAACAACAGGCTTGTCAGTTCCACTTTCCTGTCCAAGCTGCAAATACCATATATAGAGGGGCTCTTTGAAAATGAAGTAACCGCATGACAACCTCGAAAACTTTAAAGCCATGGCAATTTCATTCAACACATAAAACAAATATTCTTTTACAAAAGTGTTGTTATTCTACAATGTAGCGCTTTTACAACATTAATGTAGCCATGCAATTAGAGAAATAAATTATTAAAATTGAACAGTTAAATAACTTTTTGAAAATTCGTTCACTTCCCTTCTTTTGATTGAGCTTAACTAGCTGAGTTCCCTCCACAGATTTTATTATCATAATTACTGGCCAGAATTGTCATTTAACCATGAATTGCATACCTTACTTAAAGTCGCAACGTCCTCCTCTGCAGTACCTCCTATCTCACCAATGAGAATGATACCTACAATTCAATTCTTAACCAGATTAAAGCTCTGCCGATCCCTGCTTTAGGCTCAGACTATCCTTAATGTACAGTCAAAGACTTTCCATTAAATAGCCTGAAGGAGAATAAATCAAGAAATGGAAGAAAATCAAGAAAGAAGTCAGTTAACCATTGGAGAGATTGATGTCAATAGCACCTTCCACAGTTCAGGCAATTTTTTGCTCTATGATCACCGTGACTACAGAATTCTTTGGTTCATGTATGAGCATAAACTCTATTGACAAACTACAAGAAACACAAAACAAGAAAATGCATTCTATAATCACAAAACTATGGACATGCATCCAATAATTGCAAATTCACAAGCTGAAAAAACCGATAAATAGTCTTAATATGAACATAATGAAGACTTAGACAAGGCACTGAGAGCCGCAACAGAACCTTAAATGCAGATTTCCAATATTTCACAAACAACGCCGAGGCTTTTGTAGATACTAAAAGCATTATTATAACAATGTCATTGAAATAAACATAGATAAGCCTTCAATGTACATTTATGAACATAGCACATAACACATATTGGAGATCCTATGCTAAAATATGGCTTTTGCAACATTGATCACAACACTTCAAAACATCACTGGCTTACCCTCTGTCTGGGGATCTGCAAGAAACTTGGTGATGCGATCAACAAAGTTTTTTCCATTGAATGGATCACCACCCATACCTCCACAAGTAGATTGCCCTAGACCAACTGCAGTTGTTTGGAAAACCTAAAAAACATTAAAATGAATATTTTAAATAATTGCAGATTTTCAACATCACCTTAAGGGGAGTTAATAAAGCTTAAATGTACAAAAAAATTTTGCAGGAAGATGAGGTCAAATAGCAGTTCCCATCTGCAACAATCTTAGACAGGTTGTGGTGAAATAAATAAATGCACAAAGAACTTCATCAGTATAGCAATGGCTCAACAGAATCAAAAAGCAAAATCTCTCTGATTCAAGGAAAAATTAGGGGGAGGGAGGGGCTTCTCATAGGCAGTCAAAGGGATAAATATGCTATTAAATGATAAATTTCTTGAAAATTTTGTTTACTTCAGAGCTGTCAAGTAGACCAAAAATATGCCTACATGTAAGAGAATATAGCTAGTAATCCATAACTTTTTTGTGCATGAAATTCAAAGAAATTTGTCAGTAATGCAATGATATGGAAAACAGGAGTAAATACAAAATTGCACTGACAAGAACCAATTTATTAGCATCATCATGCCTAAAACTGCATTATTAATTGCAAAATAGTGACATAGTTGATAGCCAAAGAAGAGTGTAATGCAAGAACTCGTGCATGGATAAAGCACCTATTAAGAGGTGAAAAGGTATTTAAGAAACGTTTTCATTGGCAATGGCTATGATGGAAAGGGAGCTCAAAAGTGGATGTAACATAGGCAACAGTATGCAATTTATGAACTCACAGCCTCATAAGTCAGTGTGCCAGAACGAGAAACAATTCCCACACGTCCTGGTTTGTGTATATACCCAGGCATAATTCCAATCTTGTATTCCCCTGGTTTGAAACAATTCCCACACGTCCTGGTTTGAGTATATACCCAGGCATAATTCCAATTTTGTATTCCCCTGGTTTGATAATACCAGGACAATTAGGAGCAGCTTTCACATGAACCAGAAACATCCATTTATTGAACTTTCAATGGGACTATTTATGTATCAAAAGAACAACTCCAGCTACAGCAGTTGTGTACAGCCAATGCCTTTCCAAATGCACAAAATATGCAAACTTGACAAGCAAACTCTTTCCAAATGTAATGAAGTTAGAAAGATCACGACCGAAACAGCCATTATAATTGAAACCTGGGACTGGAATGAACCATTTTTTCCAACACCGGATAAGGAAAAGTTTACATATGTGAGCAGTTTACAAAGTCCAGTACAAATCATAAGACTTTCCTTTCCCTTGCTGACTTCAAATTAGAAAAGCCAATGGCATATAACTGAAATATGCAATGATTCCCTTGCAAATAAAAACAGAAAAAAAAAAAAGAAAGCAAGAAAGGAGAAATAAAAAGCTTTAATAGATTTGAAAAGTGTAAATAAATTGGCAAAAGAAAAAGGGACCATGATGAACTACTTTTGTTTCTTTCTAAGTGATTATTGAATTTATAATATCATTACCATCTCATGCTGAGGAATTCCTTCTGTAATGCAAACCACCAGATCCAATTCATCCAATTCAGCTTCAACTGCCTCCATAATAGCTCTAGCAGCAAAAGGAGGAAAATAGATCACTGATGCATTAGCTTTTGTTTCAGCTTTGGCTTCTGCCACTGTATTGAAAACAGGAATTCCAAGGTGCTCTGTGCCACCCTTCTTGGGTGTCACTCCACCAAACTATAAGATGAAACAGAAAATGTACGGAAATGTTAGAGTTGAAACATTGTTAAGAAAGAGTGTGAAGAAAAATGGATAGAGAAGAAGAGGACAGCTGCAGGCTGGAAGAAGAGAGCAACAAAACAATTGTAAGTAGTCTTCAACCAAATACAATCAACACAAATCAGCAAACACCTCTTACACATCTGAGAAACTGGAAGGGAAAATATCCCCTCTTTCACTATATTCGGATCATCTTTTGTTGGATGCAAATGGACACAGGTTAAGCGACTTTAACTACATGCCATAACAAACAATCTGGGCGCTTATAATAATTGAAAAACTACCAAAAGAGTTATCAACTGAGATCATAAAGCACTGTTGAAAATCTAATCTGCGATTTCCTCCATGGTCACAATCAACTAGTAAATGCTGCAGCTAGACAGCTCAAACCAGAATTCAATATGTTTTTATTTACGAAATCACCATCTAATAAACTAAACAAGTAAATAAATACAGATCAGCACCAGCTCCAACTATGCTTGTTACAATCACATTATCTGTTCGAAACTATATGCCATGTTGTAACCTAAATTACGCCTCAAGGTAGCCATCAACAACAGTAAACGAACAACAATGAGGAAAAAAATCAACACCTAACAGTTCACAATCACTTAGACTACTCAGAACAGGAATATTACAAAAGACCATGAAAGAAGCAGCAAAATTCAAAGCTGAACACAAGATCACAGGTAAGCATAAAAGATACCATCTTGGTGTCATATTCAATGGCTTGTTCGGTGTGGAAAGTGCCGTTCTTGCCAGTAATACCTTGGCAAATGACACGCGTGTTCTTGTCAACGAAACCGCCGGAGAGGGTGAGTTCCAGCGAACGACCCGGATTGTAAAAAAGAAGAAGAAAACGAAGATATAGAAGCTGTGAGTCTACCGGCGTGTCTCGCCACTTTTCGATCTCTCTTGGACCGTGAAAGGCGAAGCAGCTTTGTTTCGTGTCTGGTCGGGTCATTTAAACTACTATTCGGGTCGACCCGTGAATTACACTTACCTCCGGATGTCGGTTTGCCGGCTTATCGCTGGCACATTTCCTCCTCGACCTTATCTTGGCCCGGATAAATTGACCTGGGAGCTTCCGACACGGGTCTCTTCACTAGTGCGTCTACCTATTTCATGATTATGGGACACGAAGCCCTTCTCCCCGATGGACTTTGGACAGCCATCTGGCAATGGCCAGATTCTCAACGAGTTCGCTCTTTTTTGTGGCTCCTGGCCTAAGAACGGCTCCTCATCAACCAGTACCGTACCTACCGCCATCTCACGATTGACAACACCTGTCCTCATTGCCACCTGGAAGAATCCCCTCTCCACGTTGTCCGGAATTGCCTTAAGGCTCAATAGGTGTGGGATGCCTTTCCAGCGGACCTCACACCTCCTGTTTTCTATGCTATGTCGACTCGCTAGTGGATTCTCACGAACCTTTGTCACCCTTGGCGTGTCTTGGGATATGACTGGACGACTCTTTTTGGCACGACCTGCTGGTTTTTTTGGTCGTAGGAGAATAAGTCCATTTTTTATGCTAATTTCTCTTGGCCTTTGTCTCCTCACTCTCTCATTTTGACTTTTGCAGGTCAAATCTTCCAGGCTTCCCAATGGGCCAATCAGGCTGCTACAGGCCCGCGCTCTCGATACCAGCATCTCATTAGTTGGTCCAAACCGCCTCTTGGTTAGGTCAATCTTAACACTGAAGGAGCCAACAACAGCTCCTCGACTTCAGCAAGAGGCCTATTGTGGGATAGTGAAGGCCACTGGTTGGGCGGCTTCTCCCAGAACCTTGGTTGGTGTGATTCGATGTCGGCTGAGCTCTGAGGCGCTTATACCGAGCTTGCATTAGCTTGGGATCTGAGCTTCCGCCGCATCAAGCTCGAGCTAGATTCTCTCGCGGTGCATCGTCTCCTCTCATCAGCGGACTATGGCACTCCACCCCATCGTCCTGAGAGTTCATGAGCTTCTCACTCAGAATTAGACTGTTGCACATCGGCACGTTTACTGAGCGAGCAACAGATGCGCCGATTGGCTTGCTACTCACGCAGTTTCAGTCCCAGTTGATCTCACTGTTTTTGTTACTACCCCAGTTGGGTACTAACACCTCCTTGACGAGGATCTTTCGGAGCTTTGTTTTCCCTGTCTTGTTCTGTAATTTTGTAGTTTAGTTTTCTCTTTATATATATATATAAGCACCATAAAAAATTAAAAACGACAACACGTGAGTGCCGCATCTGCCCAACATATACAATGAAGCGACGACGTTGTAGTTAGCAAGAGATGATCTTAAAACACGGTGTCGTTTTGTGAACTGGTAACAGAATAAAGACCCACACCAGACGAGAAAAGGGTCTCCAAAAGTTTGCCAATTAGGGCTAAACATAAAGGGCGATGGGCGATCTTCTTCTCCCCGCAGTTTGCGTTACCAAGGTATGAAAATCTCTGACTTGAATCATGCGACTGTTTCTTCTATGAACCATCTGATCATAGTTCTACTTTGCTAGGCTTGAACTTTAGCTTGGAGTAGTCGCGGTAGCTGTACCTGTTAAGTCGTGGTGGGTCGATCTCCCTTCTCAGCCCAGGTTAGATCGAACGCTGACTTTTACTTCTCTTTTTGCATTTCAATTTAAGGTTTAAACAATTTGACTTACGCAAGCCTTAAAACAATGCCGTTTGGTTTCATATCAATTATTAGGTCTTCCTTCCGCTTTCTGTTTTCTTCTATTGGGAAAACAAAAACCAAACAAGCCAAGCCCTACTTCTCTCTGTTTCTCTCTATTTCTTCGGTCGTCGTGTTTTTCATCGACTGGCGACGTCTCTGGTGCTTCAAGCTTCTCAAAACGAATTGCTCTGCTAGAGTGACCAAAAGAGGTTGACGTTTAAATTTTTTTGCAGTACAAACAAACATTAGTATCTGATTATATTAGGCGTTAATAGCAAAAACGAAACTTTACTTTGAAGCTGGTAGTTTTTTCGTGTATTGCATTGTTTTGTGCTTTTCTTCAGGTTGTTGTCAGTTTTTTGTGACTGAATTGTGGAGAGAAAGTTTTTGGTTTCAACTTTAATGAGGTTATTATTGTGAGAAACTCTTCTCTTTTCTTTCTTCCTTTTCTGCTTCAAAAGAGAGCAAGTCTAGAAGAAGTATAACTGAGATTGCAAAAAGAAAATTGGAATAGGTTCATCTCTGATTCCGTTTATCACAGCTGGTGTAGAGCTTCTACAATTCTCAACAGGCGTGTTTTGATTTTCTTATCCCCTTCCGTTTTTTGAGCAAATGCTGTTTTGCTTTTCAGAGAATATTTGGAGCCTTTGATTTTCATGGCTGAACTAGACGAGGTTTTGGCTGATAACAGCCTTGAAGATGTTAATTGGCTTTGTTCGCTGTCTGAATCTGAGCTTGTAGGTATCTCTTTCCTTATATTTATTTCCAGTTGTTCTAAGATTGGAGAAAGGAATAGATGGAGAGTTTAGCATTCTTATTCTGTTTAGTTGAACAGAGGCTAGTTAGAAAGTATTTTTATTCTTCCAGATTCTGTGGTAATGGGAACTCCCAACTCTGAAACTCATACGAATTATACAACTACCCCAATCAGCATGTATTTACTTCCTGATTTCCTCAATTGCTTAGAACTGAAGTTTGTTGCAGGATCTGCTTGTTAGCTTGAAGCAGATGGTTCTTAAGCGATCAAAAGTAATTGGTCATGAAGAATTAGCCAAAAGATTTGATTTGAAGATTCTTCGAGCTCTTTGTATGTTTTACACTTTACTTCCTATCTTCATATTTAATTGACTATAATGACATAAAAACTATATTTGAGGTGGTTTCTTATAGGTTAAGTAATTTCTTTTTCTTTGAGCTGTTAATGTTGTAGAACCTAATATGTGACATATTGGCAGTTTCTCACCAATATTTATAACACTCTTGTTCCATCAGTAGTTTATGTGTTCTGCTGGTGTATGTTAATTGTAATTGTAATTGTAATTTTACTTTTCTTTTTTGAGGCATAGCAAGTGGCGATGTTAAAAATTGAAAGGGAGGGGGGAATTTTGAACAGTCATTTTAGCTTATCTTTTTGTGTTGAGCTTTCACACTTTATCTAGGGATCTATGTTTGAAACAGTCTGTGATTCTTGCTGCTATCTGATCTTTTGGAGCTCTTTCTATCTATGTTAGGGTCAAATTACTTAGTTCTTACTATTTTAGATTGATGTTTCTAGTTAATTATGAATATATTACTCTTCCACATGAGTATTTACAGTTCACATTGGACATGGACAATTACATCTTTGTTTCTCCCAAATGTTGAGAATAGTGAAAAAGATAAACGAAACTGTATGTTAATTGATGGAAAGACCAGTTTGATTTTCCTTCACTGTCCCTAGATTATGTGGAAATTGGTGGCACCTAAGGATATATCTTCTATTTGTTATTATTTATGTTTTGTTTCTTTCCTTTAAATAAGTATTCAATAGTATTGACTATCTCTTTGCACGATGCATAGAGCAGGCCTTATTTTATTGGAATATTTTAAAGGAAAGGTAGAAGATTTGTCCGCTGTCCCGGGCTTAGCCAACTGTTCCTTTCTGGATGGTTGCAATTTATTGAAACGCAATTCAGCAGCTGACTTGGGCATTGAGGAGCTAAAGGCATGCATTGGTATTGAAGAAAGAAAAAGACCAGCTAAAAGGTAGGCAGATCAAATTTAACTTTTAATAGTTCATTTTCTGAACAACTATATTTTGGTCAGTAGTTCCTATTCTTGTAGACTAATTTAAGTATTCCTTCTAAGCTTTGTTCCCAAGCTAGATAGTGTGTGCATATTTTTTGTGGTAAGAACATTATAGTACGTGCATATTTTTTGTGCTAGGAACATAGATGCAGTTTATCATTGTTCTATGATTTAATTCAAGTACAATATGATATACTGTTAATTCTTCCACATCCTTCCATTCACTTGTACAAAAATAATATCCATGATTGGGAAACTTTTTCAGTTGTGGTTGTTTTCGTCCATAATCAATGTGAATGCGATGTGGGAGTGCCTGTAATCTGTAGTGGGGTAGAATTGCTAATTGCTTATATTCTTGGTTTCAATTGTTAGCTGAAATTCGCATTTCAGCTGGCTTGTAAGTAGATGTGTTTATGGCTTTATGCTTCTTAAGCCAGTTGTTTCAACATCCCACACCACCTTTTCCTCCCCTGAAAAAAGAATTCCTTGTCTCCATAATCAAGTTCCACATTATTGGAAGCTTCTGTGTCTACATGGAAACCAAGCAGTAGTACTTGAAGGCTTTTGTTATAAAAAGACAATTTATCCTGAACTTCAAATGGACTTCTTCCTAGCATGCATGAATAGGAATGCAAATGATATCATTGCGTTGGCTATATGAACCTAGAATTTTGTTTATCTGACTTATTATATAGTGCCATACTATTTTTATATTTGAGAATGCATGTGTATGGATTTTGCACCAGTTGTGCTTTTGCTTTGATTGTTGTCCATATATTCACCTGATTTTATTGTAGATCTCGTGAAGAGTCCTCAGTCAGTAAGGAGAAATAGACGATTTGAGGAGTAAGACAAGCTGATTGAAAGTTCTAACGCCAGCTGACAATGTAATACCTCATGCGAGCAACTTGTGTTTTTGTTGAGAAAGTTGGGCTTATTGTGCTTGCTTCTTTCATCCTTCTCATAATTTATTACTGATGTGTGTGTTCTAGGTATTTAAGTTTCTATCTTTCAACACAAGAATTAGACGACAGACCCTTGCCTTTGTGTCTTGACGAAGGCAATATGTAGTAAATGGTGGAGGTAGGAGATTGGAAAATCACTGACCTGATGAGTTCCCTTCACCAATGCTTTTGTATCGGTGGTTCTTGAGGATGCTTCTTCAATGGAAACTTCCGGAAAAACTGGCAGGGAGGTTGAAGAGCTCAAGGTAATGGAGAAAAGCTGGAAATTCCAAACGTTGGAGCACTTTGATGAAGTAGCAGGCTGAGCAACCACCACTGGCCATCGCCTTCTGATAAGCTTCTGATAAGTCCCAGCACTTTGATGAAGTAGCAGGCTGAGATACCACTGCTTCTGATAGTATTGAAGTGTTATAGTTTTATAGTTCCATTAAAAGAACTCTTGAGACCAAAAACAATTTCTTGTGGTCACATTTTATGTAATAATACTAAATTTGACAACTTAGCTATTCAGAAACCTTATATTGTTCTGGGACTTCAGAAAAAGGAGATTATATGTATGTGCAGAAAAGGTCTTGAGTGGTTCTGAGTATAGAATGAAGTTTAGTATTGCTATAAACCAATACAAATTACTAAATTGTTTACAGGAATGAGGGTATACAGACAATCTGGAAATTTCTTTTAAAACATAGCTTAATTGGGAATTTTTATTTTAAAGTTTAAATAAATTTTAGATCTTTTTTACTAGGTCCAAATTAGACCACTCAGAAGTGGCTAAGCCTACGTTTGTAAGTGAAACACGCCACTTTAAATACGAAATATCCTAGCAGTAGCAAACAAAGGCTATCTCATTAGTCAAGATCTCAAAGAAAGATCTTGATATTCTTCCTCAGAGAACTGGAAAACATGCCTGCAACTTCGTCTGCATGTCTTCCAATTACTTCAGTTGTAGCTAAAAGCTTCTTCAGAACTCCCAATCTGTTAAGCTTCTACCCTTCAAGTACTTCTAGGAAACCGTTTGACCGTTCTTTCAGTTGCAAGGCTGCTTCTTTATCTTCTTCTCCGATCACAGATTTCGACCTTTATGATCTTCTGGGCATTGAGAGCTCTTCAAGTCAGTCCAAGATAAAAACCGCTTACCGAACCCTGCAAAAACGATGTCATCCAGACATTGCAGGACCGACTGGACATGACATGGCTATCATTCTTAATGAAGCTTACGCAGTTCTCTCTGATCCCACTTCCCGTTTGGCTTATGATAAGGTCCTTGTCTATGTTTTTTCATCGCATGTGTGTTTGTTTTTGCTTGTTATCAATACCCTTTTACGGGATGAGAGTTATAATCTTTTCTTCATCTTCAAGCGGTGGAAATTTGTTGATTAAAACTTGATTAGACCAGCAAAAAGAAAAGTAGTTGAACCTGTGCTTTTTCATTGCATATGTGCTTGTTTTCGCTTGCTATCAATACCCTTTTGCAGGATGAGAGTTGTAATCTTTTCTTCATCTTCCAGCAGTGGCAATTTGTTGATTAAAACTAGATTAGACCCAAAAAAAAAAAAAAGAGTAGTGGAACTTTTCAACTATTTTGATTGGCCTTACACTCATTAGAACAGTTGTTTAGTTACATGGGATCAAGTTCCGATCTTTAACCATACAACAAATAGGAGCCAATTCTCCATCTTCAGTGCAATTCTCCCATATAAGCTTCTCTTATTGTTAATTCTTTGAGAAGTACAAATTAAGTTGTCTGCGGTTTAGTTGTAACAGTAATGTGGTACAGGAACAAGCAAAGTTTGAAGAACTCCGTGGATATACTGGAAAACCATTATATTCTCTTTGGTTTGGCTCGGAAAGTGAACAGCGGGCAGTCTTTGTTGATGAAGTGAAGTGTGTTGGCTGCTTAAAATGTGCCTTGTTTGCAGAGAAGACGTTTGCCATTGAATCGGTCTATGGAAGAGCAAGGGTTGTTGCACAGTGGGCTGATCCTGAGCACAAAATCCAAGCAGCCATCGAAACATGTCCTGTCGATTGCATCTCGTAAGGATTACATTTTTCTCGACTTAATGTTGGTTTGCAGTTGATTAGCATCCAAGTTTTGACAAAACCCTAGAGAAGTATTTGACAAAAGACACCTTACATGCTTTCAATTTTGTTTTAGTAGCGCTGCATCCACCCGATAGTGATCATACAGAAGACATGGATTGATCTGTTTAAGTAACTTTCTTCTGAGCTTGTTCAGATTGCAATTTTTTTTTTCAAACAACTAAAATTTGAGTATCATTTCAGGAGAGGATAGGACCTTGAGTTTGCTCTTTGATATGGATTTAGAACAAAATTCTGCAAAAAAAAAACATATACAGCTACATCGTATGTCATCTTATAAGCTCATTTAAGTATCAGAAGAGGTAGTCCTTCTATTTAACAGGAATGATGGAAGATCATATCTGGTTTTTGTTGCTGTATGGCTTTATGATTCTTGATCTGGAGGAATGTTTTTCAAATGAGCAAAAGATTATTTAAAAGAGAACCTTGTACTTAAACAGGCGATTAAAGCTTCAGAAACCATATAAATTTCCGGCATATCAAGCCTTTTCTTCTTTTCTTTCTTTTTCTTTTTTCTAGGTAGACATTGGATGACTAGTATAAACAAAAAATAAGAAAGATTTAACCGCATTTTGCTTGGCAGTAAAGCTTAAGGCAGGACATTCAGACAGATAAAGAAAAGCTCTTACTCAGAGGCAAACCTTAGGCCACAAGAAACAAACCTTCAGTATCATTTATTTGTTTCTTTCTGTTTACTGATTCAATATTAATGTCCTCCAATGATTCTCTTCATCAAACTAGGATAGTGGAAAGATCTGACTTAGCAGCACTGGAGTTTCTTATGTCGAAACAGCCACGAGGGAATGTACGAGTTGGTGCAAGCAATTCTGTTGGTACACGTGTCTCAAATATATTTGTTGATGCAAAGAAATTCCAGACCAGAGTCACTGTTGCCAAGAATAAAGCCAGTGGCCAGAACTCACAGGTAATCTCAAAAACTTTCCAGGGACCATTTCCAATCACTGAAGCCTTCGAAGTGTTAATATGATAATAGTCTATTGCAAGTAATGAAGACTTTTATTAGCATTATCATTACATGGTAATAGTCTGTGTTTCTGTATGAGGGTTATTAGTACCCTGGTTCCTGAGAAAAAATCAATTCCTACAAAACTACTGAAAGAGTTAACAGGAATACTAATAGCTAACCTAACTTATGTGTTTAAATAACGTATGGTTGCAGATTCTAAAGTCTAAGTAAACTTTCTCACCAGCACATTGCCAATGAGAAAAGTTGCTTAGCAGGTTATGGGAGTATTTCATATTTGATCAGTTTCCAAAAAGATCTGTCATATTGTGTTCAGATTTCCTCTAGAATGACTTTGTTGGTCTCATCAAGTAGTACAAATGATCAGGAGCATTTCTGGACTATTTCAGGAAACAGACCTCCAAAGAGAGGCAAGAATATCAGCTATTCAAGCCATCAGGTCAATCTCAAATTGGTTGTACTGGCAATCACCAAAAGTCGGACCATCTACATCAGAATCTCGCCAAAGCTTAATGCAGACAACTAAAAATTCATCTGAACCAGACATTAACAAACTGCGGGAGGCTGCTGCAGCAAGAAAACGTGCAAGAGAGAATGGAAGATCCATCTCTAGGAGCCCTCTTAGTTATATGTATCATGATGAGTATTGGATACCATCAACTCAAGCTCTCCCTGCCTCAACCCTTAGCTCTGGCTCTAGAGTTACTTCAGAGGTTTCACAAACTAAAGAGCAGAGTGGCAAGAATGACAGAGATTATAAACTTGAAGAAAAAGTTCCCATTAACCCCATAATGTGGAGAATCCCTCTGTTGACTGCAACGATAGCAGCAAGTGTGGTTTATTTCCAATTAGGAGAAAGGGCCATTGATGGATTGGATGAGCATATTGGTGGTCCTTTGGCATTGCAGATCGTTAACAGCTTTTGGTTACACATAACATTGGCATGGATTACATGGTATCTAATTGGGGCGGCAGCCACTGGAATAGTTGAAAACATACGAAATAGGTCATAGTGCATTAAAATAGAGAATAACAATACCTGCACTAAGTTATACTTGATGAAGCTGTATCTGTATGTAGAATATTGTACTATGTAGTGTACAAATGCAATAAGAATCACACAGGGCTGCATAAATTTCACAAACAAAACATGCAGTATAATCTGAAGTAAGTGTAATGAAATACAATGAAAATATTAGGATAATTGTAACATCTTGTCTTTTTGAAGAATAATGTTGCAGGATGAACTACTTTACTAACACTCAATACTATCCATGAAATAATTTAGTACTTGAGTATAATGTACTTAAGCAGATTATTCAGGGATCTAGTCCCTGAAAAACTTTCCTTTGGGGTGTTAGAGGCTACTCTTAGGCATTGTTTTATGGTTTCTCGACCCTGGAAAGCTGAGTTTTCTGTGGCTCCTTCTCTCACAAGTAGCCTGACTGCAGTTGATCCTGACCGAACTAAAAATGTAAATACTCCACTCCCCTGCGACTATTCGGGAGATGATTCTGTCAATAACTTTTATCTTCAACCAGTATTGGTAATATACGTATACACTCCACTCCTCTGCAACTATTCTGGAGATGATTATATCATTGAAGCTTTTATCTTCAACCAGTCTTACTTTTCTATATCTTTCAATCAGTAGTAGTAATTGAGCTTAGATAACACAAAAGATATTTCAAAATCAAAGATAAGAGGACACCTTGGTTTGTTCACTTGATTAAAAACAAGTGAATGAAAGTTACACTGATTGCAGAAAATAAGGAAACAGTTCCAACTAGAACCGACAGTTCAGCCACTTGTCTATTGTACCGTAGAACTTTCTCCTCCAATTTCTACTCAAGAAAACAGGCAACACCACACTCCAAAATCCGAGAGAAAATGCCATGAACACAAAAGAATAGAATACTATAGGTTTGTCCACGAAACTGTCTTCCTCCATTTGATTTTCTTCTATCTCATCACCTGGATTAACCGTTTGATTGTCTCCTGTCTCATCACCTGGATTAACATGGTTGTCATCACCCAGGCATTTCGTCTCCAATGGTGGGCCACAAAGTTGTGGATTGCCAAGAAAACTAATCTCAGTGAATGTGGTGAAATGATCATAAAATGGGATTATACCTGAAAGATCATTAAAGGCAACAAAAAAAGTAGTAAGAGTGCTAATATTAACAATCTCTTGAGGTATAGTCCCGGTTAATCTGTTGTGAGATAGGTCCAAGCTCTCAATTTCCTTGAGATTTCCAAAGGAACTGGGAATTTCACCACTCAGGAGATTGTGAGACAAGTTTAACGAATGCAGGTCCTGCAGTTCACCAAGTTGGATAGGAATTGTATCTGTTAACTTGTTGGCTGAAAAATCAATGCCGGTCATTTCAGTCAGTGGAATCCCCATGAAAGAATACAAATTGCCCTTGGTGGTAAAATCAGTAGGGACCCACGAGTTTGCTTGAAACTTATGTCTCCACAATAAGTTGTTATTGAAGCAAGACGGAATGGGCCCTGAAAAGGAATTATTGGAAAGGTCCAAGAACTGCAATTTCTGCATTTCACACAGCAGTCTAGGAATGCGTCCTGAAAAGTGATTAAATCCCAGCAGAAGTGTCCCCATCTGGGAGAAAATGGGCTTTTGTCCAGCAAAGACTGCCGTTTGATTTTGAGCCATTAGTTGCATTTGGTTTGCAAGATCTCCTGCTAGGTAGTTCCTCTTGGCATCCAGCATCAACAGAGATGGACTACTTGACAGGCAAGTCGGCATGTTCCCAACAAACTGATTGTTGCTAAGCAGCAGCCACCTCAGTTCTGTCATGTTGCAGTCTCTGGGGAGCAAATCACCAATCAAGCCATTGTTTGCGAGGTTTAAGTACCTCAATGGGGAATCTTTTGTGAGACTATTTGGAATAACTCCAGAAAAGCTATTGTCAGACAAGTCCAAGTGCTCTAGATTTTGTAGTCCTCCTAATGATGGAGGAATTGAACCAGTAAGTTGGCATGAAGATGCATTAAATCGTTGCAACTTTGGAAGAAAGACGTTAATATTTGATGGCAATGGGCCGTCAAGAAGGTTCAATGATACGTCTAACTCAGTAAGCTTTACCTGCGAGCTGAGTTGAGGAAACTTGCCAACAAACAAATTTCCCCTCAGCCTAAGGGTAGAAGAAACGTTATGGAACATCCAAGCAGGGAAAGATCCTCCAAGTAGATTGTTGGATAAATCTAAAGTGTCCAAGAAATATTGGGTTGAAATGAAACGAGGAATCTGACGATTACTGAGATTGCAGTCTGCCAAAAGTAAGTCCCGTATTTGAAAAGAAGGATGCCAACTTGGGGATTCTGATTCAACATGTAACTTGTTGTAAGAAAGATCCAAATAAGAAAGTTTTGAGAGGTTGGCAAAGACAGAAAGTGGTATATGTCCCTCAAAATTGTTATAAGAAACATCAACTGTTTCTAGATTAGATATGTTCCTCAGGATCGAGAGGTCCCCTTGAAATCTGTTATATGACAAGTCCAGGATTCTGAGTGCTGACATGTTTGCAAAACACGGGTAGAGATCATCTTGGATTAGATTGTAAGAAAGATCCAGCCATTTCAAGTTGGGTAGTCTGCACAAGGCTGCATCATGGCATCAAAGTGCTTCGAAACAAAAGTTAGTCGATAGGGAATTTAATCATGAAAGTCTTATTTGGCAAAAATGAAATAAAGGTGTTGTATGGTTCAACAATCTATGGTGTGTTTATTCTTTTTCTGTTAGAAATAAACAAACAGCAGTGCAATCTTTATCTGCTTCTATTTCACGGTTCATGCATTGTATGTCTCTATAAACATATACTATCGAGACATACAGTGAATGAACCATAAACTCAGCATTTGATGAATGCAAAAAGAGAATAGGAAAAGAAACTAGAACAGTCGCTCAAAGAAAAGGTTACTGACATAATAGACCAAGTTTGCTCCTTCAGAACTCAAACAACTTATTACCTTCAGGGTTATGTAACCCGCCTATTTGATTTCCTCTGAGGTGTAACTCCTGCAATTCCTTGATTTCAGAAAGCAAATTCATGTCCGGAAACCATAAAGGCTCCTCTTCCCAAATGACACTATCAGGCTGTGATTCTGATTCTTTCCATACATAGTAAAAGGAAATTTGCACCACATTAGTGTTTGTGGGATTGCAGTCAACGCCATCCCACAAGCAACAATCATCAGAATCCCCCTCAGTGTCTTGGTATCCCATAGAATCCATGAAATCTTGGAGAGCCCTCCTCTCATCATCCGAGCAACCTCCACACCAGCCAAAGTAGCAACAGATGCTTAACATTAGAAACATGGGCATAACATCATAGGCCTTTAAACCTTTCATGTTATGATATTAGATAGCTTGCAAGATTTTCCCCTCTAAACACTTACCAATTCTCTATCTCACACTGTCCGCGTTGCGAGGGGGATTTTTGGTTAGGAGATCAGAAGGAAATTTAAGAAGACTGAGAGAGCAAAAGGGACTTGGCTAGAAAAGTCATATTAATCACTGGAGCAAAAATTTGCAGATGCAAAATAATTGCAGCAACGAAGCATACATTATTTAGTTATCTTGCTTAGATAAAATCGACAAAGCATTTCAAAGATGGAATGCTGAACACTTTTGTCTTCTTTCATTTCCCCTTTTAATACGTCCGTAAAATTCCTTTCCAGTAGTCAGTTTCTTTAAAAAGCTAACTTCTGCATTGCAGTCTTGACCACGCCAGTCCTCGGTGTTCTTCAAGAAAGCCAATTAGTCGACGGAAGAATCCACAACTTTACCCCACCAAGAATTGAGATTTTACTCTCCCAAGTGAAGCCTCTTCATCCAAGAAGAGATTCATAGTCAACTTTTAGATCCAAGTCTTGTAATCGCATTTAAATCAATCCTAAAGCCATTGAACGATTCCACTTGGAAGTTTCTCAGCGCACTTCTTCATTGTGATGTAAACCTGCATTGAAAGTTCCTTCTTCCTTCATCTAAGTTTTGGTTTCCAGGTATGTACCCCACAAAGACTTGATACTCTACTTCTGCAGGTGATGCGACATGGGATGAAGAAGCCTCTGATTATCTAGAAACGACTTTGTAATATATTTAAATTTCAATCCAGGAACTTGCTTCAGTGAGGAAGTTACCTGGAAAAGTAGCACGGTAAGCATTAGCAACTTATATTTGAGTTACTGGAAAAGCTTCAACAATAAATCAAGAAGAAAATTTCCAATGATGAGGCCGGTTATACTCCATTTCACCTTGGCCATGTTACTCCTAGTTTTCCACTGTAAGGGTTGTATGGAAGAAGAAAGGGAAGCCCTACTGCAGTTGAAAAGCTCAATAAACAACCCACAAGTATCCGCTTTCTCCAATTGGCATGAAGAAGATTGTTGCCAGTGGCAGGAAGTCGAATGTGATGTTTCAAGATCTGTAGTTAAGATTTTCTTCCAATATGTGAGGACTAGTCAGAACACTGATGATTTATGGTATCCAGATGCTACCTTCTTTGCTAAGTTCAAAAGCTTGCAAGAACTTCATCTAAGAGGGAATAGTATTGGGGGATTCAGGTCACCAGATGGTAAACAATTGATTCCCTTTTTTCTTTGCCATCCTTCTATGATTACAATTCTAACTTGTGACTGGCAAACAAAACTTTGCAGCGCTAGACAATCTCAAACACCTGAAGATTTTGGCTCTTGGTGACAACTCCATTTCAGATGATTCTCATCTCTGCTGGCGAAATATGCCCGCATTACAACTGTTAGATCTCCGGAGAAATCGTTTGGAAGGACAAGTCCCAAGGTGTATATGCAGAAGTACCTCCCTTACCAAGCTTATTCTTACTACAACAAGTTGGAAGGAAATATTGACGCATGCTTCGGTAAGATGAATTCTCTCGGATATTTAGCTCTTTCTCACAACAATTTTAATGGAAGCTTTCCCTCTTTGTTGTTTAAAAACCTAACAAATATCAAAC
>JANJEY010000003.1:12398271-12417756 GCA_024703695.1 Erythroxylum cataractarum
ATAAGTAGCATCAAAACATAGTAATTCCTACATGAGATAACTTTGGTAATCTCAAGTCTAAGGATCAATTATACAACTATCATAATGAGATAATCCACAGGCACACAAGTAATGTTCCATTTGAGATTCTCATAATTGGGTCTGTTCAGTGAACTTATTATCTAATAAGCACCCACAAGCTTGTTTAAGTATCTCCATATTTTAATCTATGAGAACGATTACTTTCTTCACAAGAAAGAAGTGCTAGTCTAATAATTTCATCAATATCTCGTCTTGATGAAACTATGACTAGGAACATTTTAGGAATAATACAAAATGTAATTTGAATCTTATAATTATAATCACATTATAATTTCTAATTGCATAACAATTATTTCAGGGATTTTATCTTTGTGATTAATAATTAAATAATTAAAATACACAAAGATAAAGAATGTCTTTTATTGAATAAAAGAAATTGGAACCTTAATAACAGAAGTGGCAGTACTCTCCCTAGCTTATGGGAACATCCCTTATTGGCTGTTCTACAATGTGTCAACGGCTTTGTATTTGAAGGCTTCTATTCTCATAAAATCTCCTCTTCTACCAGATACTGAGTCTCCTATTTGGTTTAGTTTAACCATCCTTGTTTAGTCGTTTCTTTAAAGTAAACAAACTTGGGTGATCAATTAATTAGTATTCTATACTCTTCTAATTATTTTTTTAATTTTAAATAACGAGTCTCACAAATATCAAGTAAAAATTGAGCTCACTATCTAATTATAGAAAATAATTAAAATACCCCTTTAGCCTAAGATGTAATTACTCAAGCAGAGCATGACCTTTACGAAACTAGTATTATTAAGAAAGCTACCATGCAAGAATTCCAACAATGTTACACTATGATAAGGTCATGCACAAGCTGTTAAACCAGTATCCACTCTAAGCACTTTCCGGCTCATAAGGGTTCAACAGATAAACTCATTAAGGTAAGAATGAAACATGTAGAAAACATATTTAGTAGCGGTACTTGGTCGAGTAATCTTTTGGAGAAATAACCAGGCCTCGACCCTTCCTGGCACCTCGGTACACTGTTTCAACAATGTCGATGAACTCCTGCTTGTTCTTGAGAGCCCAGTTGATCTTGTTATTGTTTCCCGTGCCAAGATCAATCATAATGTGCTTATTCCTAAAGAAGAACATGACCGTGCATGCGTCATACAATTCATACATCGTGTTAAAATCCGGGACTTCTGTTATATCCACGAGATATATAACCGCGAAGCTCTTTATTGCTTCCGCAACCGAAGCCAGAACTTCATCCATCTGAAGGAAGAGTGATGGATTACTGTCAGACAGGAGAGCTTCTAATCTTAAAAGGAGCTGATTAACAAAAACAGTAACTAGTCATAACCCATATAACATCGAACAGTGAAGAAGCCAGAATGAAAATATTACTAACTCAGAAGTTCCTATAGACAGACTATTCCACCTAAGACAAGAAATGAAATGAGCAGGTGTCGAGTTGTGCAGGTGTTAACGCACCAAACAAGTCTCCTGTACTACCAACAATTCTAGGAGGATCAAAGAAACGAGATTCCAATACCAACAAGGATCAATTGTGGACGAAATGGAAAGAGGTGGTCTTATGAAGAGCGGAATGCACGTTATTACCAAAGCTTTAGCTCAGACTACTCCAGCCAGCACCATCTCATCTTTCAAGCTACCAGCACAACAGATCATCAGTAAACATATATTTTCTATAGGAGTTCTTACAGAAAATAATGTGAAGAAACCATTTTACTAACTACGAAATCTAAATAAAGCTCGCTTTGCTGCATCGAGTAATGCCTCAAGCCAAACAAACCTTTTCTGCAAAGGAAATCTACCAGAACTGTGAAGATGTCGCCTACAGAATCCAGAACCCGTTCATTTGCAGTTGCAACACAGTATGTCTATTAGCCAAATTTCATAATTCCTATAAAACTACTGATAAGTTGCTCTTTAATAACTCACTCACAACTTAACCAAGTTTTTCTCTAACTAAATCCCAGGATGAATACTTTCAACATGTACCGCACAAGTGCCCTTTAAGAATCAGTTTAAACATATCATCAGTATCCAACCTTTATCGACTTAACTTAGTCTAAGTCTGCTCATCTCACTTTACGTACAAGTACTTGCTAAACATAGAAAGGACTATATTTTCTTCCTTCCTCAAAAAGATCAGAATTCTCAAATCATGCATGTACATAAGATCAACAACAACCTAGAAATAATGTTGAGACAAAGAGTAACTGATTAATCTCAAAAATCACCTCTCAAACTTCACTAATATGTATCTTCTGAGAAAGAAAGATAGATAATGGAATTGGTATCTCAATTTTTACCTCCATGCAAGTTTCGTCCCAGTCGTGACCGAAACGGATGATGACAACCCGATGTTCCTCCGCCAGAATTGCCTGATCAACGGCCCAGCCAGAGTGAAGGTGTGGCAGCATATACGACATCGTCCCTTCTCTTTCTTCTTCCTTTTCTTCTCCTCCTCCTTATGATGTCGTTCTTGTCACTTGCAATACCAAAGCTTTCCTGCTTATATAACACGATACCAATTACCAAGTACCTGGAACAGTCGAGAAGGTGCAAGAATATGGTAAAAAAGGACGATGTCGTTTTTGTCAAAACAGGGACGTTTTCCCTTTACTCCATTGGGTATCCCAGAAAACCAGACCCGAGCCCTAGTCTAAAGCCCAATCAATTCAGACCTGGCTCGTTGACCATGGATCAGACCGGGCCGGTCTAAAACTGTCATCCTTCTCAAAAATATTATACATCCAATTATTTCATGCCACGTTTTACTTTTTAAAAATATTTCTATGATTAAAAAATAAGGTTGGTTTAATTAAATTTTTTTAAATTGATTAATTTTTAATTTTGGTTTTAAATTTTATTGTTAGATTTAATTTAATAATTTTATTATTAAAAACTGAATAATAATTAATAATTGATGTTTTTAAATTAATTAATTTATTTAATTTTTATAAACTAAAATAAAATAATTAATTTTTACTTAACAATCTTTCTTTTTCAACTAAACATTGAATTAAGTTCAATTTTATTCAATCTGTAATTTATTTTTGCCTAATATTGGTTAAACATTTTAAATTTTATTTTTTCTTATTAGTTTAATTTCATTCCAAGTTTAGTTTTTTTTTTCAAACTAATGAAATAGTGTTACGAACTTCTATCCTAAAATCATTTACGAAAAGTATTTCTTCTCATATATAAATACTTGGACGAAGAATTCCTTTAGTTTTTAATCAATTGAAAATAATTAAATTTGTTGATAGATAGAGATTGAGAATTAATAAAATTGTAAAATCAAAATTAGTCCAAATTAATTATGTCTAAAATAAGATCTCATCTATAGAAAATACCATTACACACCCTTTCAACAATTTCTAGCTAAATTGGCGATTACTTTAATATTTTGAGGAAGTAGTTTTCTTAATAATTATTAAAAGAAGGATAAATTTAAAAAACATTGAGACATTCATTACAATGTTATGGTCAACAAATTTTACAATTAATATGAAGAAGTAATGTAAACTAGAATTGGCAATTCAGCTCGAGCCTAATTTGACTGAGCTCATAATTAATTGGTTATGTTTTAATTGATCAAATTTAATCATAGCAGTAAAATATTTTTACCAATTTGGGGTTACTTTTTTTTATACTGCAGTTTCCAAGTGTTACTATTTCTTCTTCAAGGATCTATTTCCTTAGAACTGTTTTTGTAATTTGCTTCAGTATTTTCTTAAAAAAAAAAAACCAGTGTTCGACATTCCGACGTAGAGCTGGATTTTGAAGTGCTCAATGGGTCGGAGTAAAGTTATGCTCACGTGACAGGTAACAATAGTAAGATCCACAGTAAGGAATTGGAGCTGAGAACAGGAGAACATAACCCACCAGAATCACATCTCGAATCCTATCCAGTATCCGAACACAGAGATGTAACGAACCCAATCAGAGTCTGTTTGACAGACTACTACTCCATCACTACTAGGCCAAGCTTTCTCATCACATCACTAAACTGGTTTTCTGGGGACTTGGTCTTCTCTTTTAACCACCCAAGTTCTCATTATGACTAGCCCTTCATGTCCTGTCATCTCTTGCAATGGCGGGTCTCTGTCCTTTTCCTGTTCTGGGTCTTCTTCTTCTTTGTCTTCACCTCCTTTCAGGACACGAACTTTTCCAATATGTACGAGGAGAAAAGGTCTCAGTGTTGTTACAAGAGCTTCTGTTGCTGTTGAACAGCAGACCCAGGAGGCCAAAGTTGCTCTCATCAGAATTGGCACTCGAGGAAGGTGATTTAACTTCTTTTTTCTCCCGGGTGTTTTGAAAATAAGTACCGTGCTTCCCCTTTTTTGTGTGTGTGTGTTATTGTTCTTCACTCTTTAGCGCGTACGGTGATTGAAGTGAACGGGCATTTATGATTGTTTTTATTTGGTTGAAGTATCTCTTCTTGTAGCTTTTACACATTCTTGTCTGTACAACATATAGTTGGTAATTTAATTGATCACTTCAACTATTTGTACCTTTTGTTCTTGAAGTGACTTGATCTAGTCTTCCAATTCTTTTCTGCAAAATTTTGCCGAGTTGTGTACGCCATTGATCTGGGATTTTACTAATTTGAGCAGTATGGCTCATGGTCAAGACTCATTTTGTTGCGTAATTAAGATCTTATCTTGACCATATTCTACGGGAACAATTATTGACATAATCATTTACATTCCAGAGTACCAATAAGAAAGGATTATTTAACGGTTAAGTATCAATGCCCTAATTTTGGGGGAGATATGAGGTTGGCTTATGTTCTTTTCCTAACAGTCATTACTCTAAATGTGTATCTTTTATTACCTGTTTCGTCCCTCCCTGTTTCTCTCTCGCTTGTTTTCTTTTCAATGCTTTCTCCATATGGTTTAAATTCTGTATTTACTTCTTGTTTTTTATACTCTTCCTGTATTTATGACAGCCCACTAGCACTTGCTCAGGCTTATGAAACACGGGAGAAACTCATTGCAGCAAATTCTGAGTTAGCAGAAGAGGGTGCCATTCAGATAGTGATAATAAAGACAACGGGGGATAAAATACTGACTCAGCCTCTAGCTGACATTGGTGGGAAGGGACTCTTCACTAAAGAAATAGATGAGGCTCTAATCAATTGTGAAATTGATATTGCAGTTCACTCAATGAAAGATGTTCCCACGTATCTACCAGAGAAGACAATCCTACCTTGCAACCTTCAGCGTGAGGATGTTAGAGATGCATTTATTTCCTTGTCTATAGCTTCTCTAGCAGATCTTCCTGATGGTAGTGTCATCGGTACTGCTTCTCTCAGAAGAAAGTCCCAGATACTCCACAGGTATCCATCACTCAAGGTAAGAATGCTTTAGTACTTAAAATCATTTTTCTAGAAGCTTGATAAGAAACAACTTGAGATTCTATTGAGATGGAAAGTATTTCAGTAATTTCATAAAAAAGCATTTCCTTTTCCAGTTTTTGATATTGGATTGGCATTTAATGCATTTGTATTCTCATTTCGCATTTTAAGTTTTTGGGTTGAATTATTACTTGTCATGGTATTAAAGCCTTGATGACTGGGAGATCTTGAGTTCAAGTCATGTTACCTCCTATTATAGTAGATTTGTGATTTCTTATGATTTAACCTCAATTTGTGTGAAAGGCATGTCTCAGAATATTATTTGAAACATTTTTGGGTCTCACTCAATCTTTTTAAGCTTTGAGTTTAGTGTTCTTTTGTCAATTGTTATTTGCTTTTAACATCTTGTTACATGAACTCAATGGTTGATTAATGCCTTAAAATTTTCTAGATTTCTTGATTAGTCTTCCTATTTATGGTTCCATTTTAATTTCGTCATGTAGGTGCTAGACAATTTTCGTGGCAATGTTCAAACTCGTTTGAGAAAACTCAATGAAGGAGTGGTAAATGCAACACTATTGGCATTGGCTGGACTTAAACGCTTAAATATGACAGAAAATGTGACTTCAATTCTTTCAATTGATGACATGCTGCCAGCTGTTGCGCAAGGAGCAATTGGAATAGCATGTCGAAGTGATGATGACAAAATGGTATGTTGCATTCCCTTTATGCATGCAGTTGTCGATGTGACAAGACAATATATATAATATCGATACTTAACATGTGATAAGTCCTCAATGTATGGGCAACCTTAAGTCACAGTTCAAACATATTGACATGGTTTCTCCGATAAGTCCTCAATGCATGCTTGAGATTTTGTTTTAGTCAAGGTTTTTGGGCAATCTTATTGACTTACATGCCCCTTTCTAAAAGAGCTATAGTCAGGTACTTGGGAATGGCAATATCCTGTTACAATTAGACCATGGGTTTGCTAACCAATCTCCGATTTGTGTTTACTTGTTATATGGAGCTATAATTGGGAGCAAGTTTGACGCTTTGTAGAATGAGGATGCAATTAGGCCAGCCTGTTTAACTCAAGCTGATTTTGTTATATTTTTACCTAGTAATTAACTCCTTGTAGAGTAAATTGGATAACAGAAAACTAGGGCTTTTTGCATGTGCTGATGTAAAGTTGTATACTACTTGTATAAGGAGAAATGATAACCAGTGACAACATTTAAGAAACTCGTGACAAAGACATCATCATTCGTCAATCTGAACAAATGGGCTAATTTTTTCATTCAGTTTGGAATTGTAAGCTGTTATGGACCTTGGCACTAGAAGAAAATATTTTCAGACTTGAAGTTCATGATAAATGTACAAATTCTGGGATCGTAGCTTAGGAGGGGCATACTATAGGTTAAGTGGATTGTGCGCTGCAATAAGAAACAGATTGTTCTGTAATTAACTCTGCAGTTTGATTATACACACGAAAATTGATTATAGATCTTTCCACTGGTTGTATCCACAATTCCAGTTTGCAAGTTAGAATGATCTAGATTGTCATTTGTTACAATGATCAGTAGCTGAAATTTTGTCATTATATGTTCACACAATATTTGGAAACAGCCTTTCTACCTAGTAGGGATAAGGCTACGTGCCATTGGACTTTTCGGATCTTACATTCAAGTATGAATTTTGTTGTTGTTTGATCAACTGTTGCACAGGCAAATTACTTGTCGTCATTGAATCATGATGAAACAAGACTAGCTGTTGTATGTGAGAGGGCCTTTTTGGAGACCCTTGATGGGTCTTGCCGGACCCCAATTGCTGGATATGCTTGCAAGGACAAGGACGGAGATTGCTTATTTAGAGGATTGGTAGCTTCCCCAGATGGAACCCGTGGTATGGTTATCTTTTAAGGCAATGATGAAAAGCTGATACATATCATTTTTTTTCACTTGATTTTTAATGATCCTGAGTTTTTCCTTCTATCTCCTTTTCTCTGCAATTCAGTGCTTGAAACTTCGAGAAAAGGTTCCTATGCTCTTGATGATATGGTTCAGATGGGAAAAGATGCCGGCAAGGAACTTCTATCAAGAGCTGGTCCTGGATTCTTTGATTCGTGAACGACTCAAATATTGGCCAAGGAAAATTAATCCACGCTTCCTACGTAAGTTAAAAGACTAGACTTCCTAATCATTCATCCGGCTAAAATTTGTGGTTATAAGATTGTTGGTGGTATCGTAGCATAGAAGAGAGTGACTGATTGCTGAGGAGTAGATGTTGTACCATTTGAATTTAGTAGCAATGCCAAAATTTTTGCTCAAGCACATGTAATTGCACAAAAACGTGAAACATAAATCAGGGTCCCGTGTGGATGTGGAGGTTTCACCTCGAATGACTCTTTTTCAACTTTCCTGAGAGCTTTTGCTGCTGTTCATTGAACAAGTTCTTAGTTTTATGAGCATCACCAATTATTTAACTAGTTAAAAGCAATGATTCAAACACTATTTTGCACAAATCACAAAATTATGGACTAGATCAAGCTTGAACATTCAAGCTTGAATCAGTGACTGCGTACATTAATTAAGTTATATATCTGTTCACAGCTGCTATCTGGTCTCTCAGCATCTGTAATAAATGGTGAATGATTAAATAAAGCTTTTGTAGATTTGCTATTGTCAGGAAACATCATTTAACATCCATAAGGGGCTTATCCTGTAATGTAGTTTGTATCTGTCACCGACCCCAACTCTGCAAAGGTTTAGATTCTACAGAAAGGGGTAAGGGTTTTGCTTCCTCATCTGATAAAACAATTCTTCAAAATGTAGTAGTCGGTCCTGAAAAGATTGCAATCGCCATAAATTTCCCTGCTTTCACAACGTTCAACATCTAGTCAACTATCATTCTTGAAGAAAAGAAAAAACAGCTACCAATTTTACAGAAAGGGTGGCAAAATTATAATGGTGGCAACTTCTTATTAACCAAGAAATGCCTAACCAGCTGGAGAGACTCTTTCTCAATTTAGTTGCTCAAAGGTTCAAGAATTGATCAAGTGATCGAAGGCACGTATAATCTTGAACTAACATAATTTCAACCTTAATCCTACATGAATCCAGTAAACTGTTATTGTCAAAACTTAATCTTGAACTAACGATGTAGCTCTTGAAAGGTTGAAATGGATGCAAGGAAGATCCCCAGCAAACAACAATGGGCATCCAGACAGAAAGTCTGATAGAAAAGCCAAGTTGAAATCAAACTGCAAGCTTTAGCTCCATCTCCTTCGATCTTCGTCCTCATCCACTGGTGTATACCATGCTGGCCTCCTCTTGGAGTTGCTTAGCCTGTAATTTAGGAGCACTTCTTCATCACAAAGTTCCCTAGTTGCCACCAAAACGAGAGTCTTTAAAACAGGTATTCCAGAATCCCCATTTTTTCTCCCAGATCTGAACCAAAAGCTGCCAAATCTCCTCATATTAACTTCTTCTGGATTGCCAAATGATATATTTGGTATATAGGCTCTCATATCATTGTCATTTAATGGGAAATCATAAGGACAAATCATCACATTTGGAAGTATACCCTTTGCTGGGTGGTTGGAAAAATGAGCTAAAGCTAACGGATTTCTCCGCTCCAGGACATCAGTAGTGCAATTAACTTGTGTCCCTTCCAAAGGCCTACTGAGCACTTTCCAAATTCTATCTGCACCTTTCTCATTGCTTGGCACATTTGACTTGATTTCAGGCACCTTAAATCCATCCCAAACTTCACGGGTATCATCCCCAGAGCCCCAAGGCTGCGCATTAATCACAGTTCCATCATATCTTGTGATCAAGTACGGGTTCTGAGCATCAACTCGTGGGTATCCTGGAATATACTGGTAATAAGCAGGACTGTATATCACACCAGGATAAAAGGCAATCACAGTGCCAACATCAGCTCCACCATTTAGAAATAAGCCTTGTCCAGCCTCTTTGTGAGCTATTAGAGAAGGTTTCAGATCAAGCGTATAGCCAAGCAGATTCTTCAATCTCTGAGAGACCTCGGCACGATTCAATGGTGCAGTCTCAGGTATAACTGTGCTGAAAAAACATCAGTCATCATAATTGAAGAGGGTAAAAGTTAGGAATAACTAACAGCATGTGCTTCTTTATACAAAATTCAGGGGGAAACTCATTCGGTCAAGTTACTTAAATATGCAAAACCATGAAGATCCATTTATTATAACTTTCTTTGGGTAAGTAAGAAATGAAGACAGAGCAGGAAAAAATTAGTATGCAATGTGTAATGAAGTAAGATCTGTTTATGCAACAAGTGTATTGCCTCACATGGAACAAAACTTGAACTTGGATACAATGTGGAAAATACTCTTTGTATTATAAGGAAATTGTGTTACTCATTGACATTAGAAAATTTTAAGTAAAATTATGAGCAAATTGTAGTGAATTAAGAGCAATTACTAGCATTGTTTGTATAATTCAAGTAATAGAATCAATAACCTTCTCCAAATAATTGTGGATAATGTGCACAAGTAGCTCACCAGGAGAATTTATCGGCGGACCACTTTTTCCAACAGCAAAGCTCAGGCCACTTGGACGTGAAGCACCAGGTGACACTGCAGATGCCTCATCTGGTTTCTTTATAAGAAGAATTTCATCCATAGATTTGCAGAAGTGTTGAATTTGATAATGGACATTTTCATGCACTTGTTTCTGTTGATCAGAAACAGATGCTTTACTAGCCATATCAATGATCTCCTCCGTATCTGCCTCTTCAGCATCTCTCCCCAATCGGTTGTAACTGAAGATTTTTCAAGTTTCATCACAAACAAATCAAGGTATTCAAAAGAAGCTACAGACATTTGAGTTGAAAATGGAATCTAGTTGAGATAAGAACTACAACTGTGATTAATCTTTTTTAATGTCGTTACTAATTCAACAGATATACAGAATGTAAGATTAAGTGAAAAGTTCAAACATCGACATCAACATGAATCTTGTCACAGCAAAATGTGACACAACAGAGCATGAACAACAAAGTTTAGAATTCAATAGATCACATTAGAGCTGATAATGACCTTGACACATTTTTGTCTATCAATTTTCACAAAAAGCTGTACTGTTCTTCCTTGTTTTGCATTATTCCCTACTGTAACATCATACAGACTGCAGGTGCCATGGTAAGCAAATTGACCTTGACATGAAATGAATGAATTTAGCTGTCTTTGACTACTTATGAAGTTTACATGTAGTAGAAAATGCTACAGTTTTCATTATCCCCAAACCCTGGGGAAGAAAATCATCATAAAATGAAGGCAGATAATCAGATGGTTTCAACTATAATAAGGGAAAAGTAAAGTCAAAGAAATCCAAGATAAGCGTTAGGGAAGAACCTGGTATATAAGAAGAGGCGATTAATGTCCGTTTCAAACTGCAGCTGCCTTGGATTTCTAGCAAAGGTAGGGCTATTTGCCAGAGTTTTCACAGCCTGGATATTTGCAATAACAAAGCAGAAAATGTATCATAAAGAAAAACAAAAAGAACAAGTGATGTTAAGCAATTTCCAATCCCAGTTCTATCTTCTTAACGCCAATTCAGAATTCTCCAACTGTAGCTGAATTCATCACTCAAATACATACATTTCCCAAAAAGAAGGAGAAGTTAGAACTTTCTTTTAGTAAATATTGGTGCTTTTTTCTCAAACCAATCAAATTAGTACATTTTTCCACACATTTTGAAGATGGGTATCGTAAAAATCCAGTCTTGGTCACAAAAATCAATTCATTTTCATCTTTTCGAAACAAAAAAACAAGTCTTCGTATCTCTTAACCACTCAAAAGAAAAACCCTTGTAAGAGCCAGATAAGAAAAAAAAAAAACTAAAACTGTTTTTAAGCTCAAACAGTGATGTAGTTAAATGTACCTCTTGAAACTTATTGAATAGAAAAGCCATCTTTAAGGGGAAAAAAACAATTGTAGCCGCTGAGATGAAAGTTATTAGCTTTCACTCTTTCCCTGTCGAAGTGTAATCCTAAAATCGGCGGCCAACAGAACAAAACAAAGCTCAGTGGAGATGCAGAGATCGAGCGACTGAGTAACGGAACTAAATTTCAAGAGAGATTATGATGTGTTAATCGATCAGAAGGAATCTGAAAGATATAAAAAATATGGAAGTTTGGGCTGTCGCTAACTATTCATTTCGAGCTTCCATAGCACTCGCTTAGCAGGACTAAGGGGGAAGGAGATACATTTGAAACGACGTCTCCACTTATCGTTTTAATTTAGTTAAAACTTAAAAGAAATTAATTTTAAAAATTATGAAGTCTTAAACTACACCAACTGTTTATAATAATTTTTAATTTTGAGAAAACTCTCTTAAATTTTGTTAAAAATAAAATTATTGTTATAAAAGATAGAAATAATATGGTGTGCCACTAATTGTTAATGCACCACTTAATTGTTAATGCACCAAATGCACCACTTAATTGTTAGTGCACCAAATGCACCACTTAATTGTTAGTTTACCACTTCTATTATCATGATAGTATTTTATTAGAAATTTTGTACTATAAATAGAAGAGTTAACTTGATGTAAGTGATACCAATTTATAAGAAGAATTCTCTTCTCCTACATATTCTTAAATTTTAATTTTGGTTTTATAACCGTGAGAAACGAGAAAGAAATCTTGACTATTAGATATGAATATGGACTAAATTAATTTAATATGAAATAATACTTATGAAACTACGGGATGAAATTTTCCTGGCTGCTCGATTATCTCAATTCTGCGTTCGATGTGACTAGTCATTGTCTAAGTCATGGTCCCAGTGCGGTTCTGTGGTGGGGCTTGAAATCTTTTCCACCTATGTTGTGCCTGCTACAAATGGTCCCAGCCATTTTTAGATATGTTCCCCTGTGTTGTTTTATTCCCAATTTGGTACGTGTCCAACCTCCACAAATGATCCCAGCCATTTTTAGATATGTTCCCCTGTGGTGGTCGTTGTTCTATTCCCAATTTAGTACGTCTCCAGTCCAACCTCCACAAATGATCCCAGTCATTTATTAGATCTGTACCCCTGTGGTGGTGATTGTTCTATTCCCAATTTGGTATGTCTCCAACGTCCACATCACACGTTTCAGAGGTCACACACTCCAAGGGCTTGGTGCACGTGAACAAATTGTCTTTTAGCTTGCTAATAATATTGTAGGGAACGTATGGTTGAGAATCCGTGCGAAGGTAATTTCTTATATTATCACAAGTTACAGTAAAAATATTAAAATAAGAATTAAATTTGTATTTTCTTTTAAATGATTGATAAGTAAAGTGCAACATAAGCGAACGTTCCTAGAATTGAAACGCCATATTCATGTTGCAAGATTTGTGAACTCTGAATTTAAGAAATATGTTGTTTTCTTGTTATTTTTTCTGCTTTTTATCTGTTGCATGTTTTTATGAATTGAGAAATAAGACATTTTTGTTGGATACTGCTCTAAACTTTTTAATGGTTGTAAGAATGGTAACGTGCACCAGTTGGATATTCCAGAAATTTAACTAATGTCTTTGAATCCGAGCATAAGAGCCTGCTTTACAATTTGAGTGCAGGTAATGCAAATTCGATTTACATTGAATAAAGGCAAAATTGTAACACGTAATAAGCACAAATTTATCATCGTCTTCACGGGAACTGCTCATCAGGATGTAATTAACGTTTTTCTACATTTTTTCTCAAAACGTAAACTTTCTTAACAAATCAAAGAATCTATATGCTTACAAATGATATGAGTAATTGCAGGAAACCTTGATATTTATATATAGTATTCATATCAGGCTTCTCCATATTGAACTTCCTCATCACAGGTCCAATATGGATCCGGTCTATATTGATTAGGATCTATTTTTCACCCGAACTTCGACACATTGATTTAGACCATTTATTTGACTACTTTATTATCTTTACCTGGATCAAATTACGTAACTTAACCGATAAATTATTGAAAACCTAAAAAAAATTAAATATTGTCCAACTTTATAGGAAATGCCAAAAATATCCAATATTCTCTCTCTTGGGCAATACTTAATTGCAGTATTGACTCAAATTTAAAATAATTTAAATTTTTGGTTAAGCTACGCTATTGTATTAGTCAATTAAGTTTAAAAACAAAATATTTGATCCAAAGATAACGAAAGTTTATCATTATGTCTTGCAAGGCTTTCAATACCGAAAGTATCAAATGCATGTGCCATATGCGACACATATCTAATACAATCACGTGTACCTAATACCTCACTATCATAAATGGAAAAATGGAGTGTGACAAACTAGGATGATACCTTAAATTATATCATCTTCGTTCGTAAGTCTCGATTTCTCCAATTTGATGCTAAACCCCAAATGCTAAACTGTATTAGAGAAATCATGTTTTCTCTCACCAAATGATAAACAATATTAGAAAAAACTTGTTTCCTCTCACCAAATGTTAAACTACATTAGAGAAAACATTTTTGTTCTCCGACTGAATATTAAATTGTAATAAAGAACCTTTATGACATTAAGACTTATATCCCCCTATGTTATGTCAAATTTTATGGATATCCGTATAAAATTGTATACGTCTGACATAGGCATAAGGTCAATCTGTATATATGCCCAATGACCTTTAAATGCTTAAGATCGACACAAATCTTAAGATTTTTATATGTATTATGACAATATACAATAACACGTATTACTGAGGATAAACAATGATTACCTTTATCAATGAACCATCATACTATCATAATACATCAAATGTATAAATGTAAATAAAGCAAACATAACGATCTCCTAACTGGAGGTCTTTTAGTCTGCCTCTATCTGTGACTGTTCTCAGTCTTTTTTCCTATTCGTAGGGTTGTACATAGTTGTTATTTTTCTCTCTTTTGAGTAATATCATTCCTTAAAATTTCAAAAAAAAAAAACAGTGTCTAAAGACATCAAAACACCCTTTCTGTATAATTGTATTTAAAAACATAAGTGGGCGAAGTCCTTTAGTAAAATGATCGACTAACAGTTCTTTAGTCTTTAAATGCTCCAAACCTTAATGTTACCTTTTCATATCAACACCTTTATAGCCAAATAATTGACCTTTAAAAAGCTAAGACTCTGTGATATTCTTTGTTGTTATTAAACAACATAGCAAGAAAATTACCATAGTATAACTGAATGTGTCTAACCATTGAATCAACCATAGACAACTTAGAAATCAAGTTTCTGAGCTAAACTATTTGTGAAGCAGCCCCATAGCATGCACTCTACATGCATGATCGAGGAAGTCACCTGTGTCTACTTGACACTCTTTGATGACATTGTACCATCTACAAACTTAAATTGTAACCTTAAGTGGACTTTCGATCATCCGAATACATAGCTAAATTTGAATCTGAATTCTATACGAGGTTTAGACTATTGACTGTGCTATATGTCAACATAAAATTCTTAGTTCCTTTAAGTATCTCAACACTCACTAGATTGCATTCCAATGGTCTACACCTGGATTTACCAGATATTGACTAAACAGTCAAACACCAAATGCAATGTCCTGCCTAGTACATAGTCAAGCATACATCAGGTTATCACCGTACTAGTACACAAAACATTCCTCATAGCCTCCCTTTTTACTTTATTCTTTTGATGTTGTGCCAAAGATTATCTCTCACTATGAGCGATAGGTGCTACGATAGGTTTGCTATTAATCGTATTAAACTTTTGTAACACCTACTCAATGTATGCACTCTATGAGAGGCCTGATAAGTGTTGAGATTTGCCCCGATGAATTTAGATACCTAGGATAAAAGATGTTACGTCAAGGTCCTTCATGTCAAAGTTCTTGACCAAAAGTTACTTAACTGTATATGATCAAGTAATTTGACGTGAACAATATATCATCCTTCAGGTTTGTACCATATAGACCTCTTCATAAACGTCTTTATTCAGGAAAACAATTTTGACATCCATTTGATGTAACTATATATCATCATAAGCTACAATTGCCTTAATCACTCAAAATGTATCCTACGAGGATACGAGAGAAAAGGTAACATAGCTACAATTGCCTTAATCACTCAGAATGTATCCTATGAGGATACGAGAGAAAAGATAACATAGCTACAATTGCCTTAATCACGCAGAATGTATCCTACGAGAATACGAGAGAAAAGGTAACATAAAGTCAACCTTTCTCCCTAAGTGAACCATTAGGCAACTGAGCGAGCCTGTAAACTGCTAAACCCTATCCTAAAATCCTTTAGGTCTAAAACTTCATTTACAATTGACGGGTTTACAGTTACACTGCAAATCAACTAACTCCCAGACCTTACTATGCTTCATTGATTACATCTCGTCATTCATTGCATGCCACCACGCATTCGCATTTGGTCTAGAAATAGCTTTTATAAAACTAATTGGATTCGAAAAATGTCTAATTGCATAGTCCTATTCACTAAATAGATTATGTAACTAGATGGGATAACAGGTCATCTCACTCTAATAGATTTACATAACTATATTTGATCTTATACCCCCAGGAATCATTGTATGTACAGGTATGAGTTCTTATTCCTATATAGGCATGGTACAGAGACCTAGATCAACTAGATCTAACTGTAGGAGTAGCAGGTACATGATAATTGTAGTATCCACCCTACTATCATCCAAAAGGTCAAAGGTTCTACCATTATCATAGACGTCGTATTTCAGAAACTTAACTGTTTGTGATTCCACTATTCTGGTCCCTCCTTTTCTGCAGTAAAATCTATAGCCTTTAAAGTGATCAGGGTATTTAACTAAATAGCAATAAGTAGAACGAGCTTGCAATCTTTTCTTTATAAGGATTATACTACCTCAGTAGGGCAGCCCTATACATAAATGTGTGCAAGGCTGGGTTTCCAAACTTCTAGATGATTAGTTAGAATAACCTTGTTCTGCATTGACTTCTTCAAATCCTTTAGGGTGCAGTTATGTCATTCGACAACACACCATTTTGTTCAAAACTACTCAACATAGTGAATTAAGTCACTATTCTAACTAATTCCAAATATCTTATAAATGGACCTTTTCAAATATTGAAATACCATGTTTGCCATGATATTCTCCTCCACAATCAAATTTGACTATCTTGATGAATTTTTCCAATTAGTTCTCAACCTTTAGTCTTTAAGCAAGAACACATAACTGTAATAAGAATAATCATTAACAAATGTCAGAACACATTTGGAATTGCATAATGTAACTGTATAAGGTCTTCTAATATCTTCATGTATCAGACTTAACAAGTCAAAAGCATAAGTTGACCTCAATATCCTTATTAGTCAACTTACTCCTGCAACAGTTCGCACATGTTCCTAGATCATCATAATCTAGAATTGAGAAATGCTTTCCTTAATCAATCTCTCAACCCCAGCTCTGGAAATGTGGCTTAAACTTTTATGTCACACCATGTATAACTTTTCATTCATCAGGGTCTTTCATAACTTGTTTACCATGATACGAAGAAGCATATATCTAATTCGGGGTAAAACACATTCTATACAAACCATATGACCAGAAAATTGCACCATTATGTTTTGTATTAAACAACAATTGTACAACAGAGGCATTAAATACAAAATGTTATCCTTTTTTGTCCAAAATGGATACAAAGATCACATATAAAATGTGTCGTGTAATACCAAAATGAACCTTGTAGCAAGGTTCAGTATATACATGCTCCTGTAGATATTACATCCACTTCTTCATTACTGTGAACCATCAGTTCCTCCTTCCCTTTTTTTAGCTTTATCCTGGATATGAATTCTTACATTGTGGAAGCATCATGATCAAATGTTCCAATATATAGCCACCAAATACTTAATGCGACTATCACAAATTAGATTCATAAATTGATAAGCCAAGGGGTTACCTGATGGTCTCAGTCTTTCCTTTTAAACTTTATACTGCTGTCTTCTTTATGTCATGCAGATCTTTACCAGCATTAGATTGACCAGCATCAGCATGTGGAGAAGATTTAAAATTTTTACCTTTGATCTTAGTGGGTTTCATCTTTGTTTTCCTTTTAGTTTCTTTGAGGGCTATAGGAGTAGCAAGCTTAAGTTTCTCCTCCTCAGCAACACAAAGAGCTATCAAAGCATTGGAGTCCCCTTCATCATCCAGCGAGTAATATGTCATCACCAAATTACTAAACTCTCAAGGGAGTGTCTTCAAAGTCTGGTGAACAATAATGACATCAAGAAGAGGAATGATTATCGTCTTTAGTCTACTACGAAGATGGATCAGTCTCAATATGTATTCCTTTACTCCCCCTTCTCTCTTATACCTCATAGAGAATAATTCTTTCATTAAGGCACTTATCTCATCATTAGGTGAGAAAATGTATCTCCGGGAGACATTACCAAGAAACTCCTTCGCTACGTCTGTGTCCGTAAGTTCATTAAGTAGATGGTTAGGGATGTATCTTTTAATGGTCATAAGATAATCTGTTAAACCGGTCCCAGGCTTCGTAGGCTATTTTATGAGCTCTTGAGCTCATGGATGTAGGAAGAGATGGGCTTTACATAGATATATAATATATGTAATTAGACCTTTACATAAAAGCGATCAGAATACAAACCATTAACTCTCATGGCACTACCACCTTTGGGCGAATAGATCACTTGAGCAACAACTTTCCTCCATCTAATGCCTTTATAGATATCTCAAAATGTTATGTAAGGCCAACATCTTTGGGCAAAATAACCAAACCTAGAATCAGAGATATCCCCCACTATGCAAGCAAAACAATTCAAAATATTGATATAAAAGGCCACTTTGGTGACTACATCATCATCAACACTCAAAAGTCTATAAACACAAGGGATACATCTTTATAACATCCTCACTTTCTTTATAGGCATATAGTATATGACAATATAACATTAATAAATGCAAAATCATGAATACACAATCTCATTGAAACATACTTGTGCTAAAGACATTCTTTGAAAATTTCATTTGAGACTCTCGCAAAGGAAAAATCTCAGTAGAGCGACTATCGTGCATCACTAGATATTGAACCAATCACTCGAGACATAAGAGCCTCATGTATCTCTCTTATGGCAAGTTCGTTGCACAAAAATTCACTCAAAAATGGCTTCAAAATGTCTCAATTCCTTTTCTGACTGACTATCATACAATCCCGACCACTGAACATGAGAACCAAGACATGAAAACTTCAAGTATCTCCCTCATGTGATATCCAAAACATGAAAATTTACTCAAAATCGGATTTAAAACACCTTAATTCCTTTTCTGGAGTTAAATTTTAATTTATTACAAATGTAATAAATCCAATAAAACTCGGAAACTTACCCAAAACACCCCGGAGCATCCTTACAAAAAATTTGAAAATTTTGTGCTTTTTTAAATCACTATGGCAAATCAGTACGACTGATGTCTGCATGATTTCAATCGACGTGTCAATACGCATATCGATGCGAGAGACTCGTGTCAAACACACGCCACTGCAAACAATGGCACTAGAGACCCATCTGGTGCGTGACACACACTCGCGTTGAAAAGTAAACATGCCCACCGAAGTTAATGTGTGTGACACACACGTTAGACACGCGTGCGGTTAACGTTGTTCATGTGTCTAGCGAGTGCAATGCACACACTAGACTTGTTAGGAAATTAAACTATTTCCAAGCAACTAAAATGCCAGTAGAACATCACAAAATTTGATAATAGAGTTCGGCCAAATTGTGCCTACGTCTTCGGGGCTACTGCACACCCTTTTTATTAGGGAGGAAAGCAACACTTACAAGTGTTTACACTCAACACTCATCTTACTAGTGTTTACACACACTCTCAAACCCTTACCCCAATACACCCCAAAATTACTCACAAAATTTTTCTACTCTTAGTATTTCTCTTACTCACCAAAGGAGGAGAAAACTAAAAATAATATTTTGTTTTCTAATTTTGGATGATTTTAAATGAAGGGGGAAGGGGGTTTATTTATAGGTTTTAAGCCACCCCCTCCCTCACT
>JANJEY010000003.1:12566185-12577636 GCA_024703695.1 Erythroxylum cataractarum
AAGGTGGCGAAGTCCTTCCACAAACCTCAGATTCTTAAGACTATATAGCGAAAGATTGATTAGATTGGGCGGCAGCCTTTCTTCCGGTAGGGATGCAATCTCAGGGCAAAAATCAATAAACAATTCTCTAAGATGGGTGAGATCATGAAATCTTCTGTTGAGATGGGTAAGTGTAGAAGGCAAACTCTCATCTGGCACCAACTGGAGCCTACGACAACTCCTGATTGACAACCGTTTAAGAGAATCACAACGTTGAAGCCCTTCGTAGTTCAGAGATTTTAAATATGGCATAACCCAAATCTGAAGAGAAGTAAGAGTGGAGGGCAATAAGGTCACCTCTGGGAAGCATTCCATTTCTTCTGCTCCATAATTCTTAATACTGAAGGAAGTAAGAGAGGTGAGTTTCTGCAAATCCCAATTCATACGCCCGGCAATCAGTTTCTTGCAATTTTTGATAGCAAGTGATTGTAGTTCCAAAGGCAGACCATCTCTTGGAAATGTCTCTATTTCTGGGCATCTAATTATTGTCAACGTCAAAAGGGCAGGGAGAAGAGAATGCATGCCCTCTGGTAGGAACATCAATTTTGGACAATCACTGAGGATAAGCTTTGTCAGAGATTCAAAAGGGACAAATTCCTGAGTGGATGAACACAAGGATTCAAAACGTGGACATTCTTCAATTTTCAGACTCTCCAATTTAGGGAACAACTCTAATGGAAAGCACTGGAGTGGTTCATGTTTGGCAATTGTAATTTCTTCAAAAGAAGAGTCAAGTTGCCCAATCTTTTCCAGTACAGATTCCTGCATGTTACGAATTTCGAGATAGATGGAACTATCGTAGTGGAAGGGCCGAGGAGCAATAATTAATCCTAATGAAGAAAAGTTGGGAGCATTTGAATAACAAATTTGAAGCTGCGGACAATCATCAATCTTAAGTTTTGCCGAAGAGGAGGGAAGATGACTAGGTAGAGCGCCTTTTAGATTTGGACATCTTATTACCTTGAGCTTTTTGAGACAAGGAAATGCTCCACTTTCCAACCAATTGGGAAAGCTATTACCTCTGTAACCATTTATTGAAATGACTTCTATTTCTGTGTGAGGCTCCAAACCGTCAAGTACAACCTCTTCGTGACGTGGATCACCAGTGTCACCTTCCCAGTATAATTTCAACTTCTTAAGGTTCTTCTTCCACTTGATCTTGGCTTCAAAAGCATCTTTGGCGTTCACCACATTTTGAAGATTATGAATTCTAAGCTTTCCTCTAAGATGTTGAAGGCTTCCCAATTCTTTAACTCCACAACCCTCTCTCTTTCCCACAAAGAAATCAGTTAAGGTTTGCAGCTTTACCAGCTTGCCCATATTTGGAGGCATCTCTTGCAAATTTGTTCCTTCAATGTCAAGATAGTGCATATTGATCATCCTTCCCATTTTAGTCGGCAACTTAGTAAGGTCCCAGCACCCACGTAATTTCAAAGTCTGTAAATTGTAGAAACTACACAAAGATTCAGGTAAGCTTTCGAATGATGTTTCAGAAAGATCTAAATATCTCAAATGTTTCAGACGGCTGATTGAACTGGGCAACTTAACAACATTCCGACATCGGGACAAAGATAGCACTCTTAATCGTTGCTGATTTAGAAATAAATCAGGAAGCATCTCTTGCTGCCTCAAATATGTATGCCACAATGGTAAGAACGTGCGCAACTGGCAAGATTTGAAGATGCTCAAAAGTTGCCGACATGATGCCACAAATGAAATATAACGAAGCTTGTCGAATGTTCTACAAGAACTTTGATTCTCAAACCTTAAGCAAAAATCTCCAGCCATAACTCTAGCCAAGTCATTTATCAAGTCATGCATGACAAAAGAATTATCAGCATGTTGGAAAAAAGACCTTGATACTAGCTCCTCAAAGTATTCGTCACCCACTTCTTCCATTGTCTCGTTTCCTTCTTGTTCAATCAAAAAACCTTCTGCCATCCACAAAAGGATTAATTCCTCCTTCTTAAATTTGTAATCCTTGGGAAATATTGAACAATAAGCAAAGCATTGCTTTAGATGTGACGGAAGATAACGGTAGCTCAATCTTAGAACTGGAAGAATCTCATCTTTAGAAAATTTCCACAGATCATTTCTTAAAACGATCTCCCAATCCTTGACATGTCTCTTAGAGCGCAAGACACCTCCCATTACTTTCACAGCTAAAGGAAGGCCGTCACATCTTTTCACAATCTCTTTACCAATTTCTTCTAAACTTGGACAATCATGAGCGTTTTGATCATCAAAAGCATATTTGCAAAATAATTGCCAACATTCAGCAGAAGCCAACACATCTAAACGAAATATTGAGCTAGAACTCACAATTGCTGCTACACTATCGTTACGTGTGGTGATAATAATCTTGCTTCCACCACCTCCAGACTTCAAAGGCTTTGACAAAATGTCCCAATCAGTGAACCTTTCATTCCAAACGTCGTCTAACACAAGCAAGAACATTTTTCCTGTTAATTTCTCCTTTAGCTCAACCTGGATCTCATCTAGAGTCTTATCAGCGCAATCAATTTGAGCCACTTTCTTCGCAATATCTGTTGTTATTCTTGGAACATCAAACTTTTCTGAAACGCATACCCACACTTTGACATCAAATCGGTTTCGGACTCTTTCATCTTCGTAAATGAGCTGCGCCAGTGTAGTTTTCCCAACCCCACCGAGGCCCACGATGGAAATTATACTCAAGTTGTTCCTGCGATTGACATCATCTGAAAGCAGCACTTCCATTATCGCTTCCTGATCACGTTCTCTACCAAAAATGTTCGACCTTTCAACAAGAGACGTAGTGGTTATCCTTTGGGTGGATTCTCCACCTCCTATGATCTCTGACAGGCCAAGCACATCCTTCTGATTCACCAGATCTTCTATGGTCTTCAGTATCTTCTTCAACCTCGCTTTCAACCCTTTCTTAAATGACTTTCGAGGGCGTAGAAACTGGCGAAGCTCAGCTATGGCGCATCGAGATTCAGCTTCGAGTTCCAGCCGAGTAGCTTCATAATCAATCTCGTCCAACAAATCATCGGCTTCAAAGAAAGCACTTTTAAGGTCGTCAAGCCATTGTTTAACAGCTGGCTTCCTGATCTCCTTTTCCTCTGCATCGTCGAGAACACCTCGAACGGAGTTCACATAAATCTTCAACTTTTCCAAGAGCCCATCATCGAGTTTCTGGCGGGTGATAAAATCCACGAATCTTCTAGAAGCCATTCTGTCAAATAGAACATTGAGGAAAGCACCGAGAGCGGCTCCACCGGCAGCCAAGACAGCCTCTGCGGCCATGGATCTCTTATTGCAAGTGTATCTAAAGATAGAAGCTGAGCAGGACTATATGAAATCCCGATGAAGAAGGAAGATATAGCAAGAAGAAAGAAGATCTGCAGGTACAATCTTAGTTCTAAATGAAAGAAAAGATACAACCTTGGCTATGGGAGATCCGTAGACTTGGTTGACTAGAAAAGAGACATGGTGTATATCGTAAGTGAGGAATATACGTTTTAAGTTAAATTATAAATTTAGAAATTCACTTAATGTTAATGACAAGGGCAAAAAGGGATAACTGAGTGGTCTGCTAGCGTGTTCAAATCTTGGCCACGATTAGACCGTGTTCCTCCGGAAGATAAAGAATATTAAGCTCTTGACAACGTCTTATTCGTATGTCGCTTCATTTCCATTCACACTGATGCATAGGAGCTAAAATTTTTCAGAAAACTTGTGTATACAAAAGTCTAAAAGATAAGGTTGCAGAAGAATAATGATTCTGTTAGTATTGAGCACCACCACCAAGGACAACCTCAGCGCGCCGAGGACAGCAGCAACTAGATTTATAGGGATGGGCTTCCCAAAATAGTTCAATGTGTTCCCATCCAGAAGCAAAGCTCCCGTCTGCAACAATTAAGTGATCAATCATGAGCGGCCTGAATCAAAACTATTAGCAAGTTACATCTGACAATCCAAAAGCTGTAAATAATTGAAGAAGCAGGAAAGTTCAAACCTGGAACCATACAGCTTCAGGGCCACAGTTGGCACCGAATTTGTTGAGAGCTTCAGGAATGACGAAGCCAGCTGCTCCAAGCAAAGCCCATCTAGCGCGGATGTATGCTTGATATCTGTTAGAAATGGCTTAAAGCTCTCAGTTGAATTTCCTACACTCATTTAAAGAAAACAAGAACGGAGATTTGGAGTACTGGACCTGCTTCGCAAAATTTTCAGGTTTCTTGATGAGCCAAAAGGATCGTAACCGTAACTGCATAACCTGAAGAAGCAGAGGAATGGGATACTCTTAAGGTTGAGCTGGTGCATGTAGACATGCCATCTGGGAATCAAAATTGTGGGCTGTGATTGGTTGGTGGGGTAAATGTGTAATCTGCTGGTAAGGAATTGATAGGTTAGAGTTGATGATATGGCAGATGACGTTGCTGATATGAAGTGTTCATAAAACTGATGTACGGCTTGGATAATGATGTGTCCTGTATCTATAGTAATCTATATCCTGAAATCTAGTGTTGTTAATTTACAGTTATTGTTCTAAGAAATAGGTTTTTTCTTGTAATTTTTCTTTGCAGTTAGTGAAGCTGTGATATTGAGGACATTGTCTTATCAAGAAGCCAGGGAAATGGTGAACTTCATGATACTTCTTATTCCAGGTTAATGTTGCCTCTGCTTGTCCCTAATTCTAGTTCATTTAAATGTGCGGTCATATTTTGAGGCAAACGTATTACATCCACGCACTATTATACCTGTGATGAGGTATGACATTCCCATCGTCATAAGGAAGGTCTTCAACCTCTCTGCACCTGGAACAATGGTCTGCCAGTCTTCTATTTTTGAGAATGAAGATGGCCGGAAACTGAATTCCCCTGTCGAAGGTTTTGCGACAATAGACAATGTGCCTCTTTTGAACGTTGAAGGGTGAGCCATTATGTGGTGGATTTGATAATAGCATTCTTGTACTTGTTTGTTGGTTTGAAATTGGCAGACAATTTTATCTATCTAGGCATGTCACTGGGCTTTTTTCTCAGGACTGGAATGGTTGGTGTTCCTGGTACGACTGGTGCGATTTTTGGTGCTGTAAAAGATGTTGGAGCTAATGTCATAATGATATCCCAGGTTTGGAGTCCTCCAATCTTAATTTTCCCTGGATTCTGAAATAGCAGCATACTTAATGTTTGAAGTAATGTAGGCTAGTAGCGAGCATTCGGTGTGCTTTGCTGTGCCTGAGAAGGAAGTAAATGCTGTAGCAGAAGCTCTGCAGTCAAGATTTTGCCAAGCTTTGGATGCTGGACGTCTTTCTCAGGTGATCTTTGTTTGTTTTTATCTTTATAGTGTTCACTTTTCTAATCAAGCAGATGAGTATGTTTAATACCACATAATCTGTTTCCAGGTTGCTGTCATACCAAATTGTTGTATTTTGGCCACAGTTGGTCAGAAAATGGCTACTCTTTTCAATGCTCTAGCTAAGGTAAGGACCATATGTGTGTGTTTGTGTGTGTGTGTGTGTGATATCATTGTGTAGCTTCCATGTCTTTTTGCCTTGTGTATCATTTATTTTTCTCCTCGTATTATGATAAAGATTTCAGGCATCATTGAAATGCAGGCTAATTTAATGTTTGTGCCATAGCTCAACGTTGCTCTGAGTACAACATTACAGTTGTTTCGAAGCGAGAAGACGTGTAAGGGCTCTAAGAGCTGTTCATTCAAGGTTCTATCTCTCAAAAACAGCGATTGCAATGGGGATTATTGGACCTGGATTAATTGGTGGCACATCACTTGACCAACTAAGAGATCAGGTGCATTGTTAACTTGGATTTACCTTGATTATTACCGTCACTTGTTTGGTCCTCGTTAGACTTAAAATTGGAGTGAGGGAAGAGGCCAGTTTGTTCCTTATTCATTGAATTCTTGTAAGTCATTTGAACATTACTCTGTTCATTTAAAAGGATAGTCTTCTAAACAGAATCTTATTTGATACGTAAGCTCTGTTTAATTAGGTTCACATTACATCCTCATTTGAAAACTCAATTAGAGGTTGATTTAATAGTTTGTGTATCAGCCTATCTAATGCCTTTCTGTCCTTATAGCTGAAAGCAATCTAGCTTTGTGTTTTTAATTATGCAAAGCTCAAATTTGAGCTTACTCGATTCTGATATATTTTATCCATCTTGCTAATGCATGAGTTAGGTTTGTGATTACAATTTATGTAGAATGTACAGCCATGGTGAGAGCATGATGATTGGACTCTTAGTTTATATGCCCTCTTCCTTTGAACTTAGGAAACAAATGACGTGATCTTCAATGTTGGTCAAACTAAATTATTAACGTATCTGCCATAGTGCAAGTAGTTTGCCTGTTCACAGAAAAGCATCTTGTGTCATATATGTCAACAGATTTAGTGCTGGATGAGTCATGTTTTAGTGTTGCTCATTATGAGACGCAGGGGATTGATTTGTCGAAATGGAGAGAAATTTTGAAGGAGAAAGGGGAAGTGGCTGACCTGGAGAAATGCACTCTACATGTACACGGAAATCATTTCATTCCAAATACGGCTGTGGTAGATTGTACAGCAGATTCCAGTGTTGCGAGCTGTTACTATGATTGGTTGCAAAGAGGAATTCATGTCATCACTCCAAACCAAAAAGCAAACTCGGTCCACTTGAGCAGGTAGTCTGAGCTTGGATTAGTAACGTTAAAAACATTTTGTGAGGTTGTTGTTTGAACTAGTTCTTGATTGCCTTTGTCATTGTGTTGACTTTCCTATACCTGGAATTGAGTTTGTCTTGCTATTGCTGCATAATCTTTTTGTTATGAATGTGGAGATCAATGAAAATTTTGTCATATAGTCTATCAATCATAGAATTGCTTCCATATTTGTTACAGCATTCTCCATCCACTCTAATTCCATGCTAAAATTTTACTTATGGACCCTGTTTGTAACATTTCCCTGTTCTAATCGAGTACCAGAAACGGAGATTTCTTCAACGGCAATCCTACACGCATTACTTTTACGAAGCAACTATTGGAGCAGGGCTTCCAATTATTAGTACTTTACGAGGTCTCCTGAAAACAGGGGATAAAATATTTCACATTGAAGGGATTTCAGGTGAGTCTTATTATTGTAGTTATCCAAAGATTCGGGTGAATTACGCAACAAAATGACGATCCACAGTGACATTTGATATCTATCTCAAGTAAATCCTGTATATACATCTCTTGACAAGCCTTTGCTCTTCTTTTTTTTTTTTTTACTCATGTAGTGGAACTTTGAGCTATATATTCAACAGCTTTGAAAGAGCATGGCGATATAGTGAGGTTGTTGCAGACGCAAAACAAGCAGGATTTATTGAGCCAGATCCTAGGGATGATCTATCTAGAACAGATGTTGCCAGAAAGGTACTATATACACTGTTGCAAAGTATAGTGGGCATTTCTTGTCTTTCACAATTTTTTAGGCAACATTGTTTAATGTAAAGTTGTAAATGTGTTAGTAAGAATTAGATGACTGGCTACAGCCTTACTATCTACGGCTTGCATTTATTCCTCCACCTCTCACCTTAATACATCTGACAGGTGATCATTCTTGCAAGAGAATCTGGGTTAACGTTGGAACTCTCAGATATCCCTGTGGAAAGCCTTGTCCCAGAACCACCACTTAGTGTAAGTCTTTACCGATGATAGAAAACTTTTGGGAGTATTTGGTTCGCATAAGGGAAGGGAACGATGATAAGAATGAGAATGAATATAGTGAAGAATATGAGTGGATATTATCATTATAATTATGATAATTGATTAAGAGAAAGGACTCATTACCATTACTATTAATAATGTTGGTTTGTAAAAAATATTGAAAAATAAAAATTTATTATATTATTTTAATTAGTTAATTTAATTATAATATTTTAATCAATTAATTATATTTTAATTAATTATAAATTTTAATTAATTAATTATATTTAATTAATTAGTATTAAAAATATTTTAAAAAAAAAGTCATTATTAAAGAATGAGTTTCATTCCTCTATTAAATAGAAGCTCATCACATCAACTGCATAATAAATATTGGGCTTGTCATGGGTTAAATAGATCAAGCTACCCACTAATTATTGGTACATAGTTGCATTTCTAAGTTTTTCCCTTCGTAACATAAATTTTGACATTTGGCTCAATTGGTGTTGAAATTGACTTGCATTAAAGCATTCCAAACTTTTTTAACAAGTCTTTGGAATAGTTTTACTGACGAAGAAACATTTCTTCTTGAGTGCAATCAACCTCTAGATCAAGAAATGTTTGAGTTGACCAAGTTCTTTCATATGAAAATGAATAGCCAGAATCTTCTTCGTTTGGTGGATTTCTTCTTCCCAATTACTTATTATAATTAAATCATCTGCATACAGTAACACAATGACTAGTTTTACTCCGTTAACTTTACCAAACAAACTTGAATCCACAAGTACCACAAAATAACCATTGCAAATTAAAAATTCAACAAATTTACCATACGAGGCTTTCGGTGCTTGCTTCAACCCTCATAGAGCCTTAAGCAACTTGCACACAAATTCAGGGTGATATTGATTCTAAAAACCCACTAACTGAAGCATGTAAATCTTGCGATCTAATTCATTACGAAGAAATGCATTTTTTACATATATCTGTCACAAATTCTACTTTTTTCCAGCTGCGAGTGTTAAAAGAAGTTATATAGCTGGGAGTTTTGCAACTGGACTAAATGTTTCTTTAGTCCAGTTGTATAGTCTAGGCCATATTGTTGACAAAATTCTTGAGCTACTAAGCGAGATTTGTGTCTCTCAATTGATCCCTCGGTGCCAAGCTTTATTTTGTAAATTTGCAAGAAATAGGCTTCACATCTCTTGGCTGTGGCACAATCTTCCAAGTCTGATTCCGCTACAATGCAACAATTTCTTCTTCCATAGCTTTAGTCCATTCCGGACTTTTGACATGCTTCCTCAAATGTCTCTAGCTCTGTTTCTTCTACTTCTTGTACTATTGCAGCATTGGCGTATTTGAGATTTGAGTTTTCCAACTCTTGTTGATCTTCTTAACGGAGTTAGTGTTTCTGCTCAACTATGCTCCCCTTCTTCACTTGGTTGTTGATACACACCAATTTCCCAAGGAGTTTGAGACACCTTCTTCGATGTCATCGCCATCACCTAGACTCAATTGAATTTGAGACGACTGCAAAGGGCTTTAGTTTGGGACCACCACAAAGAAGTTTCATCAAACACTACATTTCGCGATGTGTAGCACTTTCCTGTTGCAGGATCGCGACCTCTCTAGCCCTTTCTTTGGTTGTCATATCCTACAAAAATACACCTGACAGCCTTCTTGTCCATCGTGCTATATAAAAGGTCAGGAACAAATACATAGCATAAGCATTTTTTAAAGGGTGAGAGAAAACATAATCTTTGTTGAGGAAGCCTGTTAATCACAAAAGTTATTGTCGACATCGCTTTTGCCCTGAACCTTCCCAATACCTTTTCTACATGAAGCATGCTTCGACAAATATCTGCAAGTGCCTGTTCTTCCTCTCAGCCACACCGATCTGTTGCGGTGTGTTAGCACATGTAAACTGGTGGCGTATAAGGTAGTCCCGCAAGAATTGAGTAATCTTGTTTGAGTTATACTCTCCTCCATTGTCAGTGTGCAGACAACAAATCCTTTCACCAAGTTCTGCTTCGGTAACTTCTTTGAACTCTTTGAACATTGAAAATACACCAGATTTTTCCTTCGTAAAATAAACCCAAACATACCTTGAGAAATCGTCAATGAAAGTCACTATATACTTCATCCCGCCGATTGATGTCTATTTGACAGGTCCAAAAAAATCGGAGTGTATCAACTCTATTTGCTTGAAACTTAGACTCCTCAAATGGTAATTGATGAGCTTTTTCGTGCTGACATCCTGCACAAATTGTGTCAGTTCTAACCTCAAGTTAGGGAATTCCCTTCAGCATCGACTTTTTCATGTTCACATCTAGCTTTGAATAGCTGGCGTGGCCTAGTCGCATATGCCATAAATTTGCTGTCTCATTTCTCTGAGTCTTGTCTACATATTCAGTTACCTTTGCCATTACATAAACTGACTCTGTTCTTCGTCCCTCCATAACTGGCCTTCAAGAAATCTCGAGATCACGATAAACCTTCACATCTTTTGGGCCAAATAGAACAAAGTAACCCAAAGATGGAACTCTGTTACCGAAAGCAAGTTTTTCTTTATACCTGGGACATGGTAGACATTTCGTAGAGGCATTTCATCACCATTATATTGAGGAGAGACTATCATATCACCGACATGAGCTATCGATAAATTTGAGTTGTTTGCTGTGACCACCACACGGCTTCCCTTGTATTTTTCCAGATTTTGTAACTTTTCTTTGTCACCTGTCATAAGGTTTGAGCATCCAGAATTGACAATCCAATCGTTGTTGTAGTCAATCTGCTTTGTTGTGGCGAAGTAGGCTTCAACATCCCAAACATCTTCACTTTTGTCCATATTGATGGAAGTAGCAACGTTGCTTTCCATTTTCTTCATCTCAGAACAGCAAAATTTTGCCATATGACCTTCCTTCCCACAGTTGTAGCACTTTCCCTAAAACAGATTGCCTTTGCCACGGTGCTTCCAAGCTCCCAATACATGAGAGCCCCCTTGGCTTTCTTGGCTCTTTTCTCTGTCTTCATTTATTTTAAAACCATCAGCGGCAGGCAACTTAGAATCCTGGTTGGCATAGACGGCTTCCTCATCATTTTTTTAGTGAAACTCCTCCGATTTGTTTCGTCAAGGCTTCTTGGCTAGCGAGCAAATTCTAAAACTCAATAAGTGATGGCTGATTTTGCCATCCCTATATCGCAGCAACAAAGCCTCTGAATTCTGGTCTTAAACTATGGATAATTATTCTCTTCATCCTAGTTTTCCTGATCGGAGCTTGTAGATCCAACTCTGAAGTCTCTCGACGACTTCACCTTGTGAAAATATTGTGAAATTGTCATGTAGCGTTGTGTCACTGACAATAACGGCTTTCTAAAAGTTGAAGCCTCGTACCATTTTTCTTTGAAAACAACTTGGCAAACATATCCCAAGTTTCTTTGGGAGTTCTGACATCTCAAATGTGCTCTGGCACATCTTCTTACACAATTGTCTAAGGCAAACATTGCTTTGCATGCTTTAATCTTCCATTTATGCAGCGTACCATTTGCATCTTTTGCCTTAGTTATGTAACTTCATTTCCGTCGACCACCTCCCATACAAGACATCATGCAAGTAGACTAAGAATTGTAGCTTTGGTTGTTGAGCTTTCTAATTCCACCAACAACATGGAGAAACCACCTGTTCTTTGAATGTGAGTATTCCAAAGTGGTGTGGAGTCGGATAGTGCACTTGTTAGGCACGTTAAC